>JAYEVD010000807.1:1422500-1882775 GCA_036346405.1 Phyllostachys edulis
TAAAGTTGGCTTTTATTTTTGTACATTAATTATTTATATTTTTTGGAAAATAGGAAAAACCTTTTTAAATACCGTAAAATTCTAGAAATTAATTAAAATTTTATTTTTCACTTTAAATCCAATAAAATCCCAGAAAACTCAATAAATTTTCTTTTTGACTTTAAAACCAAGAAATTAAATAATTGATGTTATTTTATTTATATATATATTTTTAACCAAGATAACTCTTTTAACTTAGATAAAATCAAGAAAAATCTTTGTGACGATGGAAAATCCAATAAAATAATAACTTCATTAAATTTTATTTTGGTAACATAACTTTGGGATGTTACAAACTACCCCGCTTAAAAGGAATCCCGCCCCGAGATTCAGAGAGGCTAGAAAGAAAGAATACATGCATAGGATAAATGAATTGAGAGAGAGAGAGAGAGAGAGAGAGAGAGTCTATCTTCACGTTGGCTTTATGTCTAGGGTCTTGAGTTGTTCGAAGTTTTGAAGTATCGATTCATACTTCAAGTCCCTTGTGCATCGATAGGTTAGGTTGTCCAATGGATTGTTAGAGAAGAGCAAAAAGCAAAGGATGAGAAAGAAAGCTATGAGGAGAGAAGTCTACCCACTTAAGCAAACGTTGCACACAAGATCAAAAAGATCTACATATGACATACCAAAAGAAAATATACCATACAAGTTAAGGAACAATACAACGTTCTACTCGATCGAGGCTCTTAATCTGGTGGAATGACTCAATACACAGAATGAGTCTTGGCAAGCTTAAACTATATGGCTTGGCTGATAAGACGATCTTCGGTATATCTTGTCTACTGTCCTTGGATGGTGGAGACGACGATACTTCCCTGATGGTTGCATGTCTTGGGGCCTTGAACGTAATGGTTACGGAACGTGTTGACCATCTATAGAAATTTTCAAGGGAAAGAGGATCCATTTATCATTGTAAAAGGGAAGGGAGAATTAGGTAAGAAGAATTTCTATGAAAAAGCTAAAGATAGATAGTTGACCAAGATGAGGAGAGAACAATTTATTTTTCTTGTTATATAAAATAAGTTTTGAAGTTTTCCAACTAACGGCCATTCTAACTAGGTCACGACCTACAGTCGATATGGCTCTGATACCATCTCTATCGGACCCAGGAGTAACACCCCAAATCCTCTGTGTATTTCTGAACTAGTCCCATGATCAGTAGCTAGTTCACACAGTAAACAAATATGGTAACATCCATAAATCGCACAACTTTATTAATAATCAACAGAGTTTATTACAAGAAAGGCTTACAAGCCAACAATAAACAAACACAGCGGAAGACGAAGAAGACATAGTAGAGTCCAGTTGATCTGCCACAGGCAATCGACTGGGGTAGCAGCCTAGTCATCGCAATCCACACCGATAGCGAAGTCCTTCTCCTCTGAAATTTATTTGCATTAAGCAAGGGTGAGCACAACTTCCATGCTCGCAAGTTACACCCAATAACAGATTATAATGCATGCAAGGATATATCAAAGGAAGGCTTATTGGTTGAATTTGCATAAAGCAATGTTTTCTTTAAATATTTGTACTAAGTTCCAAGGCAGTTATTCTATAACTAAAATTTATTTTATAAATTCTCAAGTTTTATAGTCAGATAACATTCACATAAGAGTGGTGAAGGATACCCTTCTATCACATGGCTACCCACCCAATTTCCCTTTTGGATAAACCATTTGATAAAGTCTTTTGAAAACAAAAACAAAATCTAACTTGAGTGGCTTTGCAAGTAGGTCTATGACCGTGGACACGGCTATTCAAATAGCTTTACACTCTATAGAGGTTGTACAGCTTTATCCACATAACATGACTTCTCTAGTTTGTTTAGCATCCGTCGATACCACCGCTCACTACCTATGGTAAGCAGTCTAGAGCACGTGTCGAAGATTTTACAATGCGCCATCCCACCGTAGTCCCGCCTCGCTAAGGTTTTGCTTCATTTGGACTAAACCATCCGCCGAATTTAAGCCCCCTCTTGCGCCATGTGGGAATACATAAAAGTAGGTCATTCCGACACCCACGCAGCTAGGCACAACTACGGTGAAATATTGCAAATAAGTTAGCCAAGTCCTGCCCACTCAGGATATGTGGTAGTACGATAGGGCTTAGCAAGATGCGGCTCGAAGACCAGTCCTTAACTAACTTGGGCGACTTCCAATAAAACCTGGCCCTCAATCCATTTCTAGATTGAGCCCGTGCATAAACCTACACCCACCAACCATCTATTTCGCCTAAGTACGAACCAACTTTTCCTTTTTGCTTTTCAAAATCATTTGCAAAACCTTCCATGGCAAACCAATGACATAGACTTTTAAATAATAGTTGATTATTTGTCTAAAATTCCGCAAACTAAATATTTTTGGTCTAAGCATGACTTTGCATAACATTTTCAAATGGTCCTAGTTCACACTATCGTATAAACTAGGTTTTTTCTAGGGTGAAAATATATTCGATTCAAATATCAACATTGGCCATACAAAGGATTTAGGTATATCTATAAATTTAAAACGGGAATTTAAATAACTGAATATAAATAAGCATGCAGTAATAATTTAAAACAGAATAAAAAATTTCAAATAATAGGGTCAAACATGATCAAAGATATAACTTGCCTTGCTTGATTAATCATTGTTCTCAAACGACATCGAAATCCGGTTGTTCGAAGTCGTCGAAATCTATACGTGAAAACGAGCCAAATTCAAATAAAATCCAAAAATTATAAAATAAATTCTGCAAGGAAGATATCGACTTTAGATGGATTTAGGAATTTGAATTGACGGAATCAGAGTTCGTATGAGAGAGAACTAATTTCCGGAAGTTTGGAAGTCACATGCAATAATAGAGTTCTGAAAATTATTGTTCTAGAAACCTGATTCGGTTTGTCTGAATTCAGAATAGAAACAAAAAGACTTGTGTGAATGAAATGGAGGGTCCACTGTTGGACTTAATTTTGATAAGTAGTATTTGCAACCAGCTCGGGAAATTAGTTGGTGTAGTACCCCAAAAATTAAATCGGGAGAGAATAAATAAATCGGGAGAGAATAATTAAATCGGGAGAATGTTTCTTTTAGCAAAGCGATTGAACAGGAGAAAGAGGGGGTTTTAATGTAATACTCCGATTTATTCTACGAAAGAAAGCGTTCAAAAGATAAATTAGACATTAAAAAGGGGGGTTTCTGCAGTTCTTCGGCAACTTGGGCCTCGGGCCTTGGCCCAGAGGCCCATGAGGGGCCGGCCACCAATAAAAGGAAGGGGGAAACCCTAGCCTCACTGTAGCTACAGTACTGCCACCGCCACTGTAGCATGACTACTGTAGCACGCCCCTCTCCTCCATGGTGGTGCCTCCCTTCCTCGCCGTCGGTGCTCCCTGCTGGCGATCAAGAAGAGGAGGAAGAAGAGAGGAAGGGGAGATCGTGAGGTGGGTGATTATCGTTGTTCTCAGCAGGCCCTTCATCGTGTCGTCAAGGGTAATCGCTGTTTCTCCTTGAGTAGATGCTTAATTAGTTGTTTTAGCAAAGTCGGTTATCTAGATCGCGTTCTGTCCAGTAGTTTGATCCACGGATTTCATATCTTTAGATGCAGAATCTGGGGATCCACCATCTTAGAGATAGTTGGGTTATGTCATTAGCTTTCCGTGGCCACCAAGAACGCCCAAATCCGATTAACGGCTAGAAAGTTATGAATTTTTTAGTGCCGCTGTCCTGTTAATCTGTCAACATCCTAACAGTCTGTAGAAATCTGAGTTAATCTATTAGTTAAACACGAAATCAGAGGATCTCGTTATACTGAAAAAGATGGGTAATTTCTTCACCTTTCAAGAAAGCTAAAGAACGTAAGAATTGGACTTTCGTAGCAAAAGTTATGATAATTTTAGTGTACTGTCCAGAGAACCCAACGTGATAATTGATGTTCTGTAGATTGGCTTGGTAGGGGCAGTAAATGGCAGAATCAGAAGGGCTCCCCAACTAAGTTTATTTAGTTAATTTAATTATATTTCCATAAAGTATTATAAAATCTTATTTGGACTCCTGAGCAGAAAGTTATGTATTTTATAAGTTGACTGTCTGCAGTGAACACCAAATCGATCGGTAGAAATTGGAAGATTGGAAACGCTTGGGAGTTTAGCGAGTTCAATTGTGTTCTTATTTATGCTTTTGGTCCAGTATGCTTGTCTTAGTTTGGGTTATCATTATGTTCAGGTGGGAGTGTGAACCCAGGGGCAGCGCCCTCTTCGCGTCCACCGTTCTCGCACTGATTAAGGCAAGTATTCGGGTTGTAGAATAATTATGATTGTTTGTGAGATTGATTGTGTCTTGTTCGTAATAGCCATGCATGGATGTTAATGTGATGAATTACAATATATATTGGTAAATGCAAGTTATGGTTAAAGTTTCCTGTGTATGTTGTTAATGCTTACATGTTATTATGTACACGTTGAATTCGTATGTTTGGAAGATGTTGTCATTGTACATATGCATGTAGTAAGCATGATTGAGTCTTGGTCACGTGGTGACCAAGTATGAATAGTTGAGTTCCCCGTCATGTAAATGACGGGCTTGAGGTCCCCACATTCGTAGAATGTGGGCAATGAGTAAAGAGGTCCCCATCATGATGATGATGGGCAAAGGTCCCTATACTTGTGGAGTATAGGCTCTTGGTCCCTATGCCAGAGTGCATAGGCAAGGGTATACATCGACGGATGTATACCTTGCATTACCGGTAAAATGCGAAAAGAGATAAAGTTTAAAAGGTGCATTGCATGGTCGCATTGCATAAGCATGAAAGCTATGTTAAGTGTAATGTTTAATTTGGAATATTGATGCAATGACAGTGATTTTTTTAGCTTTAGCCTTGTTGATACTTGCTGAGTCTTTGGGCTCACCCTTGCTTTGATATGTTTTAGGTACAATGGCAAGAATGGCATGCATGGGAGGGAGTAGATGTTTGGATGCACTCAATATCACTCATCCTTAAGGCGGTCGCTATATAGATTTTATTCCAATAATAAGTAAACTGCTTGTGAATCACTTACGGATGGTTTTAAATTTCAGATTAATTGTAATAAGGAGAATAGCAAGTTTTGTTTATGTTTATTAGGTTATCTTGCATGCCTGAATGAACTTGAATATTGAGTTTAGTGTTAATTGCTATGATTAATTGTTGGAACCTCGGTATAGTTAAATATACAAAGGAGGTTCTCGCGAAAAATTTGGTAATTTGTCTTAGTTTAGTTTTGTTTAATTTAATTTTAGTAGCATTCGAGGCTCAATGTTGATTTGGGTGTTACAGATTGGTATCGAGAGCGTCAGAGGTCCGTGGTTAATGAAACATTAATTTTGACACACTAAGCACGATGAGGTGGGTTTTGGGTTTGCATTGCATTTACGCCTGCTGAGTTGTATTGATGATTCTGTTATGAGATGATATGATATTTCTATATTATAATACTATGGTTATATGTGTGGGGATAACCCACGTTGAGAGGTGGAGGTCGTGGTTGTGGTCCTGGGCTGTACCAGGTTACACCACCGTTCGTGGTATAGGAATAGCGAAGCGTTCACACTGGATATTGTAGTACAGGCGTTGATAGTGAGTATATTTAGAAGAGTTGTTCTCTTCCTTGAAATTTGAATTTGGTCAACTCTTATCTAGTTGTGGCTGATGAACTTCTCTTGGATTAGTAGTCCATTCTAGTTGATGGGATTCTTTGAGAGACGTTGCTGTGCTCCCATTGGTTTAAGTTGCCCTGTAAAGCAATCAATGTTTTCCCAATCAATGAGTTATTCTTGCGGCTGGTGAACTTGGTTAATTGTCAAGTTTGACATTCGTATTGGAGTTTGTCTTCCTTATTGGAAAATTTTGATCCATTTATTTCGCTTGATGATTTCGATAATGAAAGTTTCCTTTTGCAAGTCCTTTAATGCGTGGAAGCTTTGACTCAATGTATCTCTTAGGTATTTTGAGTGTTGAAGATTGATGGTTCTCTTTATGAAAGAAGATGTTAAACCCTTTAGTGATGTTTTGTCTTGGTTAAGTGAGAGGTTATAATGAAAGCAATTAATGGATATGATATGGATCATCGAGTTAGATGCTAGCAGTGTGCATGATCGATCTTAACTAAGATCCTTGAAAGGAAAGTTGATAAATTTGAAAGTGACTTGTAGTAGTTCTTGACGAGACGTGATTAAGAGTATGGCTATACCTAATTGTAATCAATAGAGTTAATAAGAGGTGTGGAACATTGATGAATTGAGTTGATCATTAGTAGTGATACATTTGGTAAACTTCTTTGGTAAATTGGATTAACGGTCTCAATGGATTAATCTAATGCTTTGGGATGGTTAGGTTCAAAAGGAGTTAGATTATTGTCTTAGTGGATATTAATCTTGGAGTAACCTTTGGTGGATACTTAGTGATTATATGTAATTGCTAGGTGCAATTATTGTCTATTAAAGTTTGGTGTCGAGCATCACTAAGAGATAAGTGATGGGATTTAATGGATGAACAATATTTACATGATGGTAGAACTATCGAATAATAGTTTGTCTTTGATGAAAGCGTTTTGGAATAACCTTTAAATTGTGTAGTAGTTTCCTCTAAAATAAAGTGGTTGTTGTAGTGAGAGTGAAAGAATTGGGTATACACTCAATTGAGGATAAGGTAACAAAGGGGTATGTAACATTTTGGTGAGTCTTTGGGGGCTTTATAAAGGAAGAGTTGACGATAGCGAATCTTGTTAAGAGTAGCTTATTCTTGACGTTAGCAAGATTGTCGACAAGGGATTCTGACTCGTTGTAGTGGTGATGATTCTTCTAGAGAGAAAGGAAGTTAATTGCCTTGCGTAATATCAGTTAAAGGAAATGTTTGGAGTTTGCATTCGTGGTCTTTTGGGAGTTCATGATTTACGTAGTAGATGGAATTAATTGAGCAAAGTGACGTATGGGAAGGTTCCGTTTGGTACCTAAGTGATTAATGTTATTTGGTTTATAGGCATTTCTTGTTTGGATTGGCAAGTAATGTTGTAATCAAAGAAAATTGCTTTCTTTGTTAACGGAAGATGTGTACCATAAGCATTTGAGGTTGGAGTTAAGAATTGTAATGCAACTTTTACGTGGTTACTGACTTAAGAGTTTCTTGAGTTTCAATAGTAATGTTTTATCTTGATTTATGGACGTTTGATATTCCTTCTTGTGGGCATGTGCCTCAATCGTGGACTCGTATTTTGCTTTCCGAGGTCATTGCTATTTGATTGTTCTTCTTGGTCACATGCTTCCTCCGAGGAGCAACGTTTTCTTGTGCGTTGGAACCTATTTTTGGTTTGTTCCTTCCTTTTGAGAAAGGAATTAACCAACTTATGTTGCCAAGTCTTCTAAAGTGTAATATAGCGATGGTTGTTGGTGGACAAGTATTTGGTAGTGCTGATATTTTGGGAACCAACCTATTTGAAATCTGAAGGCGATGAATTGGTTTTGACCTATATGTTGGGTCACGGGTAGGCTACGATAGCTATAAACAAAATTTCTACCACGCAAAACCAGGAAGCCATGCAAGTAGATGATCATAGATCGTTACCACCAGATCTTGTGAGCAATGGAAGAAGGGTTGGAGCAACTGGTCCAACGAAAGCGTCGATGTAGTGGTCGTAGTCGATCGTCAATGTCCGACAAGTCGATCACGATGGTCGAAGTTGATCGTCTCCTCCAAAGAACGTCTGCGGTTCCTTGTGAAGATCGCGGATCGTCCTCAAGCGCAACAATCGTAGTAGTGCCTCTACGGTATCCACATCGCCCGAGGAAGGAACAACCGAACGGGTGTGCGGCACCAAGTCGCCACGGTGGAGCTCTCAAGAAGATGGCGGCTAGGGTTTCGGTGGTGTTTCACGCGCCTCTCCTAATGACCTCATGCACCTCCTTATATAGTGCTTGTGACGGATCCTATCCGAACACGTTCTGAATAAATATTCGTCTTGGTTTGTTCCAACCCGTTAAGTGTGTGACCAGAGGTTCATGTGTAGTTCGGTTGTGACTCGGAAACTGTTTCCGATCACGAGTCGAAGCGGCTCCTAGCGAACATATCGATTCGAATACACACAAATTATATCGGACGAACCTTAATGCAATATGATCTCGACTAGGTCCTCATCACTTACGACTAGGTCCTATCTTTATCGACCGATTCGTATTTGGTCACGACCAGCTCGTAATTGCTTACGACGAGATTCACGACTACTCTGTGACTACGTTCGACCGATCTCTGACCAGCTTGTATCTGTATCGACCATCGTGAATCGTTGAACTAAGCGACCTACTCGTGTATACTCCCTTTGCCTCGCGATGTCCGGTCGAACTCGGTGAGATGTTGTGTCATCCATGGACTGCTCAATACTTTCTCGATCGAGTGTCGATAACTTTACGTGGTGAACACTTCGACTACTAGTGGCATGGCCATGCACTTTCTTTATCCGATCACAATGAGGGGCCCAGAGACATCTCTCTGTTATGTTAGGAGGGCAAATCCCATATCCGACCAGTCACATTCCTCTCCATGTTTTAGAGCATACCCGAAAGCTACCTTTATAACTACCCAGTTACGGTGTAGCGTTTAGCAACCCCTAAGAGTGCCCTTACACATGTAGGAAACCATGCTGATCTCAGGTCTAAGGATTATACATCATAATTGCTTGAGACCAACTAACGACACATAGATTCATAACAATCTCAGTAGTGTCTCAATGTGGGTCTTATCCAACATCATGTTCTCTAACATGTGTCCATATTATCGGTTTGATATCTCCATATCTATGACTTGTGAAACATAGTCATCAACCAATACATATGCTAGTCTATTCATATGTGTCCACATATGTTTACGACCGAGGATCGTGTAAGAATAATTATCGCAGAATATAGAGTTTCACAACCAAGTCACATACTTGATAATAAATATTAACAATATTATTATAGGAACAAGATAACACATTATCCAATGTCATGAACATAATGAAATATAATCATCTCTATGATTGCCTCTAGGGCATATTTCCAACACTATAACACACGGAGGGAGTTCTATTTAAAAGGGATGTTTGTCGATGAAATAAAATTGATTAGTGTTACAACTAGTAGAACCTATGGCGAATTATGATTCAATAACCTTTGCCCATGTTAGGATTATCGAAAGTATGGACTCTTGATAAATGTATTAGAGTATCGCAATTGGATACTTAGTAATATTGTGTAGAAGAGTTATGATGGTGAAGTTTAATTAGAGTAGCGGTGTGGAGAAACTTAAGCGTTGTGCTAATTAATGGGATAGCAGGAATTGTTGAGATATTGTCAAGTATGATTCGGCCTCAGTGAGTAATCCTATGGGGGTTAGATTATCTCTAAGGATAACTTGGTCAAGAATTTATTTATTTATCGATGTTAGTGATTGAGAGTGTTTGAATCTTGGTCAACCAGTTAGAGTATTGCGAATGGGTATACTGTGGTTATGTATCCGAATTGGATTGGTGTGGATTAGAGGAGATCTAATATTGGTGAAATAAATCGCCTTGGTGGTTACTTGATTAGTAAGGAATGTTGATAATAATAATTGAGGTTATTGTTGAGCTGTGTGAAATTTTAGTAAAGGAATATGAGGTTTTCCTATCAATTATACCAGAAATTCATGGCAGAAGACTTGGAGGTTGAATTTAAGCTTTGCATTATTATGCTAGGACCTTGGAGACCCAATATTATGTGTAGAGGTAGATGAACAGAAGCGAATTTTAAATAGTGTGTTGATCTTGATAGAATACTTTGGGTAAGGTAAATGAGTATGTGTGCTAAGGATTTGAAGTTGATTATCTTTAACAGAATGAGATGATATGGTTGTGGGTGAAAAGTCTTTATTGAGGTGTTGGAAACCATTTGTCAATATAATTTCCTTTGGTATAGGAGTGGACTAGAAAATCCTTTTGGTGGATTAGTAGAGTCCCTCTAAATA
This sequence comes from Phyllostachys edulis, assembly GCA_036346405.1. Taxonomy (NCBI): domain Eukaryota; kingdom Viridiplantae; phylum Streptophyta; class Magnoliopsida; order Poales; family Poaceae; genus Phyllostachys; species Phyllostachys edulis. The sequence continues at coordinate 1,432,527 of JAYEVD010000807.1, forward strand.
AGTATGGTTGTTCTTTCAGTTTGAGGATCGTTTTGGGATTGTCGGTTAAGAGGAAGGAGTTAGTGTGATAATTCGGACACCCATGATTTGGGAAAGGATTTATCCTTAAAAGAACATCTCGAGAAAAGAAGGTTTTCTCGAGTAGAGAAGTGATCTATTAGTTCTAGTTGAGCTGGGTTTTCATGATGGAGATCATGTACAATTTGAGTTGACTCCATGTTGGCGAGGTGGTTCTTTCCGGTTCGGGAAAAAAAATGAAGTAGTTGATTTGAGCACTCGAGTGATTTCTTTTGGCTTATGTGGAGTTTAATTGCAAACCTGTCTAGTTGGATTGTGAAAAGGTTTTCATGGGGAATCTTCGATTTTGGATTTGAGTGTTTTGAGGAAGTTGGAATTGCATTATGAATCCTTTGATTTCAGTTGAATCTGATTTTTAGAGTCGATTAAAATAAGTTGTATTGCGGCGTCCTCGCTAATCTTGAAGACCCTCTGGTTAGGATGAAGAGATCGATGAAGATAGAATGAGCGTTTCATATGCTTATGCACAAATTCGTGGTTTGGTACCAAAGGAAGAATATCCCAAGGTACATTGGTTGTTTCGGAAGTTGTGGGAAGTTTGAAGTTGGCAAAAGCGTTAGGACCGTATTGAGTCCATGCTGTGGAGTACACATCGTCTTGTTTGTTCCATCTTGAGTGAGTACCAGAGAGGTCCAAGTTTGAAGTTTCACGAGAGCCGCTGACCTTTGAGTAGCATCCTGTGCGTTCTTAGAGAGGTCAGAGCGAGTGCTGAGGCACAAGTTGTTGGTTTGTGTCAAGGTGCCTTTGTCCCATTAGTCCGAGAGAGAGGCGACTTGGGAATTGGAGTCTACATCTTGTGAGCATTATCCAAAGTTATTCACGGCAGGTACATAGTAATGTTAGTAAATCTTTTAGCAGTGGTTATTCTTTGGTGTTGAGGTTGAATAGAATTCGGGGTCGAATTCTGTTTAAGGAGGGTAGAATGTAATACCCCAAAAATTAAATCGGGAGAGAATAAATAAATCGGGAGAGAATAATTAAATCGGGAGAATGTTTCTTTTAGCAAAGCAATTGAACAGGAGAAAGAGGGGGTTTTAATGTAATACTCTGATTTATTCTACGAAAGAAAGCGTTCAAAAGAGAAATTAGACATAAAAAAGGGGGGTTTCTGCAGTTCTTCGGCAACTTGGGCCTCGGGCCTTGGCCCAAGAGGCCCATGAGGGGCCGGCCACCAATAAAAGGAAGGGGGAAATCCTAGCCTCACTGTAGCTAATAGTACCACCGCTGCCACTGTAGCACGACTATTGTAGCACGCCCCTCTCCTCCATGGTGGTGCCTCCCTTCCTCACCGTCGGTGCTCCCTGCTGCTGATCAAGAAGAAGAGGAAGAGGAGGAAGAAGAGAGGAAGGGGAGAGATTGTAGGTGGGTGATCATCGTTGTTCTCAGCAGGCCCTTCATCGTGTCGTCAAGGGTAATCGCTGTTTCTCCTTGAGTAGATGCTTAATTAGTTGTTTTAGCAAAGTCGGTTATCTAGATCGCGTTCTATCTAGTAGTTTGATCCGCGGATTTCATGTCTTTAGAAGCAGAATCTAGGGATCCACCCTCTTAGAGATAGTTGGGTTATGTCATTAGCTTTCCGTGGCCGCCAAGAACGCCCAAATCCGATTAACGGTTAGAAAGTTATGAATTTTTTAGTGCCGCTGTCCTGTTAATCTGTCAACATCCTGACAGTCTGTAGAAATCAGAGTTAATCTATTAGTTAAACACGAAATCAGAGGATCTCGTTATAATCAAAAAGATAGGTAATTTCCTCACCTTTCTAGAAAGCAAAAGAACGTAAGAATTGGACTTTCGTAGCAAAAGTTATGATAATTTTAGTGTACTGTCCAGAGAACCCGACGTGATAATTGATGTTCTGTAGATTGGCTTGGTAGGGGCAGTAAATGGCAGAATCAGAAGGGCTCCCCAACTAAGTTTATTTAGGTAATTTAATTATATTTCCATAAAGTATTATAACATCTTATTTGTACTCCTGAGCAGAAAGTTATGTATTTTAGAAGTTGACTGTCTGCAGTGAACACCAAATCGATCGGTAGAAATTGGAAGATTGGAAACGCTTGGGAGTTTAGCGAGTTCAATTGTGTTCTTATTTATGCTTTTGGTCCAGTATGCTTGTCTTAGTTTGGGTTATCATTATGTTCAGGTGGGAGCGTGATCCCGGGGCAGCGCCCTCTTCAAAATCCACCGTTCTCGCACGGTTGAGGCAAGTATTCGAGTTGTAGACTAATTATGATTGTTTGCTGAGATTGATTGTGTCTTGTTCGTAATAGCCATGCATGGATGTTAATGTGATGAATTACAATATATCTTGGTAAATGCAAGTTATGGTTAAAGTTTCTGTGTATGTTGTTAATGCTTACATGTTATTATGTACACGTTGAATTCGTATGTTTGGAAGATGATGTCATTGTACATATGCATGTAGTAAGCATGATTGAGTCTTAGTCACGTGGTGACCAAGTATGAATAGTTGAGGTCTCCGTCATGTAAATGGCGGCTTGAAATCCCCACATTCGTAGAATGTGGGCAATGAATAGAGGTCCCCATCATGATGATGATGGGCAAAGGTCCCTATACTTGTGGAGTATAGGCTCTTGGTCCCTACGCCAGAGTGCATAGGCAAGGGTATACATCGCCGGATGTATACCTCGCATTACCGGTAAAATGCGAAAAGAGATAAAGTTTAAAAGGTGCATTGCATGGTCGCATTGCATAAGCATGAAAGCTATGTTAAGTGTAATGTTTAATTTGGAATATTGATGCAATGACAGTGATTTTTTTTAGCTTTAGCCTTGTTGATACTTCTTTGAGTCTTTGGGCTCACCCTTGCTTTGATCGTTTTAGGTACAATGGCAAGAACGGCATGCGTGGGAGGGAGTAGATGTTTGGATGCACTCAATATCACTCATCCTTAAGGTAATTTGCTATATAGATTTTATTCCAATAATAAGTAAACTGCTTGTGAATCACTTACGGATGGTTTTAAATTTCAGATTAATTGTAATAAGGAGAATAGCAAGTTTTGTTTATGTTTATTAGGTTATCTTGCATGCCTGAATGAACTTGAATATTGAGTTTAGTGTTAATTGCTATGATTAATTTTTGGAACCTCGGTATAGTTAAATATACAAAGGAGGTTCTGCCGAAAATTTGGTAATTTGTCTTAGTTTAGTTTTGTTTAATTTAATTTTAGTAGCATTCCAGGCTCAATGTTGAGCTGGGGTGTTACAGTTGGCTGACATGCTAATCAAGTCTTTGGGCAAAGTCTGTTTTGTGGAGCTACGTAGGAGACTTGGACTGGTAGAGGTGCAGCAAATTAGCGAGTGATTGTTGACTACATCACATGTCATGTTCTGTTTTTTGTTGCATGTTCTGCATTCTAGTACTTAGCTGTTTTCACCCGGTGGCCAGCAGCAATATGGAGATCGTGGGTGGCACGGGTTCTTCAGATTGTGGCGTGGTTCAAAGCAAGAATAGGGCCACCATCTGCATGTAACTAATTCTGTATTCGTTGCTTTATATAAGGGGATAAAACAACAGGAAAGCTGCAAGATGGCGCAGTACAAAACTGAGTGTCTTTATTTTCTCTGAAGAACAGTCTCTTGTAGCTCGCTCAGGAAATACTAGCAGAAGTTCAGAGTTCAGTAGGAAGTATTGGAAGAGGTCAAAGACACATGGGATGTGATAGTCATAGACTCAAGTGAAATCTCATTCACAGAAGCAATTCATAGAAGGAACAGAGAACTAACAGAGAGTTCCAGGCGCATGGAGGAATTGGTAGCGCTAATGAGAGGAAGGGAGAGGCGGCCGGTGAACAACAAAAATGGAACCCCACGGAGTGGACAACCCCGCAGGTGGTAGTGGCGGTGCTAGAGACGGTGTAGGACGGTGGCAGTGGCGCACTGGGCTCGCGTAGCACTGGCGAACGGCGGCGATTCGGTGGACGGTGAGGGTACCAATGGGGAGAGGGAAGGATAGGGGGTGACAGTGCTCACCTTGGCGACAGCTAGACATGGTCAGGTGGCCAATGGCAAGGGCAGTGACGTCGGCGCGGTTTGGCCCTAGGTGGCGTGGATGTTCCGGCGATGCTTCGGTGAAGATGAGGGAAGCACCACGTAGAACGCACGAAGACAAAGCCGGGGATGGGGTCGATGGTGGCAGGCCTCCACTGTAGGTGGTGCTAGATGCGGCGGAAGTGGGTTCGGCCGACGAAAGGAAAATTGTGATTGCGGCCGGTAGGAAGGGAGAGAGGAGGAGAGACTCCGGGGGATGGATGAGGGAGACGAGGGGAACACGGTGCTCTCTTTTATAGGGGCCGAGGAGGACCGAGCAAGGAGATCAAGGCACGTTGTCTTCGGGTGGACATGGCTCGTTCCCGGTGAATTAGTGCATGGATGAGGGGGGGAATGGCTGGGAATGGAGGAGTCATGACGTGGGGAAATGAATGCCTTTGATTGTGCGAAGATTCGTGGAGAAATTTATGGAGATTTTGAAGCTTCTCTGGGCACTCTAATGGCGGTCGTTGCTACACATGTGCTCTGGACAGGAGAAAACGTTTCACAGGAAGAAGAAAGGAGGAGAGAGAAAAGATGGAAAAGAAGGAAAGAAAGAAAGAAAAGGAAAGAAGGAAAAGGAGAAGGAGAAGGAAAGAAAGAAAAGGAGAAAAAGAAAAGAAAAGATTTTTTGGCTAGAATTTGAAATGAAATTCTAAAATTTTCATTTCACAGAAAATTCAAATATGAATCTGAATTTTGAAATTCGGCTAAGATTTGAATTTGAGATGAATTCAAAACAAGAATTTGAATCGAATTGGCATAAAGGTATTTGATGTAACAGCCCCATTTTTATTAATTAAGATTTAGATACATTTCATAAGCATTTCATTTATTTAGGAGCATGTGCATAAATTATGCATTTGAAAATTTTAAATCAAATGTAAACCTCTAACTCAAACTAGAGTCACAAAAGAAATTTGAAATAAAACTCATAAAAATCTCTCGAAAACAATTTATTTAAATTCTAGAATAATTACCATAAATAAAAATGAATTTTATCAAATTTGTGGAATCCAATTTAACCATGAGAAAAATTCAAACTTAATTCATAAACATCTACACTAAATGAATTTTAAATAAGTGAATAAATCATGATCAAAATTTTTAGAAAAATATACATAGAACATAAAATCCTAAAACAATTGCATAAAAATTTACAATATATCAGAAACCTTCTTTGAAAATTTTATAATTTTTGGAGCTTGTTAACTATACTTAATAATTCACTTATCCTTCAGCTTTTTCTAAAAATTCGGGAATCCCATTTCTTTTTCTCCTTTCCCCGGCTAGTGGGGCCCGCTAGCTAGCTTCTCCCCTCCATGCAGCCCGTCGGCCAGTGCATGTGTGCCGATATAATACCCTAATGTTTCTAAGGAAGGAGAGTAAACAAAAAAGGGTTTTTCTGTAATACTCCAACTTAGTCTAATGAAGGAAGCGTGAAAGAGAAATTAGACTTTAGAGGAGGAAAATCTGCAATTCTTTGGCAACTGGGCTTCATGCTTTGGCCTCAGAGGCCCATGAGGGGCCGGCCACTATTAAAAGGAGGGAGAAACACTAGCCACCACTGTAGCACGCCTTGCTCACAGTGCTCCTGCCGCCATAAAGGCACACCCTCCTCCTTGCACTCGTTGCCCCCCTGGTGGTGCCCTCCCATTCTTTGTCGGCCAAGGAAAGGTGGAGGAGAGAGGAGAAGAAGAGGAGAGGAGCATCTAGCGGGAAATCAGCGGCACAGCGTGTCTCCAAAGGTAACGAATGTCGTTTTGTTGTTTGATTAGTCGAGATGTGAATTCGATTAGAATTGATTGGATCGAACTCATGCATTAAAGATTCAATTCTGTCCAGAGGTTGCGTGGGCAGTTTCGAGTTCTTAGAAGCCGAATTGGAGGTTTTCATCTGCTAGAGATATTTAGATAATATTCTTACCTTTTCGTGTCCGCCAAGAACAACTGATTCCGATGTACAGATCAAAAGTTATGATAGTTTTAGTTTCTACTGTCCAGAATTCTGACGCGATTGATCTGTCAAGTTGTCTCATAAAATATGATTATGAGAATGTAATATTCAGGGTTTTCACCCAACTAGGTTATTGTATAAATTTTTATAACCTTTCCAGAATGTTAAAGAACGCCCTAATCGGAGTTGTAGATCAAAAGTTGTGATCTGTTCTTTACCGCTGTCCAGAATCTTAGCTATGTCCGCTGCCCAATTAGTATATTGATTATTGTTAAGGTCCGAATCAGGACTTCTCCATATTATGAAATTTGTAGGCCTTGGTCTTATATTTCCAGATCATTAAATAACATCCAATTTGGATTTGTATAACGAAAGATATGAATTTTTGAAGTTCTTATTGTAATCTATCTCTCTGTTGTGGACAGAGAGAAAGATTAACTTGTTAGCGACTTTTCTTGCACCTTGGGAATTATTGAAATAATTTTATTCAGGAAGCTAGTTCCTTTTAGTTTTCAGAAAGGTTTAGGTCATTGATTTTGGTGGTACCAAATGGAAGTTATGAATTTCAGAAGTTGAAAGTACCAAGATGATGAAGCGGTCTTCGGGTTAAAATCAAGGGCTTAGATGGGGTAATTTGTTCTGTCGATCACCGGAAAGTTGTAGCTAAGCTCGTGTAAAGTCCGGAAACTTGTATTCATAACTTTTGGGGCTGGGACTCAAAAGTTATGGATTTTTCTTTGAGAACCTCTGATTGGATAGATTAGAGTCAGGTGAAATTGCTAGTTTTTGTGTTGCGTCGAGTGAGCGATCGCTCTCGTTATGTTCTATCGCTTTGTTGAGCACTCTTGTTTAGTATACTTAGTATACTTTACGGTTGCCAGTGTTGGTGAGCACGGGGTTGAAAGCTGTTACGTCGTCATCTTTTCGTCTCACGGTTAAGGCAAGTACTTTGATGTTCCTATGTTTGGTGAATGATGCATGCTTGATGTTTATATTGTGTTTTCCTAAGATCCATGAGAATATTCAAGTTTATGTCCCTTTCTTATGTTTTATACCATGGGTATACATATGATGTCTTTCATAATTCATACTTGAGTTCATGCGTCATGTTTCATGTGCCTTCCACGGGAGTGGATTGTAAGACCCATCAATTCCAGTATGGGCACGTAAGACCCACCATTCCAATGTGGGCAGATTTGGACACCCGTATGAAACGTTCTTCATACGGGACTTGGGTCCCCGCATTTTGTTAAATGCGGCTTAGGTGAACACCGACGGGTGTGTCACTAGCTATCTAGGTATAAGCTTGTGTGTAGTCCATTCTTTTCATTAATTCCATTCATTCCATGCATTCATGTATTCATTAGAGTGTAACGTTCAAATTCTTTAATGAAGTTGTCTTTTTCATATTTGTGGTATGTCCATTATCCATGTACTTGCCGAGTCTCGGACTCATTCTTGCTTTGTTTATTTATTTTAGGTAATCGTTGGTGATGATTCTCTTGGGAGGGAGTAGACACGCACTACTCATTCATTTCACCTTACACCGTTTCAATAATAGAACTTGATTGCATCTTCCATTCGTTAAGTGATGGACTGTAATATAATGGACTTTGATGTTGGTTGACATCTTTTTCACGTTAAGGTTGTTTAATTAGCTCGCTTATGTTCCATGATCATTCGCTTGGTATGATTATCTTAGTGGATTGAGAGACTTAAATAATTGGAATTTGTGAACTGTTGTTGGATTCAGTTTTAATTCCTGCTTAGGTTTTAAAAGATGTTGATCCTTATATGTTAGTTGATGAGTTATCGTTAAAGTTCTTCCGTAGTATTGTTGTATGTTAGTCCTTTAGGTAGCATTTTGGCTTCCGAATAGCCAGGGTGTTACAGTTGGTATCAGAGCGGGCTTTAGGTCTATGGTGAATAAGCTAGCAACTTAAGTAACCCGATATGCTAAAATTTGTTAATGGTTAATTAACCTAAAACTTGACACCTTGGTGCATGATGGGATGGGATGGTTCAAAGAATGTGTTTTTGTTTTCGTTATGTTGCCTTGTTAATTACTCTATACTTATGAATTTGTTCTGTGATTGTTATGAGGTGATATTCTATATTCATAATTGATTATTGGCTATGGGTGATGTTGAGAGGTTGAGGTCGTGGTGGTGGTCCAGGTTTTGTCGAGTTACACCACCGCTCGTGGTAAAAGAATAGAGTAGTAACTACCCGAATACCATAGTTGAGTGTTGAGGTGAGTTTTATTATTCTCTTCCTTGATCTGAATGTGGTCAGTTCTGGTATTAGTTGCGGTTGATGAAGTTTTCTTGAGTTAGTGTTCTACATTTCTTTTGATGAGTTTTCGTTGGACTTTCTTGGTTCCTTAAATCGACTACTTGTTCTCTCGTTCTTTGGTCTAATGTTGTTTCTTGGGAGCGTTGGTTATCGGCAAAATTTATCTTTTCGTGGGAGTTCCGCCCTTCTTATTGGAAAATGTGAATAATTTATTCTTGATACTGAAAGTTTTCTGTTGCAAGTTCTTTAACATGTGAAAGCTTTGGCTTTATGTATTCTTTTTGGATTATTTCGAGTGTTGAAATTTAATACCTCTTTTTCTGAGAGATTGTGTTAAAATCTTTAAGTGATGTCTTGTCATGCTTAAATAAGAGGTGCTAGTTAAATGAACTAATTGTTGTGGTAAGAGTTATCAGATTGGGTTATTAGCTTTGTGCAAGCGGTTTATTCTTAACTAGTATCCATGGAAGTGAAATTGATTAATGTGAAATGTCGTTGTATTGGGTACATGATGAAAATTTAGATAAGAGTTTGTCCGTATCTGTTCAAGAACCTATTGTTGTTAAGAAGTGTGGAAATGTTGTTGAACCGGTTTGATCTTTACGATCAAGTAATCTACTAAATTTGTTAGATGAATTGGAATCTAGGTCCTCTTTCGGTTATTCTAACCGCTAGTGAGGGTTAAGATAATGAGGTGTTCGAATGTTGCCTTGATAAATATTAATCTGGAATCTGTCTCCTATTTTGGATCTTGAGGATCTTATTCGAATGATAGCTTTACCTAATTCTTGCCATGCTAAAAAAAATTATTGAAACATGTTTAAATGACTAGATGAACGATGATGTATCACCTTGTGAAACCTTGTCTTATGTATCCTATATTATTGAAGTTAAAGACCTTTCATTCTAATTACTGAACATAAGGTAGAATGTTGAATATATCCTTTTAACTGTTGTGGAGTTTGCAAATAGAGGTAGGATCATGATTGTACCCATGTGTGGCTATAGAGCTTTTAGTGTGTACTATTTTGGCATTGAGTGTCAGTAAGAGTTAAATGGATGAAATCTAATATGAAATTCATATTAGTGTACTTTTATGAGATGGTCATGTTCTAGTAAGATCTTGTTAACAGAGTTCTGTTTCAGCATTGTGGCTTGAGCACTAGGTTTGTTTTTCTAGAGCAAGTGATTATTGCAATCCTATTGTGATGATGGAAATAGTATGTCACGATGGTTGTGTTTTTTTTGGAAAAAAAAATTTTGTTGGGATATTAAGGTATGTTAATAAAATAGTTAGGAATGTGAGGGTGATATTGATCCTTTTATAGAGAGTGAAATGTGACCGCCTTTCGTGATGTCTCTTAAATGAAGATAATTCAAGTTTTTGAATTAAGTAATCTTTTGGAGTTCAAGAGTTTTGTGGTAGTTGAAATTTGTTGAGTAAAGCGGCGTATTGTAGAGTTCTATTGGTTCTTAGTTTATTCAAGTGATTTGATTTTAAAGACTCGTTTGTTTGAGTTGGCAAGTAATGTTGTATTCAAAGAAAGTTGTTTCTTTCCTAATTGAAAGAGTGTAGTACAAGTATTTGAGGTGGATTCAAATTTTGTAACTCATGATTTATCTGAAGCGTGCTTCACCTTGTTGTTTGGCCGCATAAGAGTTACTCCGATTTGAAAGCAAGGTTCTGTTCTTATTGGTTGAGGTTTGGAATTCTATTCTTGTGGGACTTATGCCCTCAATGTTGACTTTCCTTATGTTTTCCGAGTTCTTTGCCTAAGTGACTTTTCCCTTGGTCTGTGTTTACTTGACGTGAATTGTCTTCATTTGCCTTTTCATTTGCCTTTTCTTTTGAGGAAGGATCCACCGATTCATCTCACAGGGGTCTTTCGAAGTGGTTATTAATTGTTGTTGCGAGACCTTGGGTTGTAAGCTATTCGAGGAGCATTGGAGGATGAACTGATTTCGGGTATAATTCTTGAAGAGAATTATATTTATACAAAATATTTGTCTTTGTGGCTAAACTGTTTGCATTGTTTCAACCATTAGAACCTATAGAGATTTGTGATCCAAGATCTTTTGTTCACTTCGGGTGGAACATTAGAATTTTCGAAAGGATGGGGAATCTTGATCGATGTATTAGATTGTCGCGATTGGGTACCTTGCGGTTGCCAGCAGATGAATTATGATGGTGTTGTAATGAGAGTAAGATTAGCGAAGTAATCTGATCGTTAAAGCGATTAATGAGATAGCCGAGATTGTTGGATTATTGTCAGGAATGACTTGGACTTAGTAAATAAATCTCTAAGAGTTAGACTCTTTATAAAGATAATTGGTCGAGAAAATGTTTCCATGTTAATGTTAATCTGTGAGTATGTTTGGATTGTGATAATTTTAGGGATTTAATCTGAGGTTTTCCTATCTTCTATATGAGAAGTTTGTTGTAGGGTCTTGGAGGTTAAAATTGGGCTTTGCATTTTTTATGCTAGAACTTTGGTCGCCCAATGATTTTGTGTAGAGGAAGTAGAATAAGGGTGGATTCGAATAATGGGATGATCATTGATAGAACCCTTTGATGAAGTATATGAATGTGTGTCTTTGAGGATTCCGAGTTGTTTATTCTTAAAAGATTGAGGTGATGTGATTGCGTGTGAGATCTATTTTGGGATACATTGGGAGTCATCTGTCAAATTAATTCCGTCGGTAGAGGAGTTGTCAAGAGAATGTTTACGTGGAGTCGTTAGAGTCTCTATCTGAGAGGTGTGGATGATGTATTTCGCTTGAGCATAGTGTTGAGAATACCAAGTTAAGAGAGATGAGTTAGTGTGGTATGCGATGAATTGGAATTCCAAAGTTTGAGAGAAATTTTATTCCTAAAAAGAAACCGAGAAATTGATGCTTCCTCGAGTAGTGACACGTTTTCTTGATTCTTATTTGAGCTATATGTTTATGACGGATGTCTTTCGCATGTTGAGCTTGACTTTATGTTAGCATGTGTGGTTCTTATCAGTTCAGAAAGAATAAAAGAAATTTCTGATTTGGGCATTCAAGTGATTTCTCCTTTGGCTTTTGTGACGTTTATTCGCAAACTACCACTTGGAAAGTGGAAAGGTTTTCGTGATAAATTTCCGATTCTGGATTTGACTCTTTTAGTACCGAAATGGTAACGCATGGTTGCGATGTGAATCCTTCATTTTCATATGGGTTTTGTCGGTAAAGAGTTTGTTTAAAGAGTTCATTGTGTCCCTGGTTAAAGGAGGTGATCCTTGTTATGGTGAAGAGTTTGATTGAGAGGTGGAACAAGAGTTCCGTGTACTATATGCATGTTGTGTGGTTCGGTACCAATGGGGAGGTTAGCCCAAGGTACATTGGCTTGTTTTTCGCTAGTTGGCGTATCGCTAGGATCGTTTTGGTCCCTACGCGGTGAACGCAACTTTGATATGTTATGGTGCCAAGTGAGTACAGGAGATCCGAGTTTGGAATATTCGTTAACGTTGTGGACCATCGGTAGGATCTTACCTTCGATTCTCTTCCGATGAGTGTACCGGAAATATCGGGACGAGTGTTAGGACGAGCGTCGTTCTCACGTCTTTGTGTTGTGATCTCATCGGTCAGGAGAGGTCACTTGGAAGCTAGATCTCGCATGCACGAGCAATACCCGGATTTGTTCATATCTGGTACTTGTTAATCGTTGTTAATTTCCAGACGTCGTTTTCTTTTGGGTAGATCGGTGGGTAGATTCGGGGTCGAATCCTGTTAAGGGGGGTAGCATATAATACCCCGAATGTTTCTAAGGAAGGAGAGTAAACAAAAAAGGGTTTTTCTGTAATACTCCAACTTAGTCTAATGAAGGAAGCAAAGTGAAAGAGAAATTAGACTTTAGAGGAGGGAAAATCTGCAATTCTTTGGCAACCTGGGCTTCAGGCTTTGGCCCAGGAGGCCCATGAGGGACCGGCCACTATTAAAAGGAGGGAGAAACCCTAGCCACCACTGTAGCACGCACTGCTATAGTGCTCCCGCCTTCTCTGATCTTGCTCTGATGCACGCCCTCCTCCTTGCACTCCGTTGCCCCCCCTTGGTGGTGCCCTCCCATTCTTTGTCGGCCAAGCAGAAAGGTGGAGGGAGAGAGGAGAAGAAGAGGAGAGAAGCATCTAGTGGGGGAAATCAGCGGGCACGTGTGTCTCCAAGGGTAACGAATGTCGTTTTCGTTGTTTGATTAGTCGTAGATGTGAATTCGATTAGAATTGATTGGATCGAACTCTGTCTGTTAAAGATTCAATTCTGTCCAGTAGGTTGCGTGGGCAGTTTCGAGTTCTTAGAGGCCGAATTGGAGGTTTTCATCTGCTAGAGATATTTATATAATATTCTTAGCTTTTTGTGGCCGCCAAGAACACCTGATTCCGACATACGGATCAAAAGTTATGATAGTTTTAGTTTCTACTGTCCAGAATTCTGACGCGATTGATCTGTCAAGTTGTCTCATAAAATATGATTATGATAATGGAATATTCAGGGTTTTCACCCAACTAGGTTATTGTAGCAATTTTTATAACCTTTCCAGAATGTTAAAGAACGCCCTAATCAGAGTTGTAGATCAAAAGTTGTGATCTGTTCTTTACCGCTGTCCAGAATCTTAGCTATGTTTCAGCAGTCATTTTAATTAGTAGATTGATTATTGTTAAGGTCCGAATCAGGACTTCCACATATTATGAAATTTGTAGGCCTTGGTCTTATCTTTCCAGATCATTAAAGAACATCCAATTTGGATCTATATAACGAAAGATATGAATTTTTGAAGTTCTTATTGTAATCTGTCTCTCTGTTGTGGACAGTAGAGAAAGATTAACTTGTTAGCGACTTTTCTTGCACCTTGGGAATTATTGAAATAATTTTATTCAGGAAGCTAGTTCCTTTTAGTTTCCAGAAAGGTTTAGGTCATTGATTTTGGTGGTACCAAATGGATGTTATGAATTTCACAAGTTGAAAGTACCGAAGATGACAGAACGGTCTTGGGTTAAAATCAAGGGCTTAGATGGGGTAATTTGTTCATCGATCACCGGAAAGTTGTAGCTAAGCTCGTGTAAAGTCCGGGAAACTTGTATTCATAACTTTTGGGGGCTGGGACTCAAAAGTTATGGATTTTTCTTTGAGAATCGACAGATTGGACAGATTAGAGTCAGGGGTGAAATTGCTAGTTTTTGTGTTGCGTCCAGGAGCGATCGCTCTCGTTATGTTCTATCGCTTTGTTGAGCACTCTTGTTTAGTATACTTAGTATACTTTATGGTTGCCAGGTGTTGGTGAGCACCAGGGTTGAAAGCTGTTCTGTCGTCATCTTTTCGTCTCACGGTTAAGGCAAGTACTTTGATGTTCCTATGTTTGGTGAATGATGCATGCTTGATGTTTGTATTGTGTTTTCCTAAGATCCATGAGAATATTCAAGTTTATGTCCCTTTCTTATGTTTTATACCATGGGTATACATATGATGTCTTTCATAATTCATACTTGGTTCATGCATGATGTTTCATGTGCCTTCCACGGGAGTGGATTATAAGACCCATCAATTCCAGTATGGGCACGTAAGACCCACCATTCCAATGTGGGCAGATTTGGACACCCGTATGAAACGTTCTTCATACGGGACTTGGGTCCCCGCATTTTGTTAAATGCGGGCTTAGGTGAACACCGACGGGTGTGTCACTAGCTATACCGGTATAAGCATGTGTGTAGTCCATTCTTTTCATTAATTCCATTCATTCCATGCATTCATGTATTCATTAGATTGTACGTTCAAATTCTTTAATGAAGTTGTCTTTTTCATATTTGTGGTATGTCCACTATCCATGTACTTCTTTGAGTCTCGGACTCATTCTTCCTTTGTTTATTTATTTTTAGGTAATCGTTGGTGATGATTCTCTTGGGAGGGAGTAGACACGCACTACTCATTCATTTCACCTTACACGGTTTCAATAATAGAACTTGATTCATCTTCCATTCGTTAGGTGATGGACTGTAATATAATGGACTTTGATGTTGGTTGACATCTTTTTCTACGTTAAGGTTGTTTAATTAACTGCTTATGTTCCATGATCATTCGTTTGGTATGATTATCTTAGTGGATTCATTAGACTTAAATAATTGGAATTTGTGAACTGTTGTTGGATTCAGTTTTAATTCCTACTTAGGTTTTAAAAGATGTTGATCCTTATATGTTAGTTGATGAGTTATCATTAAAGTTCTTCCGTAGTATTGTTGTATGTTAGTCCTTTGGTAGCATTTTGGCTTCCGAATAGCCAGGGTGTTACAGCCAGCTCGCCACCGCTGCTCAAGTGCCAGGGACACGCGGCCTTTTCCCCGTGCCAGCACCGCTCTTGCCGCCCGTGTCCGGCCTCATCTTACCCAGCCTTCCTTTCCCTTCCCCTCTCCCCACTTTCTATCAAGCTCAAGGAGCCCCGAGAGCAGCTCCGTTCTTGGCCACATCGCCGCCCGGCTCACCCGTCTTCAGCCCCGCCTCAGCTCCGCCGCCCGGCTCGCCTTCGCTGCCCCGCGCCTTGGCCCTCTCCCTTCGTCACCCGAGCCACCGGAGCCCCCCCTTTCGCCAGGCCGACGCCGCCACACCGAGCCCTCCGCGCCGCCATGGGCCTCCGCCGCCGACTCACCCTGGCACCTCCCGCTTCTCTGGTGCTTCCCCGCGCCAGCGCCTCTTCCCTCCTCCATGGCCGGCGCCGCGTGCAATCGCCCTGCCGATCCCGACCGCCCCAGGCACGCCTCCACCATCCAGGAGCTCACCACAACACCAGCATGGCTGCCTCCAACCTTTCGACCGCTGGCGACAAGCGATGGCTGAGCCGCCTTTGGTCCCCTCCTGCTTGCCCTTTGTGTGTTTGTATAAATGCCTCCGAGCATGTCTTTGTTTCTCTACAGGTGGGCCCTCACTCCCTCTCTGTGTGTATAGAATGATTGTCAAGTGGCTGGTTCCATTTTGCCCATATGCGGCCGCTGACGTCAACCCTTCGCCGGCGACAAGCCATGCCCGTGCCACTCCTGTTTTTCCCCTGTCGACCTTCTCTGCTGATCCTGTGTATGTGCTTGAACTGATGAACCTCCAGTAAGATAATAAATGTTTTTAGCTAAGTGTTGTGATTAACCCTTTTGATCACTCAAACATAATTAGCAAATGAATGTTTGATTTAGTGGAAAGGTTAGTTGTCAGATTTGCAAAAGTCCTTTGGTTGAAATGAATGAACAGAGAAGTGGGTGTCCAGCTAGCAAAATTAAAGATTGAAAATGAAGTAGAGATGGTAGCCTTTCAGTTTAGATGAGAGGTTCTGTTAGATGTTGTTGAATAGTGAAGATAATTAGAGACCAAATGCATTTAAGCCTTTGTAATGACTGATTGGATCACTCAAGTGCACTTGACAAAAAGATCATTGAATCAAATGAGAGCTTATTTAACAGTACCTCAATCTAGCAATCCTTTTGAGGAAATGCATTAACAGAGAGGATTCATATTTGCAAATCACCTTATAGTAGCTAGCAGTGAGCTTCATCCCTTTGGCCACTAGATTTCTCTGTTTACTCTATCTACTCTTTCTGTGTGTATGTATCTCCCTATTAGATAAGGTAATAGCTGATTAGGGGAATCCTTATCCAGTTGCACTCATGAACATCAATGAACTTGATCCAGTAGCTCTCAGTATATGTATGAATGCTAAAGTAAATACCAGTGAACTCTCACCCTTAATGGTTAATCAAGTTTTGTTAATAAGCTACTTAGCTAATTAGATGGCAGATACCGAGCATATAGCAGTGGCTCTCGTCCCCTTAATAACTCCCCTTGGCTGCTTCTTTCTCTGTGTGAATGGTAGTAGGTGCATGTATGTGTATATGATAGTAGAAACCATATGGAGTAATTGGTCATTAAATCTAAAAGAGTATATAAGAGGATTGATTTTGACTGTATGCTCATCGTGGATGTATACATAGAATGCTTAGAGAGAGTGCTTGTGAGTACTAGGTGTCCTATTAAGGACAACAACATCATCTAGACTCTAGGTATCGTCTATTGTTGTGGTTACACTAGAAATTGAATTAACTTCAAAAGTCCATAAGAAATCCATTTGAACTCTAATTAAACTAAAATCTATTACTAAATGCATCTAGAGTCATAATCTCACTAATATGTAAATCTCATGCATTGTTAACCATTTTGGATTTGTCGGTTTTATTCGTGTTTATTCGCTATCGTGTTTTCTCTCTAGATTCTGAATTGCGCGAAGTGAGCGATTACGCCTCCGAGAGTGAACAAGTGGATTTCCAAACAAGGCAAGCATCCTCTTTGCACCATGCTGATCCCAGATTTTAGTACTTTAGAATTTTAAAGTACAGTGATATTGTTGTATGCTATTTTCTAAATTATTTGTGATCTGTGAGTAGTTAGTTACAACCCACTGATTGTGGCTTATCCTGAATTGACTTCATACAATTATGATTAAGATAGAATCTTTGTTCTGGTACTTTTGTTCTATAGTTTTTGCTTAGCAATGCAAAGTCAGTAGCACGTTATTGTTTGACAAGCTTATCTTGTCAATCCAGGGAAACACCTTTTAACTCTCTTTTTCAGTTCTTTTGTTCAGTTTGGGTAAAACTGAATTTGTGTTTGTCTTTTGATTTCTGTTGATAAATGTTGGTTTAGATTTGGACAAGTGGATGCTAGTGATGGTGCCTTCGTGCACGAGATTGGGTATTGTGGAAGTCTTGTCTGGATCATTAAGGACTGAACTTTGGCCCCCCTTTAATTCCAGTACCTTGCGTACTTCCACACGCGGTGTATGGGCACCGTTTGGTTAAGTAAGGGGTTGGTGATATTGAGTTGAGGAACTGGTGGTGTGAGGGCATTGGCATTAGTGCATGTTCGTAGGGTGCCCAGTTCAATTCTATTATTTGAGGGAAGCACTATTTTATTTTTGTTCATTGACTCGGTGTTCCCGACATAACTTGCGTGGCCGGTTAGTGTAGGTGGTATAACCTACACTAAGCGGGGTTTACGTCTGGGTGATGCAACTCAATATTGTCAACTTGCTGAAAAACACAGAATCTTAGTTTACCCGGCCGACATACCAAAGGAAGTGTGTCATCATTCGGAGGCATCCGAAGGCTTACGGGCTGACTAAGTCGTGTGGGTAAAGATGTACACCTCTGCAGAGTTAAACTATTCGAATAGCCGTGTCGACAGTTATGGACAACACTGGATTTATCGGCAGTCGATGTATAGAATCTGTTCAAAGTTTGGTCAGGGGTACTGATTGCGGCATGAAGGGTATTCATGCTTATTGTTTGGTCAAAGTGGGGAGTCACTTTGAACTTGTTCTGATTGTTGTTATGATTCTTTTACTTACTGTTGTTTGGTCCAAATCTGTTTATAACATGGCATTTCACTAAAATTAGTAAGTATAGGGACAAACTTGCTTTGTGAAAAAACTATTGCCTTACAACCTTTCTGTTGTCAGCCTTATGCATATATCTTTAATCCATTGTATAGGTTCTACTAAACACATTCTTTTAGTAGTTTTGTTTAAGTCTTGCGAGTACCTTTTGTACTCAGGTGCTTTAACCACTTGTTGCAGGTAAAGAACGTCCTAGTTAATGTTTCAAGTTCAGGCGATAACGTTGGTACTTCAGCTTTAATCCCAGTCGGTTGCCCTGAGGTTGTGGCGCACCATAAGGTTAATTTATTACTTGATCTTCTGTTATTGTTTACTTAATGTTTTCTGCTGCTAATTTTTACTGTTATATTCTAATCGTGTAAGCAAATGATATAATGTTGTAAGGATATGTGTATGTTAGCAGCTGATCCTGGGAGCTAACATGAGATGCATATCCGGGAACTCGAAATTAACCTGATTTCTGGTTAAGGGTTACGTCTTTGGCATAATTACTTAATTTGAAATGGGATTAATTTTGGGGTCCTTACATTTGATTTTGGAACAAGGTTTTGAATTGAAACTCAGATTTTGCATAGGTGAACGGGATCAACCCATGTGGGAGGAACTCATCCAACGAACAGGAATATTCGCCCGAGATCGCTTGGGGAGTCCGGCCGAGTTGTTTCAAGGATAAAATAGAGAATAAAATTATAAGACCAAAATAATTTGGTTCAACTCATTTGGACTTCAGAAACATTTTCTAAGAAGTTTCAAAGTTAAAAGCATTTTCTAGTGTGAACATAATTCGGTTTAAGGATCAATTTCCAAACTTCATATTTTTTTGCGCTAGAGACAAGTTTGAAACCTATTTTAAAATAAAGTTCACTTAAAATAAAAATATAAAAATTGGTTTCACTTGATTTAGAGTTGAGATGAATTATATATGAATTTTTGAAGGAAAAAGAATTTTTAGCAATAAAAATAAAAATAAAAATAAAATGTTGGACGGTCCGAACGTCATCAAAGTTACTGTTCAGACAGTCCGAACGATATTTTTTTTTATTTTTGACTTAAGAAACAATAATCAAATAGATTTTTAGAAAATAGCAAATAGAGTCCAAAAATTCTAGAAAAATTCACAAAAATTCCTTGAATTATTTTGAACTTAATAAAATAATTTCAACTTAAAGTTGGCTTTTATTTTTGTACAGTAATTATTTATATTTTCTGGAAAATAGGAAAAACCTTTTAAATACGTGAAAATTCCGAAATTAATTAAAATTTTATTTTTCACTTTAAATCCAATAAAATCCCAGAAAACACAATAAAGTTTCTTTTTTACTTTAAAACCAAGAAACTAAATAATTTATTTTATTTTATTTATATATTTTTTAACCAAGATAACTCTTTTAACTTACGTAAAATCAAGAAAAATCTTTGTGACGAGAAAATCTAATAAAATAATAACTTTATTAATTTTTATTTTGGTAACAGAACTTTGGGATGTTACACCTTACATGAATACTATTGGCATACATTTTCCTATGACTTGCTGAGAATGTACTCACGGCTATACGCCATTTGTTGATCAGTCACCGAGGAACAACCAAGGAACACAGAGCTCTTTGAGGAGGAGTACTTCGAAGACTATGCGAATTAGGATGCGTTCTCTACTCGATTGCCTGTGGGCATGTCGGATGACTACCACGAGTTATTTTATTCCGCTGCAAGTTTACTCTTTTTTGATGTTAAGCCCTGCGTGGCCAACTCTGTAAAACCTTGACCATAAAGGTCTGTTGCTTCTCTTTAATAAGAATTTGCCTTTTTCTTAGCTACCTTGTTGTTTGGTTATGATTTCATCAATGTTGCAACTGTGTGAGCTAGCTACTGATCATGGGACTAGTTCAGAATACACAGAGGATCCGTATTTGTAGATTCGGGTCCCGACAAATGAGCACCTAGTTGAGGTACTTTGTGGATGCCGCACTGGAGGGCGTGTTGAAAATCGTGTACAGAGGTGTAGGCGGCCATTCCACAAGCTGAAGCATCACCCAAAGGGTATGCTACAGGGTACCTTCCTCGAAGGCACTGGTGCGGTAATGTGGTTCCCAGTATGTAGTCATCTACAATTTAAGATCAAATAGGAGTTAGTGAGTATGTAATAAGAGACATCAATGAGAAATGATATTAGATAGGAAAGGAATTTCAGCACAAGTTTCTTATTCATTCTCTATGTTATTCAACCATCTCCATTGGCTCAAAACTCAGGTCATACTACCCCTTGGTCTTTACATACTATTAGACCTTTGTATTAACAATAAATTTAACTCCAATTGAGGGTAGGAAGGGTTTAAGGGAATAATACACCCGAAGACCTTATGTGTGTATTGTACTAGTCCCATGATTAGTGGCTAGTACACACGTTCACAACATTTGGCATTCACATCCATACATCCATATATAAAAGTAAAGCAAAGGGTACTTAACTTAATCGGTATAGTTATTACATCAACGGCTGACCGACCAAATATTAACAAGTACTAACAGAGTAAAGTAGCACTGGAAGAAATAGTAAAAGTAGCAAAAGCTCTAGCAGCTTGCCCATCCAACCCTTAGGAAACCAACAAGAAACAAGGAACTAGATAGACCTGTCACCGAACCTTACGGTTACGGGTCTTTGTCGGGACCGAATATGCAACTCCGGGACCCTCTGTGTATTCTGAACTAGTCCCATGATCAGTAGCTAGCTCACACAGTTGCAATGTCGATAAAATCATATCCATACAACAAGATAGCTAATGAAGTAGACAAATTAATATTACTTAGTAGCAAAGGACCTTATGGTCAAGTTTTACAGAGTTTGCCATGCAGGGCTTAATGATAAAATAGTAAACTTGCAGCGGAGAATAAACAAACTCGTGGTAGCCATCCGACATGCCCACAGGCAATCGAGTGGAGAACGCATCCTAGTTCGTATAGTCTTCAAGGTATTCATCATAAATCTCTGTATTCCCTGGTTCTTCCTCTGTGACTATTCAAGAATGGCGCAAAGCCATGAGTACTTTAAAGTACTGAGCAAGTCATAGGGAAATGTATGCAAATAGTATTCATGCAAGGCTTGACAAGGATAGCTTTATGGCTATTTTGCGAAAAGCGATATTGACGATAAATCTGATAATTAGATTGAAAAGCATAATTTAAAAGATTAATACATAAGTAAACAAGTTTATTTGAAACAACTAGCGAATAACCCTGTTCACTTCCCAACCATCAAGCAACACCAACTACTCGGATCCATCCAAACCATTCCAACCATTTTTAAGAAACTCTACCCCTCGTGTGAAATCACCAGGCATTGTTCATAACCAGAGACACGGCTATTCGAATAGTTTTACACTCTATAGAGGTTATACAACTTGACCCATAAGAGATAATCGCTTGATATAACTCACGTTTCCTTAGACATGTGAATCAAGAAGAGACTATCACAAGGCTTTTACAAATTTCTATTTTGACTCAGTTCTGCCCGCTAAGGTTTCGCCATTCTGGGCCCGCTCTTGCGCCGCTTATCAACCCAAACAGAACCGACTCAAAACATTGCTAATTAGTTGGCCAGGTCCACCCCATAAATGGACTTGTGGTTGCACGGTATGACCCAGATCAATGGCGCACAAAGTTAAGTCCTTAGTAGTTGCTCAGGCGAGACTTTCCGCATCCCATGTGCCTCGTGCACCTAAGTGCCTCCCGCACCCTATAATATGCCTCCCGCACCCTATAATGTGCCTCCCACATTCCTCCTTTACTATCCAACCACTCGCCCGAGCATAAATCATTTTCGTTCAACCCGGCCAAATGACAACCCTTACCATGGTACAACAAATTTTAATAATAGCAGCATCGCACCACAATTGACACAACTGTGACCTCACACCATAGTTGCATAATAGTGGTATCGCACCATAATTCCATATATCATTAGGTCAAAATTAATCATTTATGAATATGTGATCATGAATCCCATGCGACTAAGCATGGCTAAGCATAATACGACCCCAGTTGGTAGTACAATAATATCCAACTAATATTTAACCATCCTATGGTGTCCAAGGATTTATGTCATTCAAGGGTACATGTCAATAGCAATTATACAAGGAGGCATAATGATAATTAGGCATTTAACTATTCCTGAAAGCATTTATTATAAACTTAGCAATGCATGTTGATATAAATCAATACAGTTTTATAAAATGGGTTCAATATGATCAAAGGTCTACGACCTGCCTCCGTTGAAGGCTTGAGATGCTTCGGCAGATGGTTCCAGGAATTCTTCGGGAACACCAAAATCTACACGCGAAAAGAGCCAAATAAATACAAAAAATCCAAATAAAATCTAAAAATTACTAAATTAGTAGCGAAAGAGAGGGCTGAATTTAGATGAATTTAGAACAAAGAATCGACCAAATCGGACTTTGTATGAAGGAGAACAAATATCTGGAAGTTTGACTTCACATGAAATATAAAAAATCATCAGACATGAATAGTGCAAGCTCAGGCAAAAATTATGGCGCCGGTGAGGGAAAGGGAGGGGCAGCCAGTGAACTAGCAAAATGGAATCCTGAGAACAAGACGGACCCAATGGTGGTGGTCGTGTCGCCGACGGAGGTCCGGTGTGGCAGCTGCGCGCAAAAGGCGCATGGGGGAATAGTGGCATCGATGAACCGGCGATGCTTCGGAGAAAAGGAAGGGAAAACGATGTAGAACGTCACGAGACAAAGCTAACGGCAATGATGATGTTTTCGGGAGATCTATGTTGGTGGCGGAACGCGAGGCAGAAAGAGTTTCGGCCCACGACCAAAAAATCTTGATTGCGGAGAAATGAAAGCGAGAGAGAAGGGCGAATTCTGGGAGGTGGAAGAGGAAGCCAAGGGGCATGCCATGACACGGTCAGCTCGGGAAATAAGTGCCCAAGGAGGAGAACGGAGGAGAGATGTGTTAGAAATAATCTTGAACATGTCGGTTATGTGATCATCATGCATGTCCTGGAGTAGTAGAGTTATTGTTTTGCATGAAGATGAATTACTGAGCACTAGTGTATGTGATTGTCTAGTGCATGCATGCAGCTAAGATGCAACACGACTAGATAATTCATGCACAACTCAAACTACATGCAAAAAACTACTTGCAGCTACGTGCAAAACTAACACACTTCCATATAAACGTGCACTAACTCACAGCCAAACTAACTCATGCATGCAAACAACTAAACAAACTAATGCAAGCACTACTTTTTTTTTGACAAGAATAAATCTAATAAGGGGGAGTAAGGGGAGCAGCACTGGGAGCCTCTAAAGCACCGACACGCGTCTAAACTACTCTATCCATGTCGGACGCCGTCTCCGACACGGATACGGCACAAACACATCTTCGACACGTATCGACGACGTATCGGTGACTTTTATAATAAATTTTAATCTTTAAAATTCACGATACGTGTCGTGCACGTTGTGGCCACGTGTCCGACACGGTTGATGACACGGCCCAGCCCAGGACACAGCCGGATAGCCCAATCAGCTATGTTTTCTTCTCTCCCTCACCTCCCTGGCCTTTGCCTCCCTCACCTCCTGCCTGACTTGCTACCTCCCGCACGCCTAAAGCCCATGCGGTCATGCCCGTCGGCCTCTCCACACCGCTGGCTCGCCGTGCCACCGGATCGAGCTCCTCCTCCCTCACGCCATCGGATCCAGCCTTTCCTCCATCTCTCGCTGCGCCTCCTCCCTCGCTCGAGCTCCAGCTCGGCAGCTCCTCCTCCCTCACTGCCGCCAGATCTAGCTCCTACACCCTTGTGCCACTGGCTCTAGGTTGGCAGGTCCTTCCTCGCGCTGTCGGCTCCGGTCCTCCCTCATGCGGTCGCGCTGTCGGCTCCGGTACTCCCTCACGCCGCCAGCTCTAGGTGATGCTTTGCTTGTGTACTCATGCAATCATTGTTTGCTTGTGTACCGATGGCGATGGGGCGATGGGAGATTGGGAGGAATTATGAGTCTGATGCTTGCGTAGTTGTGTTGTGTACTGATGTTTTGCTAGTGAAGTTGTGATACACTGAGACTTAGTAATTAGTACGTATGTTTGTCCAGAATGGAGGATTGGAGGTTGCATGTGTACTGATGCTTTGCTTGTGATACACTGAGACTTAGTATGTACTGATGCTATGCTTGTGATACAAAAATGATGCATTGATGCTTGTGTCGCGATGCCATCGACACAAGCATCAATGCATCATTTATGTATCACAAGCATAGCATCAGTACATAAATGATGCATTGATGCTTGTTCTCATGTTAATATGTTACTGATTGCTTGTTTTCATCATTTTAGAAAAATGGAAATCGGTAATTCTAGTGCTAGAGAGGAGCAAACCAACAATAGGTTCAAGCCTCCATTGTGGAATCATGTTGACGTTGTAGACAAGGGTGGTCAAGGGGGAGGAAATGTGAAATGGATATGCAAGTATTGCAAATATGTTGGCACTAGTAGCTACTCTAGAGTTAGAGCGCACTTGCTGAAAATTACTAATGGTGGAATCAAGATATGTCCTAAGGTGACAGCTCCTATTCTTGCTCAGCTTAAAAGTGAAGTTGCAAAGGCTGAGGATGAACAAGCAAAAACAAGGCCAAGAGATGTGCCCTTGCCACCATTAACTGTCGGTAGTGGAACTGGTGTTAGTGCTAGTGTTTCTTCATCAAGCATGGACTCGGTTATGTTGGGGAATAAGAAGCGGAGGAGACCTACTTCACCATTAGAGAAAGCTTGGGCCATGGAATTGCGCAATCAACTGGATGCACAAATTGCAAGGATGTTTTACTCTGGAGGTATGCAATCAACTTGAAATCATTGTTTCAATTTATCCAACTTACCATATGCATTCAATTAACTTTGGTTATGTGAAATTTACAGGATTGTCTTTCAATCTAGCAAGAAATCCACATTTTGAACAGTCGTGCAACTTTGCTGCAAGCCATAACCAGCTTTTTTGGTTATGTCCCACCTGGGTACAACAAGTTGAGGACTACACTTCTTCAACAAGAAAGGACTCACATTGAGACCTTATTGGAGCATACGCGAAGCACGTGACCTGAAAAAGGGTGTCACCATTTGTTTAGATGGATGGTTAGATGCGTAGAGGCGACCTCTCATTAACTTCCTCACTATTTCTGACAGTGCACCGATGTTCTTGCGAGCTATCAATGCTAAAGGCGAGGTGAAGACAATGGAGTACATTTCTGAGAAGTTGATTGATGTTATTGAAGAAGTGGGTGCAAGAAGTGTTGTCCAAGTCATCACTAACAATGCTGCAAATTGCAAAGGTGTGGGTTTGATAGTTCAACAGAAGTACACTCATATTTTTTGGACTCCTTGTGTTGTTCATACTCTCAATCTTACTCTCAAGAGCATTTGTGCTGCTAAAATGCCAAGAATTGATGATGAAGAATTAATTTTTCATGAGTGCCATTAGATAACTGAGATCTCTGAAGATGCTAATATGATCAAGAATTTTATAATGAACCATGGCATGAGGCTATCAATGTTCAATGAGTTTAGCAAGCTGATGTTACTTGCTGTTACTAAGGCGAGGTTTGCCTCAATTGTGGTTATGTTGAAGCGGTTTTGCATGGTCAAGAGGGCTCTCCAAAACATGGTGATTAGTGACCAATGGGAGACATATAGAGATGACAACAGAGGGTTGGCACAAACCATTAGAGAACTAGTACTCAATGATGTGTGGTGGGACAAGGTGAACTACATTGTTGAATTCACTGAGCCAATCTATAAAATGATTTGTGTGGCGGACACTGACACACCATGCCTTCATCTGATTTATGAGATGTGGGATGCAATGATTAAGAATGTAAAGAAAGTGATATATAGGCATGAAGGTAAGGAAGACAATGAGAAGTCCACATTTTACTCGGTTGTTCAAAGCATATTGGTTGATCGTTGGGCAAAAGGCAACACTCCACTCCATTGTTTGGCAAATTCACTCAATCCAAGGTGAACTACAAACCTTCCTTTTGCTTTTGCTAACACTTCAGTTTCACAAAGTTCTAATCCATTTTTGTTTGTAGATATTATAGTGAGAAGTGGATCAGTCAAGAAGGTGTTGGTGTTGGCGGTGTACCCCTACACAAGGATCTTGAGATTTCACAAATGAGAATGAAGTGCTTCAAAAAGTTCTTCCCTATGCTAGAAGATTTGAAGAAAGTGAAAGAAGAATATGCAAGATTTCCCACTTGTTCTGGAGAATTCAATGACTTTGATTCTATTTATGACAAATGGATCCTTGATCCAATGAATTGGTAGGCAAATATATGGACAATCCATTCCTGTGCTGCAAAGTTTGGCTCTCAAATTGGTTAACCAACCGGCTTCATCTTCTTGTTGTGAAAGAAACTGGAGCACATATAGCTTCATCAACAACATGAAAAGAAACAAATTAACTCCTGAGCGTGCTGAAGATTTGGTATTTGTGCATAACAATTTAAGACTTCTATCAAGAAGAACAGAAGCATATAAACACAGGAGCAACTAGAATGTGGGATGTGGGAGGAGATAGCTTTGAATCTCTAACTGGTATTCGCATTCTCGAAGTTGCTCAACTCTCTATTGAAGAACTAGAGTTGGAGAGTGTGTTGTTTGAAGATGAGTCTTATACTGTGATGATCCAAAAAAAATGAGGATGAAGTGGAAGACTAAGAGTCCCATCCCATGCTGTCTTTTATTTAGCCTTGCCACTGGAATTTGATTTTGTTATGTAACTTAAGTTGAACCACTCCTATGTTGGGCTGTTGGCTAGTGGCACCTTGCTTTTGGTTGAACCATGCATCTAAGTTTCTATGTTTGAACCTGGCTGCTTGTTAATTTTTATCGCTTATCAATTATCAATTGTAGTTGCTCTATTGCTTTGAGCCTTTCATTGTTCAAAAATCAAGTATATGTGTTATCTTTATAGTCTTGCAACTCTTGTTGATCATGTTACTTCTTTTCCCAGGTTTGTGGAATTATGATTTATGAAAATGGTATTCATATGAACAATTGAACATATCATGATTCATGAATTGATTGCAAGGAGAATGAAGAGGCAAGGGTCATCTTTGAGAGGTATATATTCTGAGTTTGTTTTACACTTTACAAAATTTCAGTTCGACAAGCATGAAGAAACATAAAAAATGATACATATGTGTAATTTGTTCTTATTATTTAAATATATATAGTCATGTCGCCGTATCGGTATTTTTGGGAAAATGTCAAATTCCTGTGTCGGTGTCGTGTCGTGTTGATGTATCCGTGTCCGTGCATCATAGCTGGGAGCTAGCGGCTGGCTGGACTAGAAGAAGAAATGGAGAGCTCACTGATGCTGCCGCGGTTGGAGAAATGGTGGAGCTCGGTTGGGAGGGGAGAAGAAAAGTGAGGCTAGGAGAGGAGGGAGCATGGGGCTGCTGGTTTTGAAGGAGAGGAAGGGAGGAGGAGGGAGCAGCACGGGGGGCATGCGGCAAGGGGGAGCTTGCTGTTTTTATAGGAGAAATGGTGGGGGAGAGAGAGCAGCACGGTTGGAGCACTGGGAGCTACATGGGGAGCTGCTGGTTTCGGTTTGCACTGGAGGTGGAGGAGAGGAAAGGAATGGCGAAGGGGGAGGGAGAGATGCTGCTGGTTTCGGTTTATATGAGAGGAAGGGAGCTGCTGGTTTTACAGCTGAGAAAGGCAGGAGGGAGCAGCATGGGACGCGGCAGGGCATGCTGGCAGAGGGCGCTGTGCACGACGTGCAGCAGCATGGGGGGCATGCGGCAGTCGGCGTGGGAGAAAATGGCAGCATGGGACGACGTGGGCAGGCGCAGGGAATCGTGGAGAGGACGGTGGCATGGGGGCAAGGGATGGGTGCTGGGCATGGGATGCCATGGCAGCATGGCCGGCAGCAGCAGCGTGCACGGGTTGGCCGTGCGGCGCGGGGATGGGGTGAGGGATGGGATGGTGGAGGAAGGGATGGGGGATGGCAAGGCAGGGCATGGGTGGTGGCGTGGGGAGAAGACCAGGGCATGGAGGGCAGTTGGGGAGGATAGAGAGAAAAGGAAGATAGAGAAGAAGGCATTCGGGAAGAACAACAGCACGTACGAAGGAAATAAGCAGGAGAGAGAAAAAGAAAAAGAAGGAATTAAAAAAACCAGAAAATAAAATAAATAAATAAATCCAAGAAAATTTTATAAAATACTTTGGAACGAGAATAGACCAAATAAAATAGTTTTGGATTTTTTTAAAGTTTATTTTAACCCTTAAAATATTTTTCCTTGAAATTCAATTTAAGCCTTAAATTAAACCGATAAAATCCAAAAATTATTTTTAAAGCTTCAAAATAAACCACCAATTTAAATTAAATTTTACAATAAATAAAATAATTTTTGAGAAGACAGAAAAGAAATAAAAGCAGATCGGGTTTGAGAAACAAAGAAAGACTTGAATAAAATCCAAGAAAATCTAGAAAATCCAATAAACTCATTTTAAATTTTAATTAAAATTTGATTTAATCATTTAAATATTTTTCACTTTGAGATTTCAATTTAAGCTTTACATTTATTCAATGAAATGCAAATGGTTTGTTTTATTTCTAAAGCTTTAAAAGAACTATGAATTACTGAGCGAGCATGGCTATTATAATAAATTTACAGTCTGTAGCGGTGTACAACTTTATCCATATAACAAGAATTCTCTAGCTTGTTTGGCAACCGTTGATGCCACCACTCACTACCTTAGGTAAGCAGTCTAGAGCACGCGTCAAAGCCTTTCAATTATATAGCCCTAACCTTGCACTTAGCCCGTCGAATGTTTATCCTCACTGAACCCAAGGGTACCCTACTCGGTACACCCATCTTAGTGAGGCATTCGCCGTTATGTCGGCAACAAACGTATGCTTGCACATCTCCGCCTACCCCTCATGCAAGGCTAGTTCTCGATAACCTAATTAGCTAAAGCCATCCCATACAAGAATATGTGGTTGTACCTTACTCTTAGGTCGGATGTCTGGCGTTAGGTCCTTAATTGACCGGGCAAGAATCTCCCCTATCTACTAGTGAGACTCATCCCCACGTTCTCGAACATAATATAACCCTCTGCGTCAAATGCTAGGTTTTTCATTTTTTAATACAAAATAATAGAGATACCTCCTCTGGACATTTTTCATAAATCTCCCAAATTCACATTTAACATATTGTCCTTTTATACATTTTCGGAAAGATCTAGCGCTCTAGTTAGCAGTTCTGCGACAATCGCACTCAAATATTCTCAAATGACATTATATATTGTCTAACCCATAATCTAATGGCTACAATAGTAAGGAACCAAAATTTCAAGGAGACATATGCAACCAATAGGATTTACAACTACCGACTTCCCAAATATAGCAATTTCATATGAAACATACACGCATGCAATAATAGACTTTGCAAAAAGAAATACAGTAAGTAAAATAGCAGGATCAATATGATCAAAGGGGTGCTTGTCTTGCTTAGGTTGTTCTGAATAAAAGCTTGGTTGGTTGTCGGAGATTTCGTTCGCACAATCAACGTTTATTGTAAAAAGAGAGAAAATCAATTAAATAATTCAAATAAATTGTAACAGTAACCAAATACAAATATTTTTGCATATTCATGTATATTATAATTTTATACGAATTTAGAGACAAAAATCAACTCATTTGGAGTTTTGTAGAAAAAGTTATTAAGGTTTGAAGTTGAGTTGGATTGAAATTCCAAAAAAAGAAGAGAGGAGAGAGAAAATGACTCTCTGATAAGTGGGGCCCACACCTTTCCTTTTTCTTTTTGATTTATTTTCCAACCGATAATATCTACTGTATGACGGGTGGGTCCTGAGGGATTTTCTTTTTCATTTAAATTCTAAAGGAAATCTAATCCTTATAGGTGGGACCCACTGTTAGTCTCTTAGTCCATGAAATAGTGTATGGACCATCTATAGCACAGTTCACACGGTGGTTCACCGTGCCGGTACTACTAGGGGACCCGTCCGTCAGTGTCTCGGTGCGGAAATCCGAATCACTAATACCCTCGATTACTGTTCGTGACCCCACATGTCAATGAAACCATCAGTAACTAACTCAGCAATTAAACACCACTTAAACGCTAATCAACCGAGATTTTCTCTAATCATTGCACTACAGAACTATCGATTTTTCCGACAGCACAGAGGAGCTCCCGATGCTGGGTACTTCATGTAGGGATATGGGTAGGCTACGCTAGCTAACAATTCAAAAAATCTACCACGTAAACTAGGAAGTCATGAAGTAGAAGATCATAGATCGTTACCACTAGACGCGCAGTGTAGTGGAAGAATAGTTGGAGAAGCCTAATCCAACGTAGAGCACATCGATGAATTGGTCGTAGTCGATCGTCCAACGTCGACCACGTCGATGAAGTAGATCATCTAACGTCGAGCACGTCGATGAAGTCGATCATCTCCTCCAGCAACCTCTACAGTTCCTTGTGAAGATCGCGGATTATCCTTAGGCGCAACAGCAACTGCAGTAGCGTCTCTATGGTATCCACACATCCAGCGAAGGAACACCGTACGCCGGTGTGCTAGAACCAAGTCGCACGATAGAGCTCTCGGGAAGATGGCGGCTAGGCTTTCGGTAGAGCAACTCACGTCAACTCCTATATCTCCCAACTCACGTCAACAGCCTCATGCATCTCCTTATATAGTGCTCATGATGGATCTTATCCGAACATGTTTTGTTCCAACCCGTTAAGTGTGTGACCCTGTAGGTTCATGCGTAATCGGTTGTGACTCAGAAACCCTTTTCGACCACGAGTTCCTAGCAGGACATAACGATTCTCAAATACACACAAATTATATCGGATGAACCTTAATGTAATATGATCTACGACCAGGTCCATATCACTAATGACCAGCTCGTATCTTTATACGACCAGTTCATATTTGGTCTCGACCAATTCGTAACTCCTCATGACCAGGTTTCGACCACTTAGTGACCATGTTCGACTAGCCTACGACCAGCTCGTATCTCCATACGACTAGTCTGTATCTGGTCGAACTGATAGTCCTTCTCGTGTATTCTCCCTTTGCCTCACGATATTTGGTAGAACTCCAAGTGAGATGTTGTATCATCCATGGACTGTTCAATACATTCTCGATCGAGTGTCGGATAACTTCACGTGGTCGAACACTTTGACCACTAGTGGCATGGCCATGCACTTACTTTATCCGACCACAACGAGGGACCCAGAGACATCTCTCCTATTATGCTAGGAGGGGCAAATCCCATAGCCGACCAATCACATTCCTCCGCATGTTTCATAGCATACCGGAAAGCTACCTTTATAACTACCCAGTTACGAGTAGCGACTGGCAACCCCTAAGAGTGCTATTACACATGTAGGAAACCATGTTGATCTCAGGTCTAAGGATTATACATCATCATCGCTTGAGACCAACTAACAACACATAAAATCATAACAATCTCAATAGTGTCTTAAGGTGGGTCTTATCCAACACCATGTTCTCTAACATATGTCCATATTATTCGTTTAATATCTCCATATCCATGACCTCTGAAACATAGTCATCAACCAATAAATATGCTAGTATATTCATTTGTGTTCTCATATGTTTCTGACCAGGGAACATTTAAGAATAATCATCACCGAAATATAGAGTTTTACAATCAAGTCACATATTTGATAATAAATATTAACGATATTATTTTAGGAACAAGATAACATATTATCTAATATTATTAACATAACGAAATATAATTATCTCTACGATTGCCTCTAGGTCATATTTTCAACAGTCTCCCACTTGCACTAGGGTCAATCATTTAAGTATCTAATACCGATAGCTCTTGTGTGCGCCTCATGCTTTGGCTGTGTGAGAGGCTTTGTCAACGGATCAGCAACATTTAAATCTGTGTAAACTTTGCATATTTTAACATCTCCTCTATCCACCAATTAACGAATAAGATGATAACGCTTAAGTATATGCTTGGACTTCTGATGGGATCTAGGCTCCTTAGCCTGCGCAATGGCTCCATTGTTGTCACAATAGAGATCAATTGGGCTCGAGGCACTTGGAACCACACCCAACTCAGTAATGAAATTTTTTATCCAAACAACTTCATTCGCAGCATCAGAAGCCGCAATGTACTCGACCTCTGTCGTAGAATCAGCAACCATCTCTTGCTTGGAACTTTTCCAGCACACTACTCCTCCATTCAAAATGAATACAAAACTAGATTATGGACGATAATCATCTTTGTCGATTTGGAAGCTTGCATCGGTGTAACCATTTGCAATGAGCTCTTCATCACTGTCATAAACTAGGAATGCATCCTTAGTCTTTCTCAAGTAATTAAGAATGTTTTTCATAGCTGTCCAGTGACCTTCACCGGGATGAGCTTGGTATCTGCTTGTAACACTTAGAGCATATGATACATCTGGTTGAGTACATATCATGGCATACATGATAGATCCAATAGCTGAAGCATATGGAATACCATTCATACGGTCTCGCTCATCAATTGTCGAATGACACTGATTCTTGCTAAGACTTATGCTATGTGACATAGGCAAGAACCCTTTCTTGGCATCCTGCATGTTGAACCGAATCAACACCTTGTCAATATAAGTACTTTGGCTTAATCCAATTAGCCTTCTTGATATATCTCTATAGATCTTTATCCCTAAGATATATGCTGCCTCTCCTAGGTCCTTCATAGAAAAACTATTTTTCAATGATGCCTTAACGGATTCCAGCATAGGAATGTCATTCCCAATCAATAATATGTCATCCACATATAAGATTAGAATAACAAGCGCACTCCCACTAACCTTTATGTAAACACAAGGTTCTTCTTTGTTCTTGATGAAACCAAACCTTTTGATCTCCTCGTCAAAACATACATTCCAACTCCGAGATGCTTGCTTCAACCCATAAATGGATTTCTGAAGTTTACACACTTTACTAGCATTCTTTGGATCGACAAAACCTTCAGGCTGTGTCATGTACACATCCTCATCTAGGTTTCCATTAAGGAAAGCCGTTTTGGCATCCATTTGCCATATCTCATAGTCGAAATATGCAGTAATAACTAGAATGACCATTACAAATTTAAGCATCGCTACGGTGAGAAAGTCTCATCGTAGTCAACTCCTTGAACTTGTCAAAACCCTTTTGCGACTAGTTGAGCTTTATGAATGTGAACATTTCCATCCATGTCAATCCTTTTCTTATAGATCCATTTGCACTCAATGGTTTTAACACCATCAAGTGGATCAACCAGTTCCAAACCCGATTGTCTCTCATTGAGTCTATCTCGGATTTCATGGCTCCAAGCCATTTCTCAGAGTTTGGGTCCATCATTGCTTCCTTAAAAGTCTTAGGCTCATCATTATTCAACAATAATACGTCAATCCCATACCTTATAGGCAATTGACGTGGCCTTTTAGATCTACATGGGGCTGATGCCTCATCTACAGGTTTAACAATATTTTGTTCATCTTATAGAGGTTCAGTGGGAGTTGAAACACTTTCACATGCTTCTTGAATTTCTTTGAGTTGCACCTTTCTCCTACTGACTCCATTTTAAAGAAACTCTTTCTCTAAAAAGACACCATTTCGGGCAACAAAAACTTTGCCCTCTTCTTAGTTGTAGAAGTAATATCCTTTGGTTTTCCTAGGATATCCTATAAAGAAGCATTTATCTGAATTGGGCATGAGTTTATGAGACGTCAAACATTTAACATAGACATCACATCCCCAAATCTTTAGAAAAGACAAACTAGAACTCTTTCCAGTCCACACTCATATGGTGTCTTATCTACTAATTTAGATGGTACCCTATTTAAAATGAAAGCGGCAGTTTCTAGAGCGTAACTCCAAAAATACAACGGCAGATCTGATTGGCTCATCATTGATCGAACCATATCCAAAGGTCTGATTACGCCGCTCAGACACCCCATTCCATTGTGGAGTGCCCGGTGGTGTAAGCTATGGAACAGCTCCACATTGTTTCAAATGATCACCAAATTCATGGCTCAAAAATTCACCTCCACGATTAGATTATAAAGATTTGATTGTCTTGCCAAGTTGATTCTGTACTTCACTCTAGAACTCTTTGAACTTTTCTAAGGATTCCGACTTGTGCCTCATTAAATAGATATATCCATATCTACTAAAGTCATCAGTAAAAGTAATGAAGTACTGAAAACCACCTCCAGCTGTCATGCTCGTTGGTCCACATACATCAGTATGTATGAGTGCCAGCAAGTCAGACACTCTCTCATTCTGACCAGTGAAAGGTGTCTTCGTCATCTTTCCGAGTAGGCAAGATTCGCATGTTTCAAATGATTCCAAATCAAATGAGTTTAGAATTCCATCATCATGGAGCTTCTTCATACGTTTCTTACTTATATGACCCAAGTGGCAATGCCAAATAAAAGTGAAATTCATATCATTAGGCCGAAGCCTCTTCGCATTAATATTACGAGACGGGTGCATCATCAAGATTTAAAATAAACAACCCATTCGAAATAGGAGCATAGCTATAAAACATCTCATTCAAAAATATAGAACAACTATTGTTCTCAATAATGAATTTATAACCCTCTGCCATCAAACATGAGGCAGAGATAATGTTTCTACTCATGGCTGGAACGTAATAACAATTATTTAATTCCGTAATAAATCCCAAGGGCAAAAGTAATGGCAAAGTCCCGACAGCTAATGCAACAACTCTTGCTTTATTCCCAATGCAAAGATCCATCTCGCCTCTTGCAACTCCCCTAATCCTTGTTAGACTCTACATTGAATTGCAAATATGAGCAACCGATCCGATATCAAATACCGAAGAGTTAACAAAAGAATCAGCAAGAAAGACATCTATAACATTAATACCTGAAGTGGAAGGTTTAGTTCTACCATTCTTTTTCAGATCAGCCAGGTATTTCTTGCAGTTCCTTTTCTAATGGCCTGGCTCTCTGCAGTAAAAGCATTCATTCTCTTGAGTCAGGCCAGACTTAGTCTTGGGCTTAGGCTTGTTAGTTTGGATCCCATCCGAAACTTTAGCGTTGCCCTTACCTTTGACCCATGTCTTAGCCTTCTTCTTGAAGCTTGTACTCTTTTGCACCATCATCACATGACTGTTTCTTTTCTTAGTGCTGTGGTCTGCAGTCTTGAGCATCATATGCAGCTCAATGAGATTCTTGCCTAAGCCATTCATATGGAAGTTCAGAATGAACTGTCCATAGCTTGTAGGAAGCGAAGCAAGAATCAAATTTGTCGCCAACTCTTGATTAAGTAGAAAACCAAATTTTTTCAAGCTCTGTGTGTAACCAACCATCTTGATCACATGTGGGCTCACCGGACCCTTAGCTAGCTTACTCCCAAACAACTTCTTTGAGATCTCATATCTCTCAGTTCTTGCTTGTGTCTCAAACATGACTTTGAGCGCCACGTTCATATCGTAGGCCTCTATATTCTCAAACTGCTTCTGAAGGTCTGAATTCATGGCAGCAAGCATGAGACAGCTAACATCAAGGGACTCATCGCATGCCTTTTTATAGGCGGTTTTAAGAGTAGCAACAGCATTTTCAGCAGGCATATCTGGAATTGATTCCTCTAGAACATGTTCCTTTTTATCTTGCCTAAGAACAATTCTTAGGTTGAGGGACCAATTTGCAAAATTTGTTCCATTCAGTTTTTCCTTATCAAGTATTGAACGTAAAGCAAAACTAGAGGTAGGTACAGCAGTTGGTGCCATGATCTACAACGTACAATATGCAAAGCTAAGACATATGTTCAAGAAAAGTAACTTCTATTAAACAACTTAATAAAGATACTCCAACTAAATACCATGTCCCTCTTATGACATTTAGTGATTCAAAACCCACAATCAGTTAATCAACTAGTGAGCTTTGGCATCACTGTTAGAATATTAGTGAATTTGGTAAGCAATCCTTTGCTAATCATATCTCTATATAACTCTTGTTGTTGGGCAGCAACTCTATGCTCCAGCACCTAGCCCTATGCCCCAAGGTCCATAACCGTTATGATGACCTTGTCAAGTTAAACCAATGATATGTGTGTAAGTGTCCGACACAAACCCATCTAGTCAAGGAATATTAATGGCACTCTGCTTTAGCAAGACCTACTATTAAAATACATGACTTTGGATGGTGCGGCTAATTGGGAGGGCATCAATTTAACTTAATATTATGTCGGGAATTTTACTTCTACCATGTTAAAAGCATTTAAAGCAATTAAATAACATACATAGAAATAAATAAACAGGAATATAAAGGCATTCACAGACAATCAAATTGCATTGTGATATAGTATGACCCTTCCACATGGTGATCTCCATCGTCGTGCTTCCTGTTCGCCATGTCTCCAAGTGGCCAATTCCTCCAAGTACTCCCATTAAGCCATTACTCCTAATAGCACTAGTAATAAATTAGAAGGAGTGAAGAAGCATCACAAGTCGACACGCAGGCCGTTATACAAATATAGACAGCCTTGGGCTACAATAAGATGACACGCAGGTCATGAACATTACACACATACATGCATCTCATACATCATGGGTCATACTATTCACATCAATCCCTGCAAAAACAAGTTATGCATATAATCCAATTCTATCGGACGACATGAACACATATTACATATAACGCGTGGTACGATTACACAGCACGATGGTCCCTATTCCGAACCAATATGATAATTGCCTTGATATGACCACACACTATAGCATACTCCGATGGCGGAATTCCGACTGGTAGGAGTGCTATGTAGTGTGGTCGTGAACAAGCGCAATAAACCATCTAGTCCTTTTAGCTCATACCTCCTCATATACCCATCTACTACCACCAAAAACTAATCGATCTTGTCGACCAGGGCCTAGATCGTTCCATCTATATGAACCGATCTAGGTTACCAGACCCGACTAGAAATAGATCCAATCTACTACTACCACATATCAAGTATATGCGACCGATCTAGATCAAAAACTACGCATGATGGCTATGATACCACTTTAGGGATACGGGTAGGCTATGCTAGCTAACAATTCAATAAATCTACCACGTAAACCAGGAAGCCATGCAAGTAGAAGATCACAGATTGTTACCACTAGATGCGCAGCGCAGCGGAAGAAGAGTTGGAGAAGCCTAATCCAACATAGAGCACATCGATGAAGTGGTCGTAGTTGATCGTCCAATGTCGAGCACATCGATGAATTGGATCGTCTAACGTCGAGCACGTCGATGAAGTCGATCGTCTCCTCCAGCAATCTCTACAGTTCCTTGTGAAGATCGCGGATCGTCCTTAAGCATAATAGCAACCGCAGTAGCACCTCTACAGTATCCACACGTCCAGGGAAGGAACACCGTACGCCGGTGTGCTAGCACCAAGTCGCACGGTAAAGCTCTCGGGAAGATGACGGCTAGGGTTTCGGTAGAGCAACTCATGTCAACTCCTATATCTCCCAATAGCCTCATGCATCTTCATATATAGTGTTCATGATGGTTCCTATCTGAACATGTTTTGTTCCAACCCATTAAGTGTGTGACCCTGCAGGTTCATGCGTAATCGGTTGTGACTCAAAAACCCTTTCCGAACACGAGTCGTTAGCGATTCCTAGCAGGACATAACGAATCCCGAATACACACAAATTATATCGGACGAACCTTAATGTAACATGATCTACGACTAGGTCCATATCACTAACGACCAGCTCGTATCTTTATATGACCAGTTCATACTTGGTCTCGACCAATTCGTAACTCCTTACGACCAAGTTTCGACCACTTAGTGACCATGTTCGACCAGCCTACGACTAGCTCGTATCTCCTTACGACTAGTCTGTATCTGGTCGAACTGAAAGTCCTTCTCGTGTATTCCCCCTTTGCCTCACGATATCTAGTTGAACTCTAGGTGAGATGTTGTGTCATCCATGGTTTTTTCACTTTATTTTCTTTTTTTTGTAATTATTCATTTAATATATACAGAAGGGCTCGCCCTACTGTTTTAAGTAAAAAAAAGTGTCGGATAACTTCACGTGGTCGAACACTTCGACCACTAGTGGTGTGGCCATGCACTTACTTTATCCAACTACAACGAGGGACCCAGAGACATCTATCTTGTTATGTTAGGAGGGGCAAATCCTATATTCGACCAGTCACATTCCTTTGCATGTTTCATAGCATACCCGAAAGCTACCTTTGTAACTACCCAGATACAAGTAGCGATTGGTAACCCCTAAGAGTGCTATTACACATGTAGAAAACCATGCTGATCTCAGGTCTAAGGATTATACATCATCATCACTTGAGACCAACTAATGACACATAGAATCATAACAATCTCAATACTGTCTCAAGGTGGGTCTTATCCAACACCATGTTCTCTAACATGTGTCCATATTATTGGTTTGATATCTCCATATCTATGACTTGTGAAACATAATCATCAACCAATACATATGCTAGTCTATTCATATGTGTTCTCATATGTTTCCGACCAGGGAACGTTTAAGAATAATCATCACAGAAATATAGAGTTTCACAATCAAGTCACATACTTGATAATCAATATTAACGATATTATTCTAAGAACAAGATAACATATTATCCAATATTTTGAACATAACGAAATATAATAATCTCTATGATTGCCTCTAGGGCATATTTCCAACACTTCAGCCAACCGCCACTGAACTAGCCCACGATGGTGCCAGCTATGGCAAAAAACGGAACCCCCATGACCATGTGCACCTAGAGGTACCGGCGGTGAGGTCGATGACGGTCTTATGCAACGGCACGACACAAGTGAGCGGCGGCGAGCTTCGACCAAAAATGGCTACCATGAAACCGGCGACACCCTTAACCAATTAGCGTGCGCATGGGCATCTAGGGACGACTAGGAACATATCGAGATGACACGTAGGGTTGGAGGTGGCCGGACATGGTCGGCCGACGGTGGACAGTGGCGGCGGGAGTGATGTTCACGTGGTCAGCTTGCCGAGGGGGGATGATGCTTGAGGCGACTTGGGGAAGCTCGGTGATCTCCACGTGGTGATTCAGGCATCGGTAATTGACCTAGGTCTCGCCGAACCGGAGTCAGAGAAGAAGTAGCCTCTTTTGGTGGAGTTGGAGAGGAACTGAATTGCGGCGATTCCTGCGAACGAAGAACCAAATTTGGACAGGGGAATATTGCTTGGGGGTCAGAACAGATGGCGAAGGGGTTGGTGAAGATAGAAACCCTTTGGGACGTTGGTGGCGAAGGAGCGGTGTGTCGATCAAAATGGAAGCTCGCTCGGTTATTTGAGCTTGTGCTCAATGGAGGAGAGGGGGAGCTAGGGGAGAGACCGGGGTTGCTCATGGTGTCGAAGGGCGGCTCGGTGAGGCTCTAGGGTGGCTATTTATAGGCCATGGGTGGTGGAAATGCGAGGACCGGTGGAGTCCATCGAAGGCGACGCTCGAGCATAGGCATTGATGACTGAGCGACGGGGAGAAGATAGGGCAATAAACGCGAGCCAGGGCATGGCGCTGGCCAGGCGATGTGGTTGGAGGCAAACCAAACGGTAGTGTATGGTAAAAACCATGAACGAGCCGGTGGTGTGGCACGAGTGGAGCTGTGGCGTGGTGTGTGCACAAAAGCCGAAGTCGCACTGTGTGGATGAAGGGCTTATGGTGAGGCCCATTGTCGCGAGGAGGAGTAGGAGGGGATTGCTGTGCCGAGTTGGCCCAATGGAACACAGTTCGGCTGGTTCGGTCGGTGGAATAGGCGGGCCTGACAGGTGGGGTTCACCCATCGGTGAGGGGAAGGATTTTTTTCTTCTGATTTTTGTAAATGGCTGAGAGTTGAGTGAAATTCTAAAAATAGCAATTCAACTCCAAAAATTTTGAAAATTTTTGGGGTAGGTGCTGACCTAGAGTAGATACTTGTATAATTTTTCTAGAGTTTTTCATCCAATACATTTCTCTCTAAAAATCTTTTAAGTTTTGGTTTGCTTTATCCTTTAATATTTATTTTGAGGAAAATTCCAAAACATGCTTCAGTTGTTTCCCTCATTTTATATCCAGCCTAATGATGCTAAGCTTGTATTTTAATTATTATCTTTCATTTCAATTTGTTTTTAATTATCCAATAGGTATATGCTTTCCATAAAATAAGGTTTAGGTTAAAAACCAACAAAGCCTTGGATAAAAATCCAAATAAATTTAATGACAGGGAAATTTAGCAAAGGTTTTAAAAAGATCGCATTTTTATACATTTGAAACACAAACCCTTATTTCAGGATGTTACATGTCGACTAGCTACTGATCATGGGACTAGTTCAAAATACACATATAGCTTGGATTCATTGGTCTGTGGTCCCGACATAGTACCACATAGACACTCATGCGCGCGCTAGTTGGCTTAGATCATCGTCGGGTTGCAATATGGTGCGTAGCACCATCGCCACTCACTGGCGTAGCACCGCCGCCACAGGCCACCGGAGCCTTGCCACTGGTACTAGTAGGTTCGCCAGGACCTTGGGGTTCCATTTTGGGCACTCACCCGCACCCCTGAGTGTCTCTGTTTTTTCTAAATCTGGATAGACACTGTAGCGGCACATTTGAAGGCCCAAATCCCGATCATTTAGGGTTAATCAATGATTAGCTGTGTTTAATGACCGGTTAGTTGCGGCCATGTTTTAATGACATGTGGGGCCGAGAACAGAAATCCAGGGTATTAATGTACTGAGTTTTCGTATTCAGTCAATGACGGGTGGGTCCGGTTCATTAAGTACACAGTGGGCTCTGGTCCATGGACCAAGTGTTTGGACTTTAGTCCATGCACAATTCCCGTGGACCTAGTTTATGATAGTGGATCCCACATGTCAGAAAAGGATTTTCTATAGAAATAAAAATGAAAAAGAAAAGAAATCACATGAACCCACCTATCATCCTTTGAGCATTTTTGGTTAGAAAATGAATCAAAAAGAAAAAGAAAAGGCAGCGGGGCCCACCTGTTAGAGAGAGAATTCTCTCCCTTTTCTTTTTTCTGGATTTTCAAATCAAACCAAAACTAAAACCTTAATAACTTTTGCATAAAAACTCTAAATTGAATTATTTTTATTTCTAAATTCATCTAAAATCACGCTCTACCATAATATGTAAAAATATTTTAATTTGGTTACTGTTGAATTTATTTGGTATTATTTAATTCGTTTTTAGCTCTTTCTGGATTAGACATTGATTGCTCGAGCGATTATTTTGATGAACAACCATCCATGTATTTAGAACAACAAGAGCAAGGAAAGCACCCCCTTTGATCATGTAGATCCTATTATTTTAATTAATGTACTTTGTTTTGCAAAAATCTATTATGCATTTGTGTATCTTGATATGAAATTGCTACATTTGGGAAGTTGTTAGTTGTAAATCCTATTCGATGCATGAATCCCCTTGATATGTTGATGTACTTACTATTGTAGTGATTAGGTTATGGGTTAGATAGTGTATAATGTCATTTGGGAGTTTTGAGTACGAATATCGCACAAATGCTTACTAGAGCGATAGTTTTTCCTAAAGGTTATAAAAGGACAATATGATGAACATGAGTTTGGGAGATTTATGAAAAATGTCCAGAGGGGTGTGCCTCTGTTAGTTTGTATAAAAATAAAATGAAAAACCTAGTTTTCGACACGGGCGAGTTATATTTTATTCTGAGAAGAGTGAGAGAGGATTCTTAGAAGTAGATAGGGGGAGATTCTTGCCTGAGGTCAATTAAGGACCGGACGCTAGCAACTCCAATCTAAGACCAAACATACAATGCTAGTATGGGATGGCCTTAGCTAATTAAGTTATCGAAAACTAGCCTTGCGTGAGGGGTAGGCAGTAGACATGCGAGCATGTTTGATTACCGACATAATAGTGAATGCCTTACTGAGATGGGTGTACCTGGGTGACGTGAGGGCGCATGCCTCGCTGAGACGGGTATACCCAGGTGAAGTGAGGATAAACATTCGACGAGCTTAGTGCGAGGTTAGGGCTAGATGATGTAAAGGCTTCGACATGTGCTCTAGACTGCTTACCGAAGGTAGTGAGCAGTGGTATCAACGGATGCCAAATAAACTAGAGAATTCGTGTGATGTGGGTAAAGTTGTACACCTCTGTAGAGTGTAAATCTATTTAAATAGTCGGGCTCGCGGTCATGAGCGTGCTTAGTGCAGAAGGTATGGATTTAGCGTTGATTTTCAAAAACTGTTTTTTTTTTAAAACATGGGCAATGGTTTATGGTTTATATTTGAATTAACTGCCATGTTACGACCAAAACTGAAATGTTGCTCACAACCGAGGAGGGTTGCGGGTTGTTGTTATTATTATCCATTCAATTACTTACTTACTGTCCTGTACTTATTTAACTGCTCATTGAAAATTTCGTTGCAAATTACTATGTATGATTCTTGCAAATAAAACTGGCTACAAGCAAACTAACTTGTAGAGTAGAGCCTCATCCTTTGTTAGCCTTGCATCTATATAAACTTTGCGATACGCTACAAGTCTTGCTGAGTACATATTGTACTGAGTCTTGCTTACATTGTTGTTCAGAGTATGAGGAAGAACCTATGCCAGATGACATTTTCTTCACACCCAGAACCGGAGGGTTCGGTGACAGGACTATCTAGGTTTTGTTCCTTGTTGGTTGCCTCAGGGATTGGATGGGCATACCACTGGAATTTCACTACTTTTATTACTTCTTCCGCTGCTACTTTTACTCTGTTGATCATGGGACTAGTACGGTATACACATAGGGTCTTCGGGTATTCCACGCCTGCGGGTCCGACAGTTCCGGAAGGAAGTGGTGGGCATAAGGTTGTTAGTCATGGAGCCTGGGCAAATGTCCACCCTACCCTAAGGGTTGGCTCCGCCACTTGTCAATAGAAACTCAGAATAAAAAAAGGACCACCTACCATTTGAGCTCTTTTAAGGTGCAACTGTATATGACCTGCTAAGGGGTAAGACCCTTCCTCAAATCCTAACCATCCGTTTCTGATCAGAAATTTTGGCCAATAGTGTTTTTACCTGCTTCTCCCGGCTGCCTATCCGTACAGGGAAAGGAAAGTAATTATGAAAGGAGAAATTAGTATTGGCTAATCCCATCTAGGCTCTAGTGTTGTCCTCTATATAGAAGGAATCAAATAACGTGAAATTAATGTGGATCCATTCAAAGAGAGCCCCGCATGTCAGTCTTCTTAAGATCCGATTAAAAGTGCCAAACTTTTGTAATTAAATTTGATAGTATTTAAGAGAAATCGAGAGAGAACTATGTCAATATATGACGAAACAAACAATGTTCATACAACTTGTACCAACATATTGATTGAGTATCACATAAATTATTTTTTAATCATTTTGCATTTGTGACCTAAAGGACAATTCGTGACCCGAAGGTGGATAAGAGAGCGCTACCTAACATGGTGATCTCTCCTATCTAGGTAACCAATGAGGAATATTCTTATGAATATTCTCTCCCTCCCGTTGAGTCCTAACTCCTTGCACCAGCGGAATTTTCGAGAGCTTGTATCCCTCTCACACTTACTCCGGATCAAATAGTTACCTAACTCTAAGTTCGACTATCAACCCAAAACCCCACCACTAGACCAAACGAATAGAATTTGGATCTATCTACTTTGGTTTGAAGTATTTCCTTCATTCCAAATATCACTAGATATACCTCGTCTGAAGTATTTCCTTGATCAACTCCGCTAAGTAGGTCTAGTTTCATCTACAATGCTTACTTCTTTCAAGACACCGTTAGATATGTTTGATTTCATTTGAAGAGTTTCCTTTTGTTTACTTGCCTATGGATTTATTGGAATTCATTTGGTTATATTCAGGCATTCTTGGGTTCGATCGTATTCACCGTAGCTAGAATCTAAAGCCATGACGAAGCAGCAGTCTGAGACAGAATAAGATCGAGACCAAGGTTATCAGAACATTAAGCAAGGCAAGTCAACACTTTGATCATCTTGCACCTACTTTTGAAATGCAATTATATTATTTTAAATTATGAAATTGCATTGCTATGATCCATACAAATATATTGACTTAGCTCATAGCTAATACCTTAATGATAATTAAGTATAACCTTCCCATCCTTGAACTTGGATACTATCCTTTGTCACCCTAGTAATAATGGTATACATACTAGTTACTAAGTTCGTATCTAAGTGTCATGCTTAGCCTTGCATATAGACATTGACATTGGGACAATGATTTGCCCTGACATCATTCAGAATTTGAAACTAGATTTGGATAGCCGATATTAGAGCATGGCTGGTACATTAAACTAGAAAAGTATTTCAAAATAAAAGAAAACAAAAAACAGATATCAACTTGGGCTGCTGGAAAGCATGGCGGG
Organism: Phyllostachys edulis; assembly: GCA_036346405.1. NCBI lineage: Eukaryota > Viridiplantae > Streptophyta > Magnoliopsida > Poales > Poaceae > Phyllostachys > Phyllostachys edulis. Next base: position 1,476,816 of record JAYEVD010000807.1, read on the forward strand.
TGCTGGTAAAGAGCACAACAGAGAGGGTATGAGGAAGTACCGTCCAAGTTAATTAAGGATCAAGATCTTGTGATGTCCTCTCGTGTAAAAATAGTACAACCATAAGTCTATAATGGGTACGACTTGGCTAACTAATTTGTTCATCTCATCGCAACTACACCATTGGTGGGTGTGTGGCGTCGGTATGGGTAGGAGCCACAGAAAAACTACACGGCGCAAGTGGGAGACCTCCTGGGGGCACAACCCAAGGAGGTGATACCTAGCGAGGGGGGCTACGTTGAGGTGGGGCATTATAAAGGCCTTATGATAATCATCTTAGTTGCACACCTATCAAAGTGTGATGAAATGGACATTATAAGTTGATATTCTCTTGTGGGTAAAGTGTACAAACTCTGCAGAGTGAGAAAACTATCTAGATAGCCATGCCCACGGTGATGGGCGGTGCTGAGAACTTGCTTGAAGTAGCTTTCTTTTCATAAACAATTTATGGGTGGGATAAAAAGATGGGTTGGAGCCTAGAGATTTGAGATTGCCTGGTTGAGAACACGTGAGAAGTACGGGATGTGACCCGAGAAAGAACATGAGCATTGGGTGGATGGAGCCACTTAATGGTATAGGAGGTTGGAGCCTCCATTAGTATTTTACAACAAAACTCAACTTTGTTAAAACCCGCGTTAGTTAAAAATGCTAGGTTTTAGGATTTGCTACTACATAATCTATTTCAATAAGTGGCTTTATGCAAGCAAAAGAACCACAAGCCAATCCTTTGATCAGCCTTGCATATTATATAACTGCATTCTATGTATTGGCTCGCAAGTATGGTTGTGTACTCGTACTCACTCAATATTATTATTCAGTAAGTGTAAGAGAAAAATGCTATGTGGGCACTTATGAGCATTCGTTAAGACTGGAGATCAAGAAGCCCAAGAACTAGGTCGTGGGCCCCAGTCGATTGCCTGTGAGTATATTGTGAGGATTCCATGTGGTATATTTTTATTCTGCTTCTGCTACTGTTCTTTGAAAGGTATTTGGCCTATCCGGCTATTCCGCAAGTCAAAAGCCATAAAGTATATTTATGCTTTGTTTATTATTATGCAATAGCTTTACATATTCATGATATATGATTGATATTCAATGATGAAACTGTGGGCACTAGCTATTGATCTAGAGACTAGTGTTGTGAATATAGAAGATTCTAAATTTCAAATTTGGGGTCGGACACCTACATACAAATCATTCATTGCATCTCTTCAGACAGTGCATGTTCCAAAGGATTGGCGAGCTGCTAAGCAGAATCATAAGTGGAAGGATGCCATGAAGGAGGAGCTTAGTGCACTTCAGAAGAACAAGACATATGATCTTGTTCCACTTCCAGCAGGAAAAAGGGTAGTACAATACAAATGGGTGTTTACGATTAAGCAAACTCCTAAAGCTAGGATAAAGAGATATAAGGCACGGTTGGTTGCAAAAGGTTAAAGTCAAACATATGCGATAGCGAAGATGAGCATGGTAGGAATGTTGATCTCCTGTGCAACTGACTTCGGATGGCCCCTACATCAGTTGGATGTGAAGAATGCTTTTCTACGTGGTGATTTACAAGAGGAGGTATACATGGAGATTCCTCCAGGCTTTGAGAACAGGCAGGTAGATGGGAAGATGTGTAAACTAAAGAAATCTTTATAAGGTTTGAAGTAGTCTCCAACAGCGTAGTTTGATAGATTTAGGCATGCAATCTGTAGTATGGGTTATTCTCAGTGCAATGGAGATCATACTGTATTTTATAGGCATAGGTGCTCACATATCATCATATTGACAGTCTATGTTGATGATATTGTGATCACTAGAGATGATGCCGAGAAAATCAAGTCCTCGAAGAAAAGACTGGGAGAGGCATTTGAGGTGAAAGATCTTGGAACTCTTCGATACTTTCTTGGAATTGAGATTACCCATTTGAATGGTATGTCCTTGATCTACTGGTAGAAACATATATTCTTAGGTGTCGCCCTATTGCTTCACCTATTGATAGAAATCACAAGCTATGTGCTGAGATGGGTGATCTAGTTGACAAGGAAGATTATCAAAGGCTTGTTGGGCGTCTCATCTATTTGTGTCATACAAGACCTGATATTTCATATGCAGTGAGTGTAGTTAGTCAATATATGCATGATCCCAAAATAGGGCACATAGATATTTGTGTATCGAATCCTGCGGTATTTGAAGAGTAACCCTAGGAAAGGCCTTTGGTTCAGGAAGAATTAACACCTGAATGTGAAAAGGTATTGCGATGCTGATTGGGCGAGTAGTGTGGATGATAGGAGGTCTACCTTTTGATATGACTTCTTTGTGGGAGATAAACTCGTGTCATGAAGGAGCAAGAAGCAGGAGGTTGTGGCTCGGTCTACTGTAGAGGCAGAGTACAGGGCAATGACGTTGAGTGTGAGTGAAATGATATGGTTGAAGGGTTTATTGTCTTACCTTCGGGTGTGGAGGAATAATCTCTTGGTGTTGTATTGCGATAATAAATCTGCAATCAACATTGCTAACAATCCAGTACAATATGATCGTACCAAGCACATTGAGATTGATAGGTTCTTCATCATGGAAAAGCTCGATAGAAGGATGCTGAAGTTCGAGTCAAGTCCGATGAACAGTTGGCTAACTATTTCACTAAAGGGTTAGATCCTAGAAAGAGTGCTACAATATGTAATAAGATATGCATGATTGATATCTTCGGCCCATCTTGAGGGAGAGTGTTGGTGAGTTATTATTAGGATCTTGTAAGGAGTCGTGTTAGAGTCGGATTTAATGTTGTGTTAGAATTGGATTCAATGTTTAGACTATAAATAAAGGGCATGGGATCCTACGGGTGACACATAATTATTCCCGAAAAATCTACAAAATATTAGTCAATAATTAATCCACCGCTATTTCTATATATCTGAATAACATCTAGAGACATATTTCAATGGTGGAGTTCCAGCGTGAAAAAGCACAAAACTACTTACAAAACTAAATATAATTTTGTAGGTTTTTTCAGTTCACTGATCACAAAAGAACATCGAAAATATGTCTTCTCGACATAACTTTCAACAGAGAAAAAAATATCACAATCGATCGACATACCATTTTCTTTATTTTCATAGATATGAAAGTCAAGTTTTCAATATAGTTTATGCAATATTGTCCTAACTCCATTATTCAAAACGAACATAAGGCACATGCATATATTCAACGCTGCATTATAGTGTTTAGCACGAATCAACACACTACTTGGAGTTGGAACGACAGGCACATGCAAGCTTCATTCCATATAAATCCGACTTTTATTTTAGCCGGTATCCGAGCGAGCATATATAACTTAGGAGACGTTGGAGTAGAACTCGTCAATAATGATGCGAACTGCAATTGGGATCCGAACCCAATGATCACCTCCATCGTGCCACGCTAAGCTTCCAAATGTGTAGTCACCCTGAATCTTTCGCGTTGCCTTGAAGGTGACCTTGAAGCTCTGCACCCTCGTCTCCTCGCAGAACACCAATACCGGCGGCTCCACGGACATCTCGACGCCAGCGGGAGGCTGGAAGTGGGCCATGTACACCGCATTTGGCTGGCCGACGTTGGTGACGGTGCGCACAATGGTCTCAGACATCTTCAGATTAGGAATCGCGATCGATGGGAGGTTCAGGTCTGGTAAAGATGCTTTAGGATTTGTGCAGTTACCGTTTGAATCTAATCCTCCCATGCAGTTGAAGAAGTTGAGGTAATCCGATGCACTGATGTCGTATATGAGGCCTGGATCAGCTGCCTTGATCGGATTCACAAACCCTGCTCCGTAGTCAAAAGGATCGGCAATCTTTGCTCGATATCCATCATCTGCTTGTATTGGGATCCCATTGTTGTCAGTGGTAAGAGCTGCAAGATACAAAATTTTTAAACATTAATCAGCTATTGACTTGTTATTAATGCGTACAACAAGAAAGGCTTAGGGCCCATTTTTTGAAGGGAGAATTAATTATTTACCCTCCCGTCAGATGTGTATTCATATTTTATCCTCCTTCCTGACGCAATTCATATTTTAACACCCCCCTGCCCATACTCACACTTACTATGCCCTGGACGATGTGTTCGGCCACACTTTTTCCTCCGCCGCGGCCCACTCCTCCTTCCGCCACGACATCTCCGGTGACGTGCTCTCCGCCAACTCCTCTGTGCCTGTCCCACTATACCAATCCTCCGCCGCCGGCACCATGCCGCCGAACTACTCCTCGGTGTTCCACACATCATCGTCCTTCTCCTCCACACCGCTGCAGCTATCCAGCCTCTCCTCGGGACCCCTCTTCCTCCCCAGGCCCATCGACTGCGATGCCCAGCTTTTTGGCCCACTCGCTGTGCCATTCTTCAGTCTACTCCCCGTGAAGCCCACCAAGCCCGCTTCCTCCTCATCGAGAGGGCTCTCGCAAAGCGTGTCGGAGAAGATCGTGGTGTCGCGCCACGACGACAGCGTGCACTGGGCGCACGACCAAGTGGGGGAGGACCGCGTACATGTGGTGGTCTCTGAGGACAAGCGGTGGCTCTTTGTCTGCATCTACGACGGCTTCAACGGCCCTAAGGCCCTCGACTTCCTTGTCACCAACCTCTACCGCTTCCTCCTCCGCAAGCCCGGCGGGATCTTCTATGAAGTGGCTGACGTGGACACCAAGTGGCTATGGCAGTTCCTCACGGACGGTGGAAACCGGCCAGAAAATAATAAAATATTGATAAGAGGGTATTTAATCAAGCAACAGAGTAACTGGGAGGTAAAATATGAATTACATATGGAAGGAGGGTAAAAGATGAATACGCATCTAACAGGGGTGTAAATAATAAATTCTCCCGTTTTTGAAACTTCGTTTAGCACAGCAGGAAATGGAATAGTCCCTCAAGAATTCTGATGGAACACCCACATTCTAAAGGAGGCCCAATTAAAATTTACCAGTTGTCATGAGTGCTGATTTTAGGGCAGCAGGTGACCAGTCAGGATGCAGCGATTTGAGCACGGCGACGATCCCGGATACATGAGGGCAAGCCATGGATGTTCCAGATTCAAAATGGTAGAAAGTACCTAGACTTTTGTAAACAGGAATCTGTGGTGCAGCAGCTATAATGGCAACCCCGGGTGCAGCAATATCAGGCTGTTAATTTCAGAGTACGACATAGTATATATATGTTAGTGCCCTAAATAAATAATGTAATGCTGGCCAAAGGCAAAAGAACAAGTGAAAAGGATTTGGAATATATGAAATAAAAACATTAGTTGCATTGAGCAATGAGCAGGCACGATAGATTAGGATAATTACACGCTTAATTAATTACCTTGAGAACCCCAGCATAGACAGGGCTAGGCCCCCTAGAAGAGAAAACTGCTATTTTAGGTGCAGGAACTCCAGTTCCAATCGTTGTTCGAGCAAAAGATATCTTTACTTTTGCGCTATCAGTGTTCCTGTTTGTTTTTTTTGGATAGGAAAAGGAAAATGACTATGAACTTAAGCCAATAAATTAAGGAAGAAACGATGATATGTATAGCCAACAAGAACATTAAAAAATATAACCCAATAAAAAAGGAAGAAGTTAACGAGTGATCTATATACATAAACTCACTCTTCGAAGTACTGCAAAATCTGGTTGGAGATCTCGAAGTCGACGGCAACACATGGAAGCGACTTGCATGCAGTTTCAGTAGCAGTTTCGAAGGTACTGATCCAGAGGTCCGTGTTTTTCACCGTGTATATGATTCCTTTGCCTCCATTTTTGGCCACTACCGATGCGATACCTGCAGAAGGCTGGTGGACGCAGAAGACGACCACTCCCTCTAGAGGGACAGCGCCGGTGCTGTTGACGAAGGATGCGTCGCATGGGATGCGGTAAAGTACATGGAACTCATCGTGGTCATTCGCCCCTTCCATGGCCGCGAACAAGGATTGCCCCTGTAACAAGCATCAATCATGAAACCATCATGGAACCAATTAACTGTACCACATGCTTTTTTTGTTTTGAAACGAGAGGCGAAAGATTTGCCTCCAGCATTCAAAGGCGAAAGGTGTTTCGTTCATCTAGCAAGAGTCAAATTGAGGGAGGGGGCTATCTATGTGTAGGTTGTCTGAAAATTTGTTATTTTTCAGTCACTAGTGTACCTTTAGATTTCCATCTAACGGCACCAAAAAAACGTTACAAGAAATATACAAAAAAAATTCTAAACTAGACTAAAATAAATCTAGGTGAACCCTACAAATACAAAAAAATACAAAAAGAAAAAGAAATAAAAGTTACAGTAGAGTTGTGCTAAAATTGCACATCACTTGGTACTGCAATTTTAGGCTTATTACTGTACAGCTGTAGGAAACTAATGGATAAGAAAATTTCAGGCAACTGAAAATTAGCAAATCCGTTGAGGGAAAAGGAAAAGACGTACCACAAGCTTCTGGTTGTTTCCCAGAGTGATAGCCGTGGGGAACTGTCGGTCAACCGTGGTTGCTGCAACAGTGAGTAGCCATGGCGATGAGTTCTCAACCGTTTGCGCAGTAGGTCCATCGTTTCCAGCCGCATACACAACCGTGATGCCATTCGCGACGGCGTGCAGCGTGCCCGGAGTCTCTGTCGAGAAGCCGAGGGACAGCGATAGGACGTCAACGCCGTCGTGGATGGCGTCGTCAATGGCTTTCAACAAGCCCGCATCGGAGCACCGACCTGGACCCCAGCAAGCCTTGTACATGGCTATCCGGTATGGCGCCCGCCATGAGCCGTCCCGCCGCCAACCGCGGAAACTGACATTGTGGACAATGTTGCCGCCGGCCGTCGAGGACGTGTGGGTGCCGTGGTCGTTGGCGTCCCTAGCAGACATGAACTCGCCTTTAAGCAAGCTTTTGTCAACATCGTCGGCATACCACCGTGCACCGATAAGCTTCCGGTTGCAGTTGTTGGTGCCGAATGAGGTGCCGGATTGGCACGTTCCCTTCCATTTTAGAGGAGGGGGGCCATAGCCATCGTCAGCAAAGCTCGGCGATTCCGGCCAAATACCTAAAATACTTCAATGGTGGTATCTGATCAAAGTTGTAATTTTTTGACTATATCTGTTCTAAAACAAGACATCTACATTGGAACGGATGCATGCAGTAGTATTTATTTATTCATGAAGCAACCTGTGTCAATGACACCGATAATGATGCCATCTCCATTTTTTGCTCTTGCAAGTAGCCCGTTTGGCTGGCTGTAGTCCATCCCAAGGAAATCCCAGCTTCGAGTCGTATGCGTTCGGCGGATTTGGTTCTTTCTCACGCTCACCACACCAGGCAGTGCTATATATGTAACGGAAACAACAAGGGATCGGATCAATTATTCTCTCGATGATTATTATCATGGTGATAATTAAACAAGCAACTATAGCTATAATCAGTTACCTTGTATCTTTCTTGCTTGTGATCCTGTGATCCTTGCCGAAAAGCCAGAGAAACCGTATTTGTAGCTGTAGACAATGGACTCAAGAGCCTCCTCCTTGCTTCAAAACCGTAAAATTTTAGTAAATTAATCAGCTTGACTAATGCTATGGTAAAATTCTACATAGTATAGTAGATATCCCCAGTTTAAGTGGATACATATATAGCGCACTATTTTCTAAAGCTTAACAAGAGAATTTGGCTTAACATATTCCCCGGAGAAAAGTGCAACAGTAGATTTGGCTTAGCAGATCTACTGTTTTTGGACTTACTTTTTTTTCTTTGTGATCACAAGGTAGATGCTCACGTGCGCACACCACCACGCACGCCCACCAACATTTGTTGGTTGAACGTGTATGTTATTTATCTATAGGTGGTTGAACGTGTATGCTCCATCATCCTACTATTAGGTGGTTCTCGTTTTGGAACTTATCTTAAAAAGAAAGGACAAAGTTCTTAAGCGCACAATTTCCCTTTTTTGCGTGGAATTTTCCTTACTGTCCTTTTAATCACTTCTTGTATTTCAGCCTATAAGTCACTTTAGGATACGAAATTCCGATGTGATCTTTCTAAGGTAAATTTATCAGAGTATTTCCATCCAATTGCTAAATTCTTTATTTAATTGGAACATTCGTGTATGTAATTAATGGTTCTGCTCTTATGCTAAGACATCTTAATTAAATAATCTCCCTGTTTCCATTTGCCTTCCATCTTGTTTAAAAATACAAGGCCTCCATGAAAAGCAATAGTACATTTAAGCAACATTTCCCTACTTATACCTCCACCAGTTGTGCTACAGCCAGTCCAAAATAGTTGTACGCCGTCGTACAACGTGTGCAGACTACCTTTTAAAACTTTTACCACGTGTACATATATGAAAAGAATTTCGGTTTGTGGCATGAAAATCGCATTAGTTGAGTTGTCATAAAAAGTACTTCACACTGCTACATGTTTAACAACTTTTTCTGCCATATAATCATAAAAATAATGGTCAACGATGACGTGTAGCCAAGAACACGTTGATGTCATTTTTGAATGGAGCTCCACCGAGCATATATATATATATATAAAGAAGAAGAGAATTGATCCAGTTTATAAGGGAAACCGGGCCTGAAAACCTTAACAGATGCGCGTTTTCAGAGAGAAAAATCGGTAGCCAACCCCGAGACGACAAAACGACCTTAACTCGAACAGAACGACACTCACACCGGAAGGCACAACCAGACAGCAGGCAAGACCAACCCAACTCAACTCGCGCGCTAACCAACCAACCCAACAACTCGGTTGGCGGAGCCCTACTCCCACGCCGCTCCTCTCTATCGGTGGAGCCCTGCTCCTACGCTGCTCCTCTCTGTCACACAACTCGGTCGGCGGAGCCATGCTCCCACGCCGCACCTCTCTGTCGGAGGAGCCCTGCTCCCACACTGCTCCTCTCTTGTCACACAAGTCGGTAGCGCGTCGCTTCGGAGGAGTGCGCATTGGACCGGAAAGCTATCGTGAAGCACTAAACCAGAAAGAAGAGCCGCCGTGAATCGAGGACGTTGGGGTAAACCTATAGAAAAAAAACGAAGAGAGCAGGGCTTCTCGGCGGCGCCGTAAAGGTGCGACCACAATGCCGCTGTCGCCCGTCCGGACACCCGGACAGGGTTTTCACCCAGAGAAGCAACTAGGGTGGAGACGCGAAAGTGTCGCCTCCAGGGAGGGAATGGCGCCCGAGGGCGTCAACGACCTTTGCACCAGCAAGCCGGGCAGAGCTTTCGCTCGTGGCTCCGCACCCCGGAAACCTGCACAAAAAGAGGTACGGGCCAAACGACCCTCGCCCAGCCGCACCAGCACCGGCACCGGCACCACCGACGCCACCACCGACGCCGCAACGTGCCGCAAAGCAACCACCACCAGCGCCACCACCGGCGCGAACTCCACATCGTGCTGCACCGCAACGCCCTCGGACAAGAGACGGCACAGCTGGACTCCCCGAGGCCGTGGAGCACGCGTGTGAGCTCGGCGGTGGGGATGGTGACGTTGCCGTCGGCGTCGAAGACCCCGGAAGGCGTGGCGGAGGTCCTCCTCGACCGCGGCCGGCCGCGGTGGCATTGAGTGCGGCGAACTCGTCGAGGCTGATGGAGCCGTCGCCGTCGGAGTCCGCCTCGGCCATCCAGAGCACGCCAGCTCGTCGGGCGAGCTGCCGCCCGGAGGACCCAGGACGGCCGCAGCCACCACCGACGCCACCATCGACGCCGCGCGAAGACGGCAGCCGTCACCCGACAGAGGGACCAGCGGCCGAACGCCGCCAGAGCTCAGATCCAGCCAGAAGGGCGCCGATCCGGCGCCAAACGCGCCGCTAGCCACCACAACCGTAGCACAGAGAGGCGTGGATCCGCGGTGAGCTGACCACGAGACACGAGATCTGGCGGCGGGAGGCCCGATCCGGCGAGCGAGCGGATCCGCGAGACACGACGGCGGCGAGCACCTCGCGATGGAGAAACCCAACTGGGGAAGGAGAAAGCAGAGGAGAGGAGAAAGGGGAAGAGAGAGGGGGAAGGCCGGCGGGCAGTCGACGATGGCGGGCGGCGGCCGGGCGGGTGCGGCGAGGGGGTGCTAAGCGGAGACGGTGAGTCGCCTGAGTCGCCGAGGGGATGACGCGAGGCGTGGTTCTACACGTTGATGTCATAAAGGACAAGTAAAAGAACTAGAGGAGAAGCATTGACTGATTAATTATTCCAGGTTTAGCAGGACATGTCAACTTTTTTATCCGCTCATCTTGGTTTCGCGGTTTCTTCTACTACGTGAAAAGTGGAACGGGGCTGGGCCTTATATTACAAACAGACATGATTTTTTTTGTCCACGGGTAGCTATACATCCGGCATCCATCGTTCAATTTTGTATCAATATTCGTGTTATTTCTTTTTTCTATCAACTTCGAAGACTTTTAACTCAAAATTTGAAGACTTTCAACTGAAAATCTCTCACTTCCACCTAAAAAAATTCTACTTTCAACTCAAAAAATTTGAAAACTGTCAATACTATAGCTGAAAACTATCAACTTGCATCGCTCACTTTCAACTCAAATTAGAATACTTCTAACTCAAAATTTCCCACTTTTATCTCCAAAAATTGAACTTTCAACTCAACTTTCACCGAAAAATGTCGAATTTCAAGTTTAAAGATTCGGATGGGTAGCTACCCCTGGGCAACCACATATTTCCGATATTATGAAATAGAGTGAGCAGCATCATGCTTAGTTATCTTATCGGCCATCTCAAATCTTATGCCAAGAGCTAGAATGGCAAGTATATTATGTATGTAATGCAGTAGTAGAACAGAGGGAATCCATACCTTCCAAGAACGGAAGCGAGGATATCGTGGTGTGAAGCAGTGACGAGATCAGCATCTTCATGTTGTCTCTCCCCGAGGTAGACGATGTATATCTGGCGACCATTGATGAACATTGCATTACTGTGCTTCGTCAGCGAGATTGAGGAAGATGGAAATGGTGGCTTACTTGTCTTTGTTCGCTCTGTTCGAGCCCGTGCGACCATGGCAATTGCAGCGAAAAATGGAGAAGAAAGAGCACGACTAGGGACAGCGCTTGTAGCTTTGAGAGCCTCGCCATCTGCTCTATTATTAATTGCAGCATCAGATATCTTCTGTGCTGTCAATGGGGCTCTAATGCAACTGCATGCCTTTCTTTTTTATAGAGGGGCAATTTCTTATCTGATATAGAAAGTTTGCATTATCCTGTATATGTCAGTCGTTGTGTCACTGACATGATCAGGGATTTTAGAAATTTTCAGTGCCATATAAGGAATCAACTCTTTTACATACTAAGTGAACCAGTCTATATCCTCAAGGATAAAATGTAAACACGGGAGACCTCATATGGATGTGGTTAGGATTAGGGTTCATAGCAACGGGGTTTTCAAAAATATAAATAGGCCATAAACTAAATTAACCATTTGCTATTTGTAAGTTACCTGATTTTTTCTTAAATCAAAGTCTTTTTTTACCATTAGATTTGTACAGAGACTGCAGTGCCGTTCATTTGGGTGTTTATCTAATGGTTAAAAATGTGACTTACACTTAAGAACAACGGGGTTGTAAAAAATATAAATAGGCCATAAACTAAATTAACCGTTTGTTATTTGTAAGTTACCTGATTTTTTCTTAAATCAAAGTCAATTTTTACCATTAGATTTGTACAGAGACTGCAGTGCCATTCATTTGGGTGTTTATCTAATGGTTAAAAAATGTGACTTACACTTAAGAAAATTCAGTTACCTTGCAAGTAGACAAAAGAATAAAAAGTGGTACACAAAAACCACCTATGGCCTGGGAACCATCTCTTGGTGGGGTGGTGGAGTTGCAATTTTGCGGTCCGCTTCGCCAAATCTTTCTCTCATCGTGATTGTTTCGGGATCGTTATTTCGATTCTTTCTACGAGATTCATCTACTTTATTCTTGATACCATACGCGTTTATGCCATATCTTGTAACTCTTATTCAATCTGGAGGCTGCTGCGCATAAAGAAAAAAGTATCTGAGTATAACATTTTTGTAATACGCCGGTGAGCAAAGCCGGCCTGAGCAAACCGGCGCACGGGTGCCTTTGGGGAGTTACAGCATGTATCACGAGGGCAGGCATACATCAAGCAGGAATATATGACTTTATAGACCAGATTTTTAGATGGAGCCACTGACTAATGTATCACTAGTTCTTGTCGATAATGCTCCTTGCACATCAGAGCACGACGTATCCATCAATCATCATCCAATGATGATAATGCCATACTGGTCCTCTCTTGGCGTCGACCCTTCCAGCAAAGCATCTAGCGCAGATTATCCCAGGAGGCTAGCCTTTTTGGTTTTTTTGGTTAACCCTGTAACTCTAAGACACTGCTAAGTCTTCTACTTAATCAATTAAATAGGCAGCCCTCGTGCTTGTTTTGTTTCAAAAAAAAAACATACTGTCCTCTCTTTTGTTAGCAAACAATTTTTTAAAATTTCTTCATGTAAGCATTCATGCATTCAGATGAATGTAGAATGAAGTATCAATTTGCAAATCAAGCTGTGTTGACTTCTGAATTTGTTATGTTTTGCTGTCCTTGAGGATTGGATGCATTGGTTTTCCACGTAGGAAAATCTGATGCAATGTAGATATGTGATCAATAATAGAGCCATCCATACCTTATAACTTTTTTTAGTACTATACCTTATAAGGTTGATGAAAGGCAGTTAGTATTGAGTTGCATGCACCAACCAATTCACCCAAAAGTTTAAGCTGATGAGGAAAGATGGATAATTCACTTATACTTCAATAGTTAGGAATTTGGAAAAGGTGAAAAGTTTGCAGGCAACTTCAATTCAGGACCACCCACAAGCTCCTCGCCGCCATGCCAACGACGTCGCTCTAAGGAGCCGCCATCATCGGCCTCGGCCAACCGTGATGCCCTGGCTCGCCGACCGTCTCGACCTCGTGTCGCCACGCCTAACACGGTGCGCCACTGTCAGGACCCAAATATGCAAATCTAGACTCTCTGTGTATACTGCACTAGTCTAGGATCACGCTAGTGCACATAGTGGCAACATCGATGAAATATTATTCCATAAGCAAAGATGACTAATAAATAGACAAATAACAATAATTATCATAATAATGACCTTAAGGTCAAAGTTTACAATTAATGCTTCAGAAGGTGAGTAACTCAAATAAGCTGCAGGGGAAGGTAACAGAATAACTTCAGTGAAGCCCATCCATATGCCCATAGGCAATCAATTGGGGAAACGCGACCTAGTTATCCACGATCCTTAAAGTAGACATTGCTGACCGATGATAAACTGTTGTAGCATTCTCAACTGAACAACATTGTTTATAACAAGAATGAGTACATAGAGTACTCAATAAGTTGTACCACAGAATACAATTATAGATGATGGCTTATTCCAAAGGAGATGACTTATGTGGCTATTTTGCAATAAAGCAACTTTTGCAATTGAATACAAGTAATAGATTGAAAGCGTAACTTGAAACAAATAACAATAATAATTTTAACAAGTATTTCCACAAAGCTTCCATAACCTAATCAATTTCATTCACAGAGTTGAATAAGTTATCCCACACAGCTGTCTCTTCCCAATTGTTTTTATGAAAATCTACCTCTCGTGTGACATCCCCGAGCATGTTCATGACCGCGGGCGTGGCTATTCAAATAGATTTGTTAACACTCTGTAGAGGTTGTACAATTTACCCACAAGATGTAATCAAACTGGATCAAAGCTGATCACAACAAAACCTTTCTGAAAGTTCATCTCAACAATTGACCCTCCTGGTGTGTTTTACCATCATACCAACCCTAACACAGTGCTTTGGTACGACGCACACCGTTGGACCTCGAAGCGGCAAACCGTCCATCGATGTGACCTTCAGAGTACTCCACACCTCCACCCTAGCACATAGTATATCCTACATGCCTGAGTAGTCAATGCCAAGATTCCATAACTTACTAAGTTAGACTCATCCCATCAGGCATGTGGTTGTACAGTTGTGGCTCAATTCAATTGCGCAAAAAGTTAAGTCCTGAATTGACCCAGACGAGATTGCCAATTTCTAACTACATCACCAAGGTTTTTTATTTTCCCATCACACAGTTCCATCCACTTGCCTCAGTCTAAATCTTTTCCCACCTGTTGGTTAATTGCAACACATGCCATCAACGGGTAACAGATACCGCATACGCTTTTACACATATTCCATAATCACTTAGTCAAATTCATATTTGCAACTCAAATGATATAAATGACTCATTGCATGGCTAAGCAGACTATTCGTATCTAACCAATCCACGTTGGTTCTATGATATTACCAACTAATATTTAACCAAGCTAGGGTGACAAAAGATCATGATATTACAGTAGGCAAAGTAGATATAGTCAAATGGTGTATAGCTAATGCCAAAACATTTAAATAAACACTTAAAGTAATAATGCAATAATTTGAATCAAGTTAATTTTGGAAAACTAGGTTCAACATGGTCAAAGGTATGACTTGCCTTGCTATAGCAATGATATTCTTATTTTATCTTCAATCTTCTACTTCCTTGACCTTGACTCCTTGGACGATTACAGGACTTCAATGTTTAACGAGAAAGAAAGCGCAAAAACAAACAAAATTCAAAAGACAATTCAAATAAACTCCAAATTGAAATTAAATTGTACTGGGAGGTAGCTATTGAATTTAGATGGATTTATAAACTTGAATGGGTTCAATCGGAGTTCGTATGAAGCAGAACGAGCTCTCGGAAGTTTGATCGCAAAGGAAAATGTTGAAAAAGAAAAGGGAGAGAGAAACTGACAAGTAGGGCCCACAGAATATTCTCAGAATATTTTATTTTTGGAATTATAGAAAAAAGGCTAAGTGTATGACATGTGGGACCAACTGATATTTATGAATTTCTATAATTAAAAGAATTCCAGAAAATGGGTTGAGGGACGTGTGAGCCACTAGTCTATGGACCAAGTCCACGAAAAGGGAAAGGTTCACCATGAACCGAATTCATGCAGCTAGGGTTGACTAGGTTTGACTAACATGCGGGGACCGCATGTAAGTGAAAGAAGATCTAGGGTTTGGATTGATTGGTTGACGGGTGGGATCCACACATTAGAGAAAGGAGTTTAGGTCTTGCCATGCGGGCGATGATGTGGCTGACACATCATGGAGAGGAGATGAGGTAGCGGCTAGGTGGCATGGACGTGGCAATGAAGTGGTAGAGATAGAGGGAACAAGAGACTTACACGTGGGACCCACGTGTAAGAGGGAGAGAGAGAGAGCCAACAGAGAAGAACAACAGAGAAAGGAGGCAGCACTGTCTTGCGCATGGTGACAACGACGAGTGGTGGTGAGGGAGCAGCGGTCAAGGGGCAAAATAGAACCCCGACGACTTGGTGATCCTTCGGGTGATGGCGACATGGCTGGAGAAATAGCGAGGCAGAGGCAATGTCGACGGCAGTGGAGGAAGAGGCTCGGGTGGTGGCGGTTCAGCGGCACCCGAAGAAAATGGAGTGGAGCACCGAAATTGTGGCGATGCAAGGAACTTGGAGAGCTCCTCGGGGCGGCCGAAGGATTGTCGAAGCAGCGACGAGATGAAGGTGGCCGATGACAACGGAGAAGGGTGGTGGCGACACTTCGGTGACAAAGAGAGAACAAGAAGGGAGGGGACCGGATGAGGGAGACATGGAACACACCTTGACGTGCTCAGAAGTGCAAAGAAACTCACCAGTGACAAGATCGGGGTCGGGGTGGTGGCGGCCGAACTTGGGGAAGAAAGGCGGCGGTGACTCAGCGATCTTCAGAGGATGAAGACGGAAGCATCGTGAAGAACTTGACAACACGAATCCACTGGTGAAGTCGGCTCTGGCGAAGGTTTACCGATGGTGAAGAATTTCGACGAGGAAGAAGGTTCGACGGCGGTGGGGTCCTTGACGAATTCTGGCGCAATGATGACGAAAATGAGGCCGGTGGTTTAGGGCTTCGGATGAGAAGGATAGGGCAAGGATTGTGACGTGTATGGCGGCTCTTAAATAGGCACCATATGGGACAATTGGAGAGGAACACGGCGGCGAGACGTGCGGGAGTTAGACTCCGTGTCCCGGTCGGGGAAGAAGAAGGAGACTGGTGACGTGGCGCTGGCGAAGTGGGGTCAATTGGCAGCGAGAGGAACGGAAAGGGGTGGAGCTCTGACTAAGCGTGGGGAAAAGAAGGAACAAGCCGACTTGGCTAGGCCGATGAAAAGGAAATTAGCTTGGAAAAATTTTCTGAATTAGAATTGATTTCGGATTTAAAAGAAACGCTGGAAATTCAAATGAGGTCTAATAAATAGCAAATAAATTCAGAAAAATCGAAGGCAATACAGGAAAATTCCTTGGAACACAAGGAACACAACTAATGCTAGTTTTGATTTAATTGATGCTTACTTGAATTAGATTAAATTGTTTTAATTTCAAAAATTCCCAATTAAGCTATATTAAATCAAATAAAATTGGTGAAGTTTTTCAGGGACCTAAACTACTCAAAAGATTTTTTTTGAAAACCCAAATTTTGGGACGTTACAACCACCATGGTTGATTGGGTTCTTCGCTGCAGATGGTGGAACCAACCTTGCTCGCCGTTCATGCGAATTATTGTTGTCTTCAAGGGAGAGAATATCTAGACTTGGTTTTAGCACAAATGAGGTTTGAAAGGTTTTAGACTTAATACCCTATGGCTCTTGTGTTTAGAAGGAGCAGCTTAGTCCCTCAAACTTTGCTAATGTGTTATGCAAAGTCATACCACTTGATCAGTTTGATCTTAAGGATCAACATAGTAACATTCTGAAAGTCACAGTCAAATCAAGAAGGATTAATGTTGTACTCTTTTCCCTTAATTGAGTTTTATCCCGCTGGGTTTTCTCAATTGAATGTTTTTAATGAGAACATGTACAATGCAAATTACACGAGCTATGTACTCTTTTCTCTCTACCGATTTTTCCTACTAGGTTTTTTGGTGGAGTTTTTAATGAGGCATAAGCATAGCGTTGGCAAAGTGACCAAGGGGTGGGGGGTTTATAATATCGGCCCATGAGGCCCAACTGTTAGACCCGAATTCTGAGAATCCAAATCCTCTATGAAAGACAATGTGCTATTCCCTAGATCAGTAGATAGCACTCACAAATACATGACTGAATCAATTCATACATGGCTTCGATTAAGCCATACCATCCATTAATTAACACATCAGTGTTTACATAGACCGCATCGGGTCAGGCTTTTACAATAAGGGCCGAACAGGCCAAAAGATTACATTACAAAAGTTGCGGAAGCGACAATGGAAGAAAAAGCAGTGAGAGCACATCTCTCCATAAGCAATTGATTGGGGAAACCCGTGTACGTCCAATATTATCCAAAGACTTAGATAATATAGGATGCACGCAAGCACCAACGGAGTCAACTAGGCGAGGTGAGATCTAGACTAAACGACTAAACTACTCTTCATCATCTTCTGGGCCTTCAACTTCTGGATCCTCGTAGTGGTCATAATCTTCAGGATTTCCTGCTTCTGAGAATTTTGGGGGAAAGAGCGAGAATGAGCACAATCTTCTGTGCTCGTGAGCCAACACACAATGCAATAATATACATGCAAGGCTAAACAAGGATGGCTCGGTTTTTTTATTTGCTAAAGCAACATTTTCAATTATCATAGTTACAAAGTCCTATCAGTTAGCATTTTTAACAAATTGCATTTATTAAAGAGGGTATTTGTGCAATATTTGTATAACAGTAGAGGTTCCCTCCATCGAAAACTCTACACTATGCTTCTTTTCACTTGGAGCTACCTCCAATAATTAACACCGCTGAGCTCGAAGGCTCAGGTAAAATCCAAACTCAGGGCTAGGTGAGCCCTCCACATTTTTCATACCATCCACAAAGTTTTTGAAATAGAACTAACTCAAGTTAAGTTCCCATGTCCGCTTTTGAGTAAAGGCACTACATTTAAACAGCTTTAGACTCTGCAGAGGTTGTACACTGTACCCACAAGAGATAGTCATACTCGTTACCCCACATGATTCCGTAGTGAAGTGGTTGAGCGACCGTCATGGTAACCTTTCAAACTACCTTGCCCTTTCCGTCATCTCACCCATATGGGGTTACACCCATACGTTGTGCGAGACCGTTGTACCGCAACGTTGGGCGTAGTTTTGGACTACCCAGAACCACTGACAACTTCACCCATTCAAGCTGGATGTACCGCAAGCTTGTGCATTCCCTTTCTCCACCACGTGAGATACATTCAGGGTTTAATAATTTTACTAAGCTAAGTTGCAGTTTGCATACTTGTGGTTTTACTTATTTAACATGGGAGGTCGTGACAAGATTAAGTCCTTAATTCATCTGGGTGGTTCGTTCCACATACCAACCACTCTCGTACTCCTTGAGCACCCACCGCCTTGCCATCCGCCCAGATGTGGTACTAGCAATTATTAGGGTTTTGAGGAATAAAACCAAATTATTCCATTCCTTTCAGTCAATGGACCCCTAATGACTGCCCAAATCATTTTATATTTGAAGAATGATGTTTGGGGTATTTTAATACCCTCGTGCTTAAGCAAGTCGGCATGTCGCTAGGTACAACCTAAAGCTAGTATTACCATATAATTACTAGGGTGACATGGAATAATGGAATCAAATATCAATGGATGGCATATTAATTAATTAATCATCAAATGGGTGTTTAACTACCTTAAGCTTTAACATACATTTGATTACTGAATTAAAGCATGCAATTTTGGTTAATTTAAATGAATATAATTTGCATAAAAGGTAGGATCAATATGATCAAAGTATTGGCTCGCTTTGGGTCAATTTATCGCGGCTCGATCTTACTCAAAGCCTTCTCGGTCAATGGTCTTGAATTCTTGGTCCGTGTCTTTATTGAATCTTGATCTGCTTTCGAGTTGTTGTTTCTTTGGGACTCCAACTTCTAATTACACGATAGACGATCGAAAACCAAATAAGTCCAAAGAACTTCAAAAGACCAAATAAATTCAATTGAGCTTGATTAAGTTCTGCGATGATCGAGATTATGAGAGAAGATTTAGCGAATGAGGGATGTTTGACAAAGTCAAACGATACTTGAGTGAAAAGGAAAAATGGCAGAGAAACTCTGCCAGGAAGAAAAACAAGGAAGGATTGAAGTTGAAGGAGCACCTACAGGAATATACCGCTTCGGATTGGAAGATGGCAAGATATCGCCATTCGAGGAAAGCTATATATAGCTTGATCTTAGATTCAAAAGGATTCTTTTACTTATTGGATATTGAGGAAGCCACATGAGTTGGGTTGATAGATATGGGTCTTAAAAGAGCACTGTGCATTAGCCGATGAGTGTTAACCAAAAGAGATTAGGGTGAGTTTATGATGTGGAGAGCATAATTATTAATTTGACGAGTTAAACTTGGAGTCCATAAATTACCAAAGCTATCTCTTGAGGTTGTGCATGGAATGTTAGTACATTAATCATTCTTAATTACCACTGGTGATTTATATCTAGAGATAGAGACAGGATGATTGATATTGGGCTAGATTATACTTCTAGCAAGACATTATATTTAAGTTTGCATTTTAAATTAGATGGCAAGGGCATATTTGTTAATTACTTCACTTTTAACTTATTTGTCGCTTACACAAAAATGTATATATCCATGCATGAGTTATATTTAAGATAAGGATTAGGAACTTAAGATTTAAAAGATTCTTTTTCCCTAAATCATAAGTCATTATTTTAACCATCTTCAGGATTTTTGGGGCATGGAGATGATATTAGATATTTTTGCCGAGCTTACCTTTACACTGATTATTTTTAATTAACATGATAACTTTAGATTGGGGGATAAAGATCGATGGTTATTACTTGGACCGAATAATTTTGATAGGATTTGCAAGTTAAATTCAAGTTTCAAGAGCAAGATATTGAGATCAATGTAATTATTCTCAAATAGCTTTAAATTCAATTTCTAGAAATTTGTAAATTAAGTTCTTGTATCTCATAGTTTTACACATTAGTGGAAGATTAATTGAATTACTTTTATCGGTTAAACAATCACTGTTTACGGAGAGTTTAACATAATATTTGGAAGTTAACAAATAATTTAGCATGACCTTCAATTAGCAGACCCACTAAATAATTTGGCTGCCTTAATTAGATTTGAAGGGAAAGAGGCCCACCTGCCATTGAGAATGAGAGGGGAGAACGAGAGGTAGCGCAAGAAGGAAAAGAGGGCTCACAATGATTTGGGAAGCCGGGGGGCACGGCTAAGCGGGCTGGCCGTGGCAGTGGAGGCTAGGGAGGCTGCGGGGACCAGAGAAATGGAGTGCTGGAAAGTGGAGGAGGCCGAGGGAGGTGGAGTTGTGGCCGGGCAGGCATCACGACGATTGGGCGGCAGCGTGGAGCGGCTGGGCATGGTGCCAGATGGCGGCAACGGTGGTCAGAAGGGGAAGAGGGGAAGGGGAGGGGAGCACGGGCACGAGGGAGGTGTCGGGAAGCTCACTAAGCAGCTCGTGGAGGCGAAGGAGCATTGGATCGGGCCGACAACGGGAGCTAGGGGCGTGAGGCGGCTCATGGCGTTAGCGCCCTAGGGCGACGGGAGCTCTGGCCGGTGGTTGGGGAGGTTAGGGACACCAAGGTGGTGCTCGGTACGTCAATTAGGCCGAGGTGCTTCGAGGAGGAGATGGCGACGGAGAAGCTTGAACCGACTAGAAATAGGGAGGGAAGCAATTCCGATGAAATCCTACAGCCAAAAGAGAAATCGAGAGGGGGAAGGAGGTCCTCGGGTTTTGGGACACCCGGTGACGGTGGTGGCGTGGTGAGGGAACCACTGGATTGATGAGGGCCTCAGGGCAGTGCAGCGGGGAGCTTGAGCTTGAGCTTCGCTGGTGTTTCTAGCGACCGAGAGCAAAAGGGGCAAGGAGAGGGCTCAGGGCCTCTTATGGTCGGCGAAGGAGAAGCGAGCCGTTGCGGGGTGACTTGAAGGTCATGCAGCGCAGCATGGAAAGAAGGCATGCGTGCACGGGATGGGTGTGAGTGACAGGACGAGGCAGAGGCAAGCGGGGCGGGGCAGGAGACGGCACAAGGGCACGACCAAGCGTTGGCATCACTGCCATGGTGGCTTCAGGCGACAAGGCGAGGAGGGGCTCCAAAGTCTTCGGCTGCAGAGGACAAGCTGGAGTGGGTGGTGATCGGGTGCTGTAGCGGGCACTCGTGCGCATGGGAGGGAGCACTCGTGGGCATGCGGGGCTGATGCACGGTGGTGGTGTCATGGAGCAGGAGGCGCATGAGGAAATAGCAGGGGGAGCTCATGCTGGCGGTGGCATGGCAAGGAGTGGCGCGTGCGGTGGTGGCAGAGGGAGCACTTGGTGACAGGGGCATTGCTGACAGAGGCGCACGGGGAGTGCTAGGGAGAGAATCACTAGAGGAAGACCCGGGCAAC
This sequence comes from Phyllostachys edulis, assembly GCA_036346405.1. Classification (NCBI taxonomy): domain Eukaryota; kingdom Viridiplantae; phylum Streptophyta; class Magnoliopsida; order Poales; family Poaceae; genus Phyllostachys; species Phyllostachys edulis. Next base: position 1,498,299 of record JAYEVD010000807.1, read on the forward strand.
ATGGGATGTTGATCAGGTGGAGCAAGAAGGAGCAAGAAGGGAAGCTAGGCCAGGAGGTGAAATTTGAAAGGAGAAGAAATTTGGGAGGCTAAGAAGGGAAAAATGGGCCAAGAGGAAAGAGGGCGGCCCAAGAAAAGGAAAAGCCAAATTTCAGAAATGGCCCAAAATTCGAAATGATGAAAACAAGTTGAATTTTGAATTTAGGAATTGCCAAAAGGTTTGAAACACAAACCCAAGCTTAGCGGAAGCTAGGAGGTTTGAAATTATTTACTAATTTGAAATACGATTTGAAAACCAAGAACCGAAAGTAATTACTATTCCCGTTTTCGAAAGTAGGACATTACACCAACCATGTGGACACTTTACCTAAACCAGGTCCAATAGAGATTGAGGCCCAATATGGCCATGAGGCATGGCTGTCTAGTTTAGTCACATATTGCTTATTCTATTGAGAGGGCACCACTCATCCCCCTACATAAGGAGAGGCAGGACTGCTCGTTATACACACATCAATGAAATATCAATAAATAGAGAAAGACTTTGAAGACTACATCCTACTTCTTCTACTTTTATGTTCTTCTTCGTTTAAACAACGTGACCACAACTACAACAAATACTACATTTTTTGTGTTGCATTTTTTTTGCTAACGACCTAGTATCCACAAACCTCCTAAAATTAGATTTAGTTGATCTTCCAAAAAATCAATATTAATACTAGGTGATGTTGAATTGTAGCTATCTTGACCACACTTTCTATGTTTTGTTTGGAAACTCATGCAAAGACATGGGAATTAGTGGTATTGGTGGTCCTTGTAATCAACATGGTCCTTTTTTCGTGGAAACAACACTATCTTTGTGGTACAAGAGGCCATAGCTTCTGTTGGGTGCTATGTCAACAAGGGGCAAAATGCTTTTTTCTAGAAGAATGAGTTGACCCCAGAAATCTTTAGTGCAATAGGCTTTGTGGCAGGGTCCATGGGCACTAAATCTAGTGGTGGCCAGATGGCCCGCCCGACGTGGCCCATCCTAGCCCATGAGTTAAACAGGTCGTGCCTTGATGGCCCACGTACCGGCGAGACAACCGATCCTGACCCATCGGCCTTCGTGCCATGCCTTGCCCAAGACGAGCCCATCTGCCCAAAGAAAGCCAAGGTCAACTCACTTAGCCTGTTAGGCCCGAAAGTTCAAAAAATATGAAAATCCAAAAAAAAATCCCAAAAAAATCATAAAAATTTGTAGAATTCAGAAATAGATATGAAAATTGTAAAAAAAATGAGACAAACATATTGAAAATGTAATAAAAAGCTTTATTAATGTTTAAATGGTTGTCTAACCTTTGCCAAGTAAAAACTCAATATGCGAAAACCTTGGCAAAGGAAAAAGAGTACATACTATAGCTCTACATGCATCCTTGTTCTAAGTGTCGTTGTTTAGGTACAGATTTTTTAACACCTCCAACAACTCTGGATTTTTCCACAGAGTGTTGTGTTCATGAATCAGCTTGTTCCCAATCCATCACAGTTAGAAATATCTCCACCATCTCACTTCTGAGACATGTTTTTCTCTCCTCCAATATTCTTCTAGAAAGACTAAAAGCAGACTCAGAGTAAACCGTCGAGACTGGAACACTTAACACGTCATGTACAAGTATGGATATCACGATATATGTTAACTTATGGTTATGCCACCATTGCAAAATTTCGAAGCCTTCTAAGCCGGAATCCACCATATCGTTGTCCAGATAGGCGGATATTTCCTTACTCCTTGTGTGAGAGGTTGGTCTTGGTTGAGAAGGTGCCACTGTAGAAGAAGACCTAGACCTAGAGGAATAGCCTTCACTCTAGATCTTGCCCCATATATTTGTCTTGTTACTTGAGCTGGGTGCTATATAGGAGGTTGTTGCAAGCGGACTCCATGGAACTAATTTTCATACCTTCAGAAAACCTCATATAATCGAGAAGGAACATATACAAAAAGTTAGAATAGTCTAGCACTGTAGCAGCACTAAGAAGACCCCTGCCACTAGCCGCCACCTCCCTTCGTGTTGACCTCGCCCCCAGCTTCCTCCAGCCCATCCCCTCCTCCATCCGCGCCTACCCCGCTCCTAGCCCCCTCCACCCCCCGCTCCCAACCCTCCTCTCACAAGACAGGCCCCGTCCAGTCACCTCCTGTGGCTCCTTGCCTCCCTGATCGCCGCCTTCTCCTCCGCGCCGGTCCCCTACCCGCCGCCACCCTTGTGGATCCTCCCTCCGCACCGGCCGCCTCCTCACCCACCCTTCCTCTTCTCCCTCCGTGCCAGCCCTTGCCCCACCGCCTCCCCACTGGCTCCTCCCTCTTCTCCCTCAACGTCGGCCACCGCCTCCCCCACCCTCCCTCTTCTCCCCCATCCCTGTTCTCCCTCCCTAGTGACTCCTCCCTCTTCTCTTCTCCCTTCGCCTCCGCGCCGGCCCCGCGCCCTTGCCTGCACCAGCATTCTCCTCCCCCTCGGCACCTAGAGCCTCCTCCTCGATGCCGATAGCCTCCTCCTCGCCACACTTGCCGCCTCTACCTTCCCTCCCTCCCGGCCTCCCCTCTACGCGGGCCACACGGGTCGTGCCTAGGTCGTCTGAGTGCCTAGCACGGCCCCAAGCACTATTCGTGCGTGCTAGGCCAACCTAGCGTGCCGAGGGCAGCCCAAGCACGGCACTGGGCCTTCATTCCTGTCGGCCGAATCATGTGCAGTGTGGTGCGTGTGGGTGCAGGTGGGACCAACAGTTTTGTGCCTCGGTGGCTTTGGCCACCACCCATCCGCCATCTCTAACTGAATCCTCCTCCTTTTCAATTCTTTCTAACATGAAAAGCACGTTTATGTCTTATTTTATGAATGCTCTCGTATGAGCTTTTTGTTGATTTATGTATGTTGACATGGATTAACAAAGATATTAGTGTAAGAAGCTCACCGATGTAAAGAGAAAGTAATACATAAAGCTAGCACACATAGCAAAGATTACACAGTTAACACCACAGCAAAGATACTTTCAGAGCAGCCCAGTGGGCTCATGCATATATATATGGCCGAGATTGAGGTAGATCAGAATGAACTGTAAGTGTACGTTTGGTTCATTGAATTATCTGGTCTTGTACCGGACGGTTCAAGAAATGAGGACGTTCATGTGTTTGGTTGAAGGGATAGAACCAATCCATCCTAGATGAGATGGTTCAGCCATATAGAATATTCCTTGGAGATGCTGTATCAACTCATTCCGAAAAATTGGCTGAACCACATCGTCGATCGCTAAGCTCGTGTGGCTTCCTTGGATTTGGAGTTAAAGAAATAGTTATGCATTTTTGAAATTAAATGATTTTTTAGTGCAACAATAATTCATTTTGGAATTTACAAATGCATTAAACCCCTAAGTCCTTACAGAGACCTCTGTAAAATAATTTATTCAAATACTATAATATTTATCATGATTAAATATAAATTGCCCCAAATTTTTGGAACTCTATTCAACCCATACAAAATTCAAACTCTATTCAACAACTTAAGCTAGATTTGAATTTAGTTTAAGCAAATAACACTTGAACAATGAGGTTTCAAATTTTATTTGAGTATTAGCACATCCCAGGAACCTCCCTAAATTATTTCTAGATTTTAGGATTTTTTTTTTGCTATTTTATAGAGCCTGGGTCTGTTTGGACCGTCCGATCGAAGGAGGCAATCGGACCGTCCGATCGGAGGAGCCTGGAACTGAAGCGAAATAGCAAAAGAAAAGGAAAACAATTTTTAGCAAAGAACATAACGCTGACTTGCTGCAATATCCGAGTTCATCCGAGTGCAGTGCATGCATGCGCGCACCGACGCTAGAAGCTTCAACCAATGTGTAACTTTCAGCTTCAGGACTATCAATATGCATCCACAAGGTGAAAGGAGCCAATCCTGCAAAAGCAAGGCGATTAAAAGTGACTCTCCCAGAAGGCTGCTCATTATTCTTCGCAAAAGAAGAAGAAGAAGAAGAAGAAGAAGCCTGCTCGTTATTGTTCAGAGTTCATAGCTCTAGGTCCCACTCGGAACAAATAGAGCGGGCGAATGAGCCTTTTTCTTTTTGAGTGCTCTCCGAGAATCTTTTCATTGATTTGTGCCCTGTGAGTTACAACAAATATAGTATTATTACGAGAAGCTGGTTCAGGGTACATCAAGCCAGGATCTGGTCATTACAAACAAGTGAACAAGTGAACTATGATACAACTAACGACAGTCAAGAGCAGTAGCGGAGCCAACAAAAAAAAATCTAGCCTAGGCAATTTTTAAGATGGCCATGAACTAGGGTTCGTCGCGGCCCCCGAATGCTTTGTTCTTTGGTTCTGGTAGAAAGTGGTGGGCATAAGATGGTTAGTGATGGAGCCCGAGCAAATGTCCACCCTGCCGAATGGTTGGCTCCGCCACTTGTCAACAGAAATTCAGAATAAAAAAAAGGGGGAAATTAGCTCAGTGACATCGCGTTAGAGCATAATCGGAGGAATGACACTGCGTTCATGACGCACTGGAAAATGACATCGCGAACACGAAAAAATTAGATGAATGACATCGCCGCTAGTTACTTCCGTTTCCAGAATTTTTTATATATAGAAACTAAGCTAAAAAATTATCAATTTTTTTGTAGAGCCTCATGACATAGTTTAATTGCTTGTTTATTTTTTTTCAAAACTTTATACATTCTCATTTTGTCTCCAAAATTCATTTAATTATACTATTTGTAGGAATTTTCTAATATAGAAAATGAGGTTGAAACATTATGAAAAAAAATTTAGACTCCTTACGAGAGACTTGATTTTGTAATTTTTCAAAATTAAGTAATGCAATTTATAATGTCCTTTGTGTGAGGAGTCTAATATTTCATAATGTAAGGACATTATGAAATTGTATTAATTAATTTTGTAAAAATTCTAGAAAAATTACACAATCAAGTCCACTATGTAAGGAGCACGAAAAAAATCAAAATGTTTGGACCTAATTTTATATATTAGAAAATTCCTACAAAGCAGTACATTTAAATGAATTTTAGAGACAAAATAAGAGCATTATAAAGTTTGAAAAAATATACAAGAAATTAAATTGTGTGGGAGACTACACAAAAAATTTATAATTTTTTGAGCTAAGTTTCTATATTTAAAAAAATTTGGAAATGGAAGTAACTAGCGGCGATGTCATTCATCTAATTTTTTGGTGTTCACGTTGTCATTTTCCAGCGCGTCATGAACCGAGTGTCATTCCTCTGATTACGCTCTAACGCGATGTCACTGAGCTAATTTTCCCTAAAAAAAGGACTACCGACCATTTGAGCTCTTTTAAGGTGCGTCTATGGGCCTATTTGCTATGACTCTGCTCCAAGTTTTTGCAGCTCCAACTTTAGCTTTACTCTTGGATCCACTCCTGTAAGAAGTTAGAGCAGTCTAAGGATGTGTTTGGTTAAAAAATTGACTCCAGCTCCAGAAATGAGAAGGGTCGTTGTAAAAACACTGCACTACCCTTGTTTTGTGACTTGTAATCTTTTTTTATTGCTTAACTTCTAACAGTTTAATAAGTTGATTTATGTCATGCTATGTTTTGTTAATTTTTTTTGCCATCTTGTTGTGCCATCTTTTTCGCCCACGTTCGAATTTTTTACTTGAAAAAAATAAATACAACATACATAAACATACAAAGTTCATAATAAAAGTTCTAATTCAATAAGTATCTTCTCTAAAAAAATTCAATGAGTATCATAACAAAAGTCTACAAGAGAGGCAAGGAGGCAGGAGATGTCGTTCATAGTTCCCCTCATCTTTATTAATCAAAGCTACTATTGCAGGTCCGATAACCACTACATCAAACGACAACAACGAAATCAAAAGAAAAAACATGTAGTATCTCATCAAGTAAGCTTTACCAAATATTCTCACGCATCTACGCTGACAATTAACAAAAAATATTCTCTACTTCATCGGACCCATATATACATCACTAACATTTCTTTGGGTTACAATGTCGCAGACTCTCTAGAAAAGCCTCCGAGTCTTCAGAGGAACATCTGGTATCTGTATGGGAAATAATGGAAAGATGAGATTGTGGTCTGAACTCTGAAGAAAATGGCTACTGAACAAAAAAGCAGAGATTGTTAGGTGGGCTGTGAGAACTAAACTTGAGATGTTCTTCAATGTCCTTCGACTTCTCTCAAATCTGGGAATCATCCTCACAAATAGCGACTAGACATGGTGTCTTGGGATGAAAAGACATGACATATTAAAATTTTGATCACTACATGCAAGATGATAATTGGTATTTTTCTGCTGAGGCAATTGGACAAGAGTTTCCTAAAAAGTGAATCAAATTTGGTTCATTTTCTTCCTAGTTTGTAATCCGATCCTCCTCCTCATGGTGATGAACCATATTCTAGCCAAAATAGACCAAGTTGTTTACTGGTACCCACAAATATTCAAAAGCAGAACTTACATGGATATGTTAAGCTACATATATGCATCCTTTATTTCTCCTTGTAAATTTCCAAAATGGATATGGAGCATAGTGGCCCAACTGTAGGAAAAAAAATCATCTAATGAATAATTCTTTATCATGTAAGCACAAAACATCCTAATAATAAGGCTTGCAATCTTGCTCTATGTTTTCACCATATATGTGACACATGATGTTAAAGTCAAGTTAGCTAGTAGCCACATTATGCAGTTACTATGCTGAGCCAAAGTAATTCTAGCACAAACATGGATGAAGGTAGGTGTTGGCTACAGGGAGGTTTCGAAAATCTAATGAAACTCCACTCTACTAATTTAACCAAAACCCAAGGAGCCAGATGGTCCATAAAACAGCTAGATCTAGTTTAACAAAATTCTGATCTCCCAAGCAATCAAATTGCCTGGAAACCAAAGTGAAACCTTTATCTATCCATCTCATACTTACAGTGCTTGTCCAGCTTGAGTGAGCTCAAGCAACCGAATTCTTTGATTGGCAAATGCATGTGCCTGAAGTAAGATTGCCCCAAATGACCAAACATTCATCAAATTCCTCCGGTGAGCACCACAGATGACCCAAAATTACACCATCAAGTAGTATTAGGACCAACGGTAGTCGAAGAGCTAACTTTAAGATCGATTCGCCAAAATTGGCGGTCCAAGAAACAATTGGGAGTTGAATTTAAGCTAAGCGCCACTAAATAAATCACATGGTGGGGAAGACATTCTTGTCGACTGGATGACCAACAGATTGGGCAAGCCAAGATCGTACTGAGATAAATCAGCGAGGCACTCCATCTTGCCGTAAATGCGTTTGCGCATCGTCCATTTCGATGGTGTCGCTCTCCCCTGGAACCTGAGCATGGCGCCGACCGTCCCACCACCGCGGCACACGTCCTGGCGACGGCGGTCTCATAGAGCGGCTGGCCCTTGGCCCACATCCAGATCCTAGTGCTGCCCACCGTGCACGGCAATAGCCCGAGCACCAAGGAGTCATCGCCCGGATTCAAAGCGGAGCGAAATGGCGAGGCTAGGGCGTGGTCTTGCGAAGAACGCAGTGGTGTGAGCCGCATGTCTTGTGGGTGTTGATGTCGGTGTGGGCGGCGGTGACCTTGCGGGGAGGCGGTGAGGTGGAGGATCTTGTGAGTGAAAGGGAGGTAGGGAGCCAGGAGGGAGGAATAACCAACCGGGGATACACCGGGGAAGAGGTCTCTAGGCCCGGCTCTAAGCGAGGGATGAGAGGGTCTTTGTGAAGGGAAATGAGGTTGGGCTCTGAGCAGAGCAAAGGGAGGCGAAGGGGTGGGGGGCTGCGGGTTGGATGTGTATGGTAGTTTAATGGTATATTGCGGGTAATTACTTTCAACTTCTAGGGGTATTTCATTTTATTGGTTCACTGCTCCTCACTTGAAGGAAGGTTTCACCTGCTCCTGAAAATTGTACTATGGGTTGCTCTGCTTCTGATTGCTTCAACTCCGAAAATTTTGTGGAGTTACCCCGTTTGGCATAGCTCCACCTACTACAACTAAGAAGCTGAGAGCAGGAGCCATGCCAAACAGGGCCTATATATGACCTACAAAGGGGTAAGACCCTTCCTCAAATCCTAACCGTCCGTTTCTGATCACAAATTTTGGCCCAGAGTGTGTTTACCTGCTTCTCCCGGCCGCCTATCCATGCAGGGAAAGGATAGTAATTAAGAAAGGATAAATTAGTACTGGCTAATCTGTCGGGACCCGAAAATGCATCTCAGGAACCCCTCTCTGTATTCTAAACTAGTCCCAGATCAGTAGCTAGCTCACATAGGAAACAGTGATGAAATACCATCCATTTATTCGATTTAACTAAAAAGATCTCAGAGTACAAATAATAATAATAACTGGACCTTATGGTCAACGTTTAATTGGCTTGCCACGCAGGGCTAAAGAAACAAATAAACTCTTGCAGCGGAACGAAACTCTTCATAAGTCCAATCAACATGCCCACAGGCAATCGAATGGAGAATGCATCCTAATCCGCAAAACCTTCATGGCCTTCCTGCTGAAAGAACTACTGAGCAGCTTGGTATTCTTCAACTACTGATTAACCAGAGGGCACAAACCATGAGTACTTTTGAATGTACTCAGCAAACCGTAGGGAAATGTATGCAAATAGTATTCATGTATGGCTTCACAATGTTAGCTGTATGGTTCTTTTGCAAAAAGCAACGTTTACAATAAATACAATAAATAGATTGAAATGCGTAGTTGAAAACAATAATAAATAATTAAACACTTTCTTTGAAACAACTAGTGAACTACCCATTCACTTCCCAACCAAACCACATATAAGTGAAACACAATTCACCAATCGACACAAACCAACACGTGAATGACCTGTTCACCAAACAAACATTATATTCATCAAGTGAACTTCCCATCCACACTCTGACACATTTTGTAAAATACTTTATCTCCTGTATGAAATCCCCGAGCACGTCCATAGCCGCGGACACGGCTATTCGAATAGTTTTACACTTTGGAGAGGTTGTACAGCTTTACCCACAAGAGATAATTCACTTATAATGTCAAGCATTTCACGCTTCCGTAGGCGTGTGACTAAGTGATTATCACAAGGCCTTTACAAAGTTCTGTTTTGACTCAGTTCTGCTTGCTAAGGATTCACCCTCCTGGCCCCCTCTTGCGCCAAACACAACCCAAACAGAACCAAATCAAAACATCGCTAATTAATTAGCCAGGTCTGTCCCATACCAAACATGTGGTTCGTACGGTTAAGGCCAAGTTCAATAGCGCACAAGATTAAGTCCTTGACAAGTTACTCAGGCGATCTTTCCAAAACCCATACCGTGCTAAACCACACCCACAATCCACCAACCTGCTCGCCCGAGCGAAAACAATTTTGTTTCACCAATACCAATGACACACCCTGTCATGGTACACAAATTTTAACAAGAGTGGCTCACCACCATAATTCCATATATCATTAAGTCAAGATTAATTATTATGACACATGTGATAAAGAACCCATCGTAACTAAGCTGAACTAAGCATCTATACGATACCCATGTTGGTGATATGAATATGTCCAACTAAAATTATCCATGCTAGGGTGACAAATGATTCATGGCATTCAAATAATCAAAGGAGGCATAATGACAATAGGTAATAACTAATCCCGAAACAATTTATATAAAGATAGCATGCAATTGTATAAAATAATATACTTTTCAAATCATAGATTCAATATGATCAAAGGATTACAGCTTGCCTTGGAATAAATCCTGGGATTGATCTTGATCTTAGTATACTCCTCTTTGCTCATAGCTTCCTGAAGTATCAACGTCTAATCGTAAACAAGCAAATAAACAAAATAAATAAATAACAGAGGCAATACAAACTCTAAAAATTAAATAAAAATCTCAGATAAATAGATCTTGAATTTAGATGAATTTAGAAATTTGAATGGACTCAAACAGAGTTCGGATGCAAAAGATATGGGCTTTGGAAGATCACATGAAATGATGAAATCAGAATTCAGGATTAAAGGAATTGTTTCTCTAAAGGAAAAACAATTAATTAGGTCATGCTGACATCATCAATGATTTTCAGCTAAAAGATAATTAGGAAAATAAAATTGACAAGTGGGGCCCCTTGTCAATGGCTTGGTGCATGGTGGACTGGATCCATGAACCTTTTAGATCGGGTGGGGTTTGGTGTGCCATGTGGCTGATGACCAAGGAGCTGACGAAGCTGCCACCGAAGCGGAGGGATGACGTGGAAGGGTGACATGGCGGCCACATTAGCAAGAGGGAGAAAAGGGCACAGCCATGGTCGGCGACTGAAGGAGCTCACAGGTGATGACGAAAATGACAACGCGCGGTCGTCCGAAGAAAACCAAGGTGATCATCGGGACAAGGACGACATAGGGAACTCCAGGAGATGCTCGGGACGACCGGAGACAAGCTTGAATGGCGGCAGGAAGGAATGGACCGACGTTGAAGGAGAAGCTCGGCGGCGGAGTACCTTGGTGATGGCAAGGCCAAAAGAAAGCGGGGATTAGATGAGAATAAGCTCGGGCATGATATGACACGGATAAAAGGGCAAAAGGGCTCACCGGGGTATAGATCGGTTAAAGGGCGGCGACGGTCATTTGTCGGACAAACACGACAACGGTGAAGGAGAGGTCCACGATCGAAGGCAATGGCGTCACGGTGAAGCCCTCGATGATGTGGTCCCGACGGCGAAGACGACGCGGCCTGAGGAGGTCCAACGTTGGCGCAATCCGACGACAAAGGAGCTTCGGCCGTCTTTGGTCTTTCGGCGATTGCGGCACAACCAAGATGAATCTGGCCTGGACTGTTTAGGGTTTTGGAGGAGGAAGACCGGGCGAACAAATTGACGTAGGCACTCTGCTTTATATAGCACCGGAGATGGGGTATTAGGGTTGGGGCTAGCGGCGGCTGAGCGTGCTGAACCCGAACACCAGGGAGTCCAGCTCGGGACCGATTAGGAACGAAGAGCACATGTGCTAATGCTCGGGACCACCGGCAGAGAGAGCCAAGGAAAAGAAAAAAAGCAGCACTAGTTCGATTGAAATTGCTGCAAGAAAAAAAGGAAAGCGGGCGAGGCTTTTGGGTTGGTACTGCTCCACGCGAGAGAAAACAAAAAAGGCCGACGGCCTCATTGCTTTCATACGTCTTGAAGGAAAGCAAGGGTGGGCTAGGCTTCGGTTGGGCGTTGTCCATGTGCGCAATGGGAAAAAAAGCGGTGAAATTTGGCGAGCGAATGGCGGCGGCTCGGTTAGGTTGGAGTTACGCCCGCAGCAAGAAATGAAAGCGAGGGAGAAGCAAATGGGCGAAGGATTGGTTCTGAGCCAAGGAAAAGAAATAGGAAGTAGGCGAAAGAGAAAAGATTGAGCCCAAAGATGATCGAGACTTTATAATAGTTTTCCTTTTAGAAAATAGCGGAAAAGACAAAAGGCAAATAGAAAGTAGCAAATGCACCCAGAAAAATTCTAGATAAATCTAGAAAATATATCCAAGCACATAAAATCCAAATAAAATAATTTTGATAATAGTTGATGTTGACATTATTAATATTAAATTGTTTTTGAACTATGAAAATTCAATTAAGTTTTTAACTTTACCGGAAAATTCAAATGGTTAATTTTCTTTTAAAACTTTAAAAGCAGACCAAATTTTTGGGATGTTACATAATCCCATCTAGGCTCTAGCGTTGGCCTCTATATAGAAGCTATCAAATAACATGAAATTAACGTGGAGCCATTCAAAGAGATCCCCGCATGTCAGTCTTCCATAAGATTCGATTAAAAGTGCCAAACTTTTGTAATTAAATTTGGTAGTATTTTAGAGAAATCAAGATAGAACTATGTCAACATATGACAAAACAAACAATGTTCATACAACTTGTACTACATATCGATGGAGTATCACATAAATTTTTTTAATCATTTTGCATTTTTCACTTTGTTGGCGTTGATTACACTTTTTCATGCTTCAAAAATAATTTATACTAAAATTAATTGAATCATATATTTATATTTCAATCATTTAGCACTCTAGACTATACAATGTATTATTTCCATATTAACAATTGGTACATTCAAAATATATTATTTCCTTCGGGCTAAATGTCCAAATAACGTGGCATTGATCCCTATTTAATAGTCATGGGTGTCAAACCCCAAATTTAAAATTTGGAATCTTCTGTGTTCATAGCACTAGCCCCTAGATCAATAGCTAGTGCCCACAGTTACATCATTGAATATCAATCACATATCACGAATATATAAAGCTATTGCATAATAATAAACAAAGAATGAATATATCTTACGGCTTTTGACTTGTAGAATGGCTCGACAGACCAAATACCTTTCAAAGAATAACAGCAGAAGTAGAAACATGGAACCCTCACGATATACCCAAAGGCAATCGATTGGGGCCCACAACCTAGTCCTTGGCCTTCTTGTCTTCCTGTCTTGACGAACGCACATAAGTGTCCATATAGTCTTCTTCTTTTATACTTACTAAATAATAATATTGAGCGAGTATGAGTACACAACCGTGCTCGTGAGCCAACACACATAATGCAGTTATAAAATATGCAAGGTTGTTCAAATGAATGGCTTATGGTTCTTTTGTTTGCATAAAGCCACTTATTAAAATATATTAAGTAGTAGAAAATCCTAAGACCTAGCATTTTAACTAACACAGGTTTTAACAAAATTGAGTTTTGTTGTAAAATACTAGTGGAGGCTCCAACCTCCTATACCATTGAGTAGCTCCATCCACCCAATGCCCATGTTCTTTCTCGGGTCACGTCCCGTACTTCTCATTAGTTCTCAACCAGGCCATCTCAAATCTCTGGGCTCCAACCCATTTTTTCATTCCACCCACAAATCATTTTATAAACATGAAAGATAATTCAAGTAAGTTCTCGACACTGCCCATGACTATGGGAACGGCTATCTAGATAGTTTTTCACACTCTGCAGAGTTTGCATACTTTACCCACAAGAGATAATAAACTTATAATGTTCATTTTGACACACTTCCATAGATGTGTGACTAAGATGATGGTCATAAGGCCTTTACAATGCCCCCACCTCAACGCAACCCCACTCGCTAGATTTCACCTCTTTGGGCTGAGCCCCTGGGATATCTCCCACATGCGCTGTGTAGTTTTTCTATGGCTCCTACCCATACCCACGCCACACACCCAACAATGGTGAAGTTGCGATGAGGCGAACAAATTAGTTAACCAGGTCGTACCCATTATAGACTTGTGGTTGTACTATTTTCACGCGAGAAGGCCATTACAAGAACTCGGTCCTTTATTGACTTGGATGGTACTTCCCCATACCCACTTTGACGTGCTCTTCCAGCACCCGCCACGCTTTCCAACCGTCCAAGTCAAAATCTGTTTTTGGTTTTCCTTTGTTTTGAAATACTTTTCAAATCAACATACCAACCAGACTCTAACCTTGACTGCCCAAATCCAGTTTCAAGTTTTAAATGATGTGAGGGAAAATCATTTCCCGCATACCAATGTACCTAAGCACGGCTAAGCATGGCACTTAGGTACGTACTTAGTAGCTATTATATATGGCATTAGTCTAGGGTGACAAAGGATAGTGTCCAAGTTCAAGCATGGGAAATTTATACACAATTATCATTAAGGTAGAAGCTATGAGCTAAATCAACATATTTGTATAAATCATAGCAATGCAATTTAATAATTTAAATCAAATATAATTTTCATTGAAAAGTAGGTGCAAAATGATCAAAGAATTGACTTGCCTTGTTCGACGTCTTGAGGGTCTTGGTCTTTCTTAGTCTGGTATTCCTCGGGAGCCTCGATGTCTATATGTGTGAAAATGACCAAATCTGAATAAGCATGAAAGAATTCAAATTGTTTTTAAAACTTCAAATGAACTTAAAAATGGTTGTTTTCTAGTTGACTGGGTAGGTTTGAATTTCAAAACAAAAATCGTTTGATTTGGATTTAAAACGAGAGAGAATGGGCTCTCCAAAGTTGTAAATCTAGATAAATCCCTAAAATAAATAGAAGAGAGAGGATACTCTCTCTGACAGGTGAGACCCTTGCCTTTTCAATATCTTTTAGATTTATTTTCCATTTGGAAATTTGTTAGGACCCGAGATTAACACTCCCAAATCCTCGTGTATTACTGAACTTGTCCCATGATTAGTGGCTAGCTCACCAGATAAACAAATATGGTAATATCCATAATACGCAAAACTTTATTATTAAATATCAGAGCTTATTACTAGAAAGGCTTACAAGCCCACAATAAAGAACACAACGGAAGACGAAGAGCAAGTAGTAGAGCCCATTAATCACTTTCTGAGGCAATCATTGGGCTATGACCTAGTCGTCGAGATCTCAACAATTTGCCGCAGATCCGTCTCCTCTGAACAACATTTTATTAAGCAAGGGTGAGTACAAATGAATGTACTCCGGAAGTTACACCCAATAACGGAATTATAATGCATACAGGGATATTCAAAGGAAGGCTTATAGAGTTGAATTTGCATAAAGCAATGCTTTCTTTATATACTTGTACTAAGTTCCAAAGTAGATATTCTATAACTAAAATTTATTTTCTAAATTCTTAAGTTTTATAGTCAGATAACATTGACACAAGAGTGGTGAAGGATACCCTCCTATCACATGGCCACCTGCCCAATTCCCCATTTGGATAAACCATCCAAAATCATTTCATAAAGTCTTTTGAAAACAAAAACCAAAATCTAACTTTGCTTCGGCTTTGTTAAGCATGTCGACCATGGACACAGCTATTCCAGATAGTTTTACACTCTGTAGAGGTTGTACAGCTTTACCCACAAGAGATAAGCAATTATAATGTCCGTTTAACACACTTCCAAAGGTGTGCGACTAAGTGATTATCACAAGGCCTTTACAATGCGCCATCCCACCGTAGTCCCACCTCGCTAAGGTTTTGCTTCCTTTGGATTGAACCATCCGCTAGATTTAAGCCCTCTCTTGCGCCATGTGGAAATACATAAAAGTAGGTCATAAAAGACACCCTTGCAATGGGATGGCATGACCACGGTGAAATGTTGCAATTTATTTAGCCTAGTCATGCCCATTTCCCGACTTATGGTAGTACGTTGGGGCTTAGCAAGATGCGGCATGAAGACTGGTCCTTAATTGACTTGGGCGACTTTCCATAAGAATCCCCGGGCCTCGATCATAGAAATGACTTGATCCCATGCATCAACGTGCACCATCCAAACATCTATTTCGCCCAAATCCAAACTAATTTTTATTTTATTTACCAAGTTAAATCATTTTATAAACTTCTATGGTAAAGACAATACCATAGTATCATTTTAAATCATAGTTGAACCTTTAGCTAAAGTTCCCCAAATCAAGATTTTTGGTCTAAGCTTTGACTAAGCATAAGTTTTCAACATGTTCTAGTCATACTAGTGTATCAACCAGATTTTCCACTAAGGTGACAAGGGAATGACAACTTCAATTTCAACATTGGTTGTACAATGGTAACGAAATTAACTAGTAATTTAAAATAGGAATTTAAATTACTGGAATATAAATAAACATGCAATAATAGTTTAGAACATAATTTAAATAATTTTAAATCTTGGGCTCAAATATGATCAAAGGATATAACTTGCCTTGCTCGTTTAGTTATTGTTCTTAAGTGGCGTCGAAATCCGGCTTTCCGAAGTCATCGCAATCTACACGCGGAAACAAGCCAAATTCAAATAAATTCAAATGAAGTCCAAATTGAATAATTACAGTATAGATAGCTGGATCTTTTTTTAAGCTAAATTTAGTAATTTGAATCACTCGAATCGGAGCTCGAATGAAGGAGAACAGGCTCTCGAAAGTTTTGAAATCATATGGTCAAAAGGAGGATCGATTGGTTGGAAGGTTTCGATTACCTGGTCGAAGGAGGTTCGACTACACGATGTGGTCGGAAAGAGGTTCAACTACACGACATGGTCAGAAGGAGGTTCGACTGGTCAGAAGGAGGTTTGACTACACGATGTGGTCGGACGGAGGTTCGACTACACAACGTGGTCGGAAGGAACATGAGGGAGAATAGGGCACGGGGAGCTCATCAAGACTGAGAGAGAGGCCGAAGGGGGGGTCGGTGGACGACGAACGACGGTAGGAAAGCTCACAGTCGAAAGCAAAGTAGGACGGTGATGAAGGGGTTGGCTGGGACTGAAGGAGAAGGGGAAGATGCGGCGGCTCCTGTGAAACAAAACTGAAATTGAGTAAGGGGACCTCTTCAAGGAGCTCTGGGACACGAATTGACACAGGTAGAATAGGGGCTATGCTGGTGCGGCGAGGACCAAGAGGAGGCGCACGGCGGCATGAACCCAGAGCTCAGGGCTTCGGGCAAACCATAGCAACAAGAGCGAGAGAGAGAGAGTTGGGTGGGGGGAATCAAAAGGGGAACGAGGGGGGTCCTAGGGTGCTATTTAGGAAGGGGGATGTTGGACCGAAACGACGACTAGAAGGGGGTGAATAGGAGCACTATCTATTTTTCTCTTTGATTGGATTCAAATATGATATTGACTCCAATAGCTATGAGAACTATGAAGATCAATATATATAAGTGTAGCGAAGACTTGTCTTGAATCCTTCAAACCCCAAAAAAGCGACCAAAAACACAAAAACGACTTGATAAATAATCTTGATGAGCAGTCTTTGGTTGTACCAGATGAACAGTGCCATTCACACCAGAAATCAGAACAACCGGATGAATAGTGCCGGTTGACCGCAGTGAACAGTAAAATCAGGTGAATGAATAGTGAACAGCCTGAAAACGAAATCAAAAGTTGACGTAACTTTTGATCCGCAACTCCAAACTTTACGAAACCTGAAACACACCTTCCTAAGGATGTCAGGAACCTATTCCATGCAACGATCATGAAGATCCTTACCAAAGTTCTGACCTTTTTCCATTCGAACGAAGGTTGCTCCAAAAACCGAGTCAAAACCAAAATATGATCCAAACACTTGCTCGTGGGTGATTGATGATCAAGATGATCCTAGATGTATTCCCACATGTCACAGCAAGCTAGACCAAAACAAGAAACCAAGAGAAAACTCGTGAATCAAAGAAAGACTCAAAATCATTAAATAGAGAAAAGGAAAGTGAAGAGACATATCTTTGAGCAATCTTTCCTTGGATTGATTTGATATGGTATTGGTTTACAGCCACTCCATCAATGGAGGACAAAGACTCAATACATGAGCATGAAATCAAATCCAACTCTCTAGAACCCTAACCTCCAACTAACTTCTCCCTAAGCACAAAAGCAAAACTAGGGTTTTCAATAATGAAAGGGTTAAGGAGGTGCAGCCACCACCCTTCTTTATTTATAGTGGAGGCTTAGACCTTCTAGAAGATTGAACCCTAATGGGCTCCTGTTAAGACCCACACACAAACGGGTCATATACGCACGTATTTTAAAACGTCGTCTTCATCTCCTCTTGACCTAATCCGCTTCTCCTTGCGCCATCTTGCGCCGCGGGTTGGCAAAAGGTCACCAATGTGGTATTTGGTAAAATTACCAAAATATCCCTTCTTGATCTTTTTGTAAAGACCGAGTCCCATCTTCGTGAAGCACTTCCATGCTTCGCCACGTGTGGGTTGATCCAACGGCTCTCATCATGTCGGCAAGTCTGTCCCATCCGGCTCCCACCAAAACCACCATGGCACTTGCACCGACCCCCGCACCGCTTGATCTAACCCGCCGCACCAAACTGCCCGTTCGGTCACCTTTGTCCCTCTTGCGCCATGCTTGACTCCATTGATTTCACCCGGCATCCCCGATCATCCTCTCCGTTGACTATCATTGACCTCCAAGCAACCTACACAACAATAGACAAAGAAGTCGATTCCGGGAACAAGTTCTTTACAACTTGACCCACGTTAGTCAAAACATGCATCATGCAACACATATGCCATGAAACCCATGAACTTGACCTAACCAAAAACAATTCTCTAAGTTAACAGAAACTTAGAAAGCAGAATCGATACTACCGCATAGTAGGCGGTACTACCGCTCATGATCGTCTGCTTATATACCCTATGATCATACAACTTCTAGAAATCCAAAACTCCCCAAAAACATCCTCTTTGGAAATTCCATACCGCTACCCAGCGGTCACACCGTATCTTGATCCTCTTGCCCTTTATAAGCGGTACTCTTGCCTTCTTGTCGTACCAAGACTTACGCCCGGTATGACCGATTATCCTAACACTTGCTGGAAACAATGTTTCGACAAACAATAAGAGCCATTGCCAATTGTACCATCACACTAAGATCGTGAGCATATCCCCATGATATCCACAATCTTCCCCTTGATGAACACATTGGCAATAATCCAGAAAATGCAAGTTTTGAGGTTTGAGAAAGAAAAACTCAACATTTTCGCACAAAGGCACAACTTGGTCCAAATGCAAGGGAAAGCAATGGAAATGACCGAGTTGGCTTCAGAATAGTATCAACAAGTGAGATAAAGCAGAAGAAGGCTAGAAATCTTCAATTTCCATAGAAGAGTCAAAAATCTCACTTAAGCTCCATATGAAAGAACAATTGTTCAAATTGACCTTTGATCATTGTGAGGTTGCAAGAATTGCAATTCAAGTTCAGAAATGGCAATAAGATCATAAGAATACAAAAAAGAAATTCCCCCTCACTATGATCCTCAAATTTCAGAAAATTTCTAATTCTCCAATTTTCTCCAAAAGGCTCCCCCTTTTAACATTTTTGTTACTTCTTCTCCCCCTTTGACAATGGAGTCATCAAGGAATCACGCCTTCCTCTCGTTCAGAGATGACAAGTGCAGATAAGAGGAAAAAGAATAAGAAGGAGCATGCATGAAATGCAATGGAGTGGCTTCAATTTCTTTTGATTTTTTCATTTTTGATTACAAGAAGCTTTGGAGATTACCCAAAAGAACAAGCTAGCATTTGTAATATTGCACAAGCCTGAAAGCACTAGCAAGATCATGTTAAGACATATATATATATATATATATATATATATATATATATATATATATATATATATATCAAAGCTAAGCTAGAAGGCTCAATGTAAAAGCAATGAATTGTGACAATTTAAGCAAAGCTTCAAATTTAGCAAGTTCATCAACAGGGATCCTAAAATGATAATGGCCATGTCAAAATGTCAATGTGAGATCAAAAAGCTAACAATGACCATATTAAGAGACAAACAGGTCCTAAATTGAATCATTTTGCTCAATTTTCTCAAACGCCCATTTTTCAACAGTTTTTCATTTGCAATGAATATTGAAGTTGACCAATGATCTAACTTAGTGAAGAAGATCCTGGACTAGGAGCCATCCACAAACTCTTCCTAAGCTTCGACCAGAAGTTGATTAAAGGTATATCTTAGTGAAGAAGATCCTGGACTAGGAGCCATCCACAAACTCTTCCTAAGCTTCTACCAGGGCGACAAATCTTGAGGTTCATGTCAGTTTTGACAAGAAGTCCCCATGAGATCGTTTGGATCATCAAACTATCTCCAAGTTCATGTCTATGACATGCAGTCTCATAAGAGTAGTTTGGTACAATTTAAGCATAAGACAATCTTGAAATTGATTTTTTATTTTTCATTTTGCACAGGAGCAGTTTTAGATTCTCAGAAACACAAGAAGCTCAAGTAATGATCAATTTTAGATTCAAGATCTAACAAAGCAATTTTGACAGGGCCAATGTCAAGTTGTTTTAGAGTTCTAGCTCATTCAGCAAAGACTTAGCTACACGTGTGAAACCATGATAATTCTAGCAAGTCGGAGAACTAGACATGTCATTGATCAAGAATTGAAATACTAAAGCTCCAAAGGGTAATAAGCAAAGCTTCATCAATTTTTAAAAGACTAGCAGATAAGCTTATATTACAATGCATCTTTTGTGATTTTTCATATGAATGCAAAATGATACAATGAGATGCAAGAAAAACTCAAAAAGCCTAAAAAGATAAAAAAGGATCAAAAAGTTTAGAAAAGATCAAGAAAAGATCAGATGAACAAGGTAAGATCGAGAAAAGATCGAACTCCCCTCAAACCAACCCATAGGGATAAATTACCCTAACTCACTCCTCAAGGTGGCAAACCTTGTTGGGTCTAAAGGCTTGGTGAGGATATCATTAAGCTGAGACTCGGATTCCACAAAATCTGTGAGAAATATCACTTTTCTCAACATGGTCTCTAAGGAAGTGATAGCGAATGTCTATGTGATTGGTCCTACAATGTTGCACTGGGTTCTTAGCAATGCTAATAGTAGAAGTGTTATCACAGAAAAGAGGAACACTAGAAAAATTTAACCCAAAGTCCTTAAGAGTGGATACCATCCACAAATTCGACTCTGACAACTAGCGGCTGACTACATATTCAACTTCGGCGATGGATTGTGCAACGAAGACTATTTCCTAGAAGACCAAGAGACAAGAGAAGTGCCTAGAAATGACAAGTGCGGAGGTACTCTTCCTATCTAATGAGCGACCCATAAAATCGAATTAGAAAACCCCGAATGGACAAAGAAGATGAGTAGGAAAACCGGATGCCATCTTGAAGGGTAGAGTGTAGGTACTGAAGATCGCTTAACGGCTTAGCGATGTGAAGTCCTCGAGCGCTGAAACCTCGCCTGAGGCGGACCTTGAAGGATGTCGGTCTTGAAATTATTAGGTGCGAAGGAGCCGATCATCTTTGCGGTACTCGCGTTGATCCACGGCTTCTCCTTCCTCGTCTCGATCCAAAGCATTCGAAGTCGCCATGGGAGTGGTGATCGGCTTGTAGTCACCCATCTCGAAGCGCTTGAGTAGATCCTTGGTGTACTTCGTCTGATGGAGGAAGATCCCTTCCTTGCATTGCTTGATTTGTTGCCCTAGAAAGTAGTTGAGATTTCCCATCATACTCATCTCAAATTCCCTAGACATGGTCTCAGAAAAACTGAAAACAAGAGCATGAGAAGAACCACCAAAGATAATATCATCTATATAAATCTGAACAAGCAGGAATTCATTGCCATGCCTAAGAATGAAAAGATTCTTATCTACCTTTCTCATTTCAAAATCATTCTTAAGCAAGAAAGTCTTAAGTCTTTCATACCAGGCTCTAGGAGCTTGCTTAAGACCATACAAGGCTTCGGATAGCTTGAATACATTATCAGGGTGCTTGGGATTCTCAAAGCCAGGGGGTTGCCTAACATACACTTCCTCCTCTATATAACCATTCAGAAAGGCACTCTTAACATCCATTTGATGCAACCTAAAACCTTTAGATGCAGCAAATGCAAGCAGAATACGAATGGCTTCTAGTCTAGCAACAAGAGCGAAGGTCTCATCAAAATCTAACCCATCAACTTGGCTAAAGCCCTAAGCTACCAACCTAGCCTTGTTTCTAACCATAGAACCATCCTCATTTTGTTTATTTTTGAACACCCAGCAGGTTCCTATAACATTATGACCACTAGGAGGTTCTACAAGGTTCGGACTTTATTTCTTTCAAAATTCTCTAACTCCTCATGCATGGCATTAACCAGCTAGAATCGGATAAAGCATGTGATATATCGCGGGGTTCAAAAGAAGCTACAAATGCAGTGAGAGAAAAGACTCGGATCATGATACACGGAGCAAGTGACTCGCTCATGAAGATTACCAATCATCGGCGGGTGGGGCCCTTGGCATTTTAATTACTTTTTTTATTTATTCCTTATCTGAAAAAAGTCACAATCATTGGCAATTGAAATTGGGACCATCATGGACTTGTGTAACATCCCAAAAATTTAGTGCATTTTAAAGTTTTAAAAAGAAAAATAACCATTTGGATTTTTACGGTAAAGTTAAAAAGCAATTGGAATTTTGAGTTCAAAAAACAATTTAATATGATTAATGTCAACATCAACTATTATCAAAATTACTTTATTTGGATTTTATGTGCTTGGATATATTTTCTAGATTTTTCTAGAATTTATCACGAGTGCATTTGCTATTTTCTAAGTTTTATTTGGAGTTTACGCTATTTTATAAAAAGAAAAATTATTAAGAAGTCTCGAAACCTCTTGGGCGAAACCTTTCCTTGCCAATTCCTTTCACGTTTCTTTGGCCCATCTATTCTCCTTTCTCTGGCTCGTTTCTAATTCCCAAGCCCAACCGTACCTTTTCTTTTCTTCCTAATTTTTTTCTCCTTTTCTTGGATGGGCCGCCATTTCTTTTCGGCCCTTCTTTTCCTTAAATGAGCAGCGTTCTCTTTCTATCTTGCAGCGTGCATTCGGCTGACCCCATGTTCCTTCCGCTCATTTCGTTTCCTCGCGAGGACAACGGCAAGCGGCCGTTCTCTCTCGGCCAGTTTGCGATTCCTTTTTCTCTAGCGTGGAAGCCCACCAACCCGGTAGCTTTCTGTCCGTTTGCGTGAATGCGAGCAAACCTTCGCCGTTTTGCGCTTCGCGATACCCGTTGGCTCATGCGCTTTTAGGTATTCTTTGGTCCCTTCTACCATTCCTTGTGTGTGGGACGACCCTAGCACCGAACTGCCATGACTCGTTCCTTTTCCTTGCGTCGTGTGAAGCCCGGCCGGTGAGCGACTTTTCTTTTTATCCTGTGGGTGGGTCCATCGTCGACCACGATAGCATCGTCTTCAACACAGTCTCGACTCACGGTGTCTAGGTGCTTCACGCAGCGATGGCAAGGCTTCAACCCTAATACTCCTCCTCTGGTCCTTTATAAGCAAAGCCGACCGCGTTAATCTCTTCGCCTCGCTCCCCTCCTCCAAAACCCTAACTTCTTTTCCTCGATTTCGCTTTGGTTCGGCCGCAATCTCCAAAGACCCGAACGCCATTGAAGCTCCTTCCTCGCCGGAGTTCTTCGCTGTCAGTGCCTCTCCACCCATGCCGTCTTCGCCTGCGGGTCCGCATCATCGAGGGCTTCGTCGTGGCCGCCGCCCTCGCCTTGAGACCTCTCGCCGTCGGCTCTTCGTTCACATCATTGCGTCGCCGTCGTCGATTGCTTCCTCCGGTGAGCCTGCTGTTACAGTGGCGTCCTGTGTTCTCGAGTCTTGGCAGAAGTGATGTTCACCCTAGTTCTCTTTGGGAACCTTTGAATCGCCAAAACAGATCGCACCCGAGGACCTCCATCCTGTCGGCCATGGCTGTCTTCTCTCTCTGTGCTTTCCTCTCTTTGCTGATGTGGCACTCCCTCTTGGCAACCACGTCATCGATCTCGCTTGTGTGTCATCCTTGTGGCATCCAGTCGGTGCCCTTGTTGGCGGCGGTGCTTTACAAACCCCACCGATCTAAAGGTCCATGGATCCAGTCCACCATGCACCAACTCTATGACCAGTGGGCCCCACTTGTCATAATCGATTTCCTTTATATTTTCAGCTGAAAATCATTGATGATGTCAGCATGACTCAATTAATTGTTTTTCCTTCAGAGAAACAATTCCCTAAATCTGAAATTCTGATTTCATCATTTCATGTGAATCTTCCAAAGCCCATATCTTTTGCATCCGAACTCCGATCCAGTCCATTCAAACTCCTAAATTCATCTAAATTCAAGATCTATCTATTTGAGATTTTTATTTAATTTTTGGAGTTTGTTTTGCCTCTGTTATTTATTTATTTGGTTTATTTGCTTGTTTGCGATTAGACGTTGATACTTCGGAAAGATTGGAGCAAGGAGGAGTCTACCAAGATCAAGATCAATCTCAGGATCTATTCCAAGGCAAGCCGTAGTTCTTTGATCATATTGAACCTATGATTTCAAAAGTATATTGTTTTATACAATTGCATGCTATTTTTATACAAATTGTTTTGGGTTTAGTTATTACCTATTGTCACTATGCCTCCTTCGATTATTTGAATGCCATGAATCCTTTGTCACCCTAGCGGGATAATTTTAGTTGGACATATTCATCGCCAACATGGGTATCGTATTGATGTAGTTATGCTTGAATTCGTTGGGGTTCATCATCATGTTGATGGTGTAAAAAGCGAACACGAGTAAGAGGCGGGGACGGCCAGTGCTCTGGCCGCCGTCCACGAGAAGCGAAGCGTAACACGAGGATTTATCTGAGTTGAGGTCGAGAGGACCACCCTACTCTGTCGGCTGACCTCTGGGGTTCGAGGATCCCTCCCGAAGGCTCGCCTTAGAGACTTGCTTGTATGTATTACTCAAGAGTCCTCCCTCATGAAGGGAGGGATACATGGGGTATTTATAGGCTCCCGGCTTTGTACAAATGCGAAAATACCCTTAGGGATAGGTATCTTATGAGTACAATCGAGGGGTACTCTGATCTTTTATTAGTACAACAATATTTCTTGATCTGTTTGTGCATCTCACCGCAGCGGGCCTCCGAGCGAGGAGGATGAATTATTCTTTCATTGATAGCCCCCACCTTGGCGTTTGGGAAAAACGCCAAAAGGGGTAGTTGGAGATGCGCTTTTAGCGGAGAAGTCGATATTTTGAAGGAGTCGATCGGATCTGGCGTTGTTTCGTCCGAAAATGTGCTCAGCGCCATGCCGATTAGATTATCGTTCTTAGATTCCATTCTTGATTACGATCATTTATCCGTTTATTTGACTACCTTAGATTCTCTGGTGGCCTTTGAGCGGACTACTTGGTTGGCCTTGTATTGGTTGCACATGGGGCCGATTGGTTTTAATGGTGCGATCAAGTATCGTGTAAAAGTGACTGCCATTTCCTAATCTTACATTTGTCGGGATAAAGCAAAAAAGAGAGCTTTCTTTTGCCTTATAGCCCTAGGACGAACTCCACCATGCTACATTTTTCTTGGCATCTCCATCTTCTTCCTCAAGCTTTCTCTCACTTCTCCTCAAAATAGCGAGGAGAAGCTCGAGAATCGGCCCGCTTTGCCCAGCCGCCCTAAACTCGCCTTAGCCCATGCAGCAGCCATCCTGCCAGGCTGCGCCTTGAAACTCCAGCTGCCTCGGCCATGGCAGCCCGCCGGCGCCGCCTCGGCCCGTTCAGCTCGTCGTGGCTGCAGCAGCCACTGCCGGACCGCGCCGCAAACTCACCTGCCTCGGCCGCAGCAGTCCGCCGCGCCGCCTGCTCGGCCCGTTCAGCTCCGCCGCCGCCCTAAGCGCCTCGGTCTCGGCCCCTCCGCGCTTCGGGGTGCGTCTCGCTTACCGCGCATCCGTGGAGCCATCGACTCCAGCGGTCTCCTTAAGCAATGACGTCCGCGCCGGCGGCGTAGCAATTTCCGTCCACCTCCGGTGCAAGCCTTTTCTTGCCGCCGCTCGCTTACAGGCGTACACCTTCGAGGTCGTCCCTTCGCCGCGCATCCGGTGGGGGCCTTCACCGCCGCGATCTCCCTCGGCAATGACGTCGCGCGCATCGCCTCTGCCGTTCGGCCGCGGCTTTGAGTCTACCGCGCTCGATCCGTGACCGATGGAAACTCAGCGCTGCTCCGCCGGCCCCTCGCGTCCGGCGGCGGCGGTGGTTAACTTGACTGAAGTGCCGCCGCAGCGTGAAACTCGTGCCCGGTGCGGCCGCTTGAAGCCTGGCGATGCGTCGACTAGATAACCGCCGACCGAAGAAACACCGTGCCTCCGCACAGGTGCCCTCCTAGCCCCATTTTTGTTGCTTCTTTTCTTTTCTTCAGCGTCTCTTACTTTTGCGTTGGTGGGGCGGCGCGCCTGAAAGCGTCGCGGAAGCGGCAGCGAAGCGTCTTTGCCGGTGTGGCGATGTGGCGGCGGTGCGTCCATGGAAGCCTTGATGGTGGCGATAGAGTGTTGGTCGGCACCGGTTGCATATCCCATTCCGTTCGGCGTCGCCGCCCTGTTTGACGAAATGCCTCTGCCTCTGTTGCCTGCAGATTTCTTTTTCTTGTGCATGAATAGCAATCACGGATGTGTTTTATCTATGTGTATGTGTCAGTTTGCACCTAGGCCTTGGAGGCGATATCTAGTTGTTTGTGTGTATCACGTGTTCGTATGTTTCACGGTGAGCAGTAAGGCTGAGTCTTGAGGCACGAGTGCGTGAACCTGAGAGGGCTTGTAGCCTTGGTGGGCCTCGAGGTCCCAAGGCCCGAGGGCCTGGCCTTAGTCTGAGCCGAGGTCCCGAGCCCCCGAGGCCTGAGTAGAGTCTTGAGTCTCGAGGTCCGAGGCCCAGGAGCCTGTGAGTCTTGAGTCTTGAGTCTCGAGGTCGAGGTCGAGGCCCGAGGGCACCAGGCCTGGTAGTCTTGAGTCTCGAGGCCGAGGGCATGAGGCCGAGTCGCGAGCCGAGGTCGAGGCCCGAGGATCGAGGCCGAGGATCGAGGCCGAGGTCCCAGGCCCGAGGAGCCTGAGGTAGCGAGTCTGAGCCTCGAGGGCCCAGGCCGAGGCACCTGAGCTGAGGTCTTGAGCCGAGGTCAGAGTCGCGAGGCCTCGAGGATCGAGGCCGAGGTCGAGGCCGCTTCTGTTTTCGAACCGATCCTTCCTCTGACTTTCTTACATAATTTTATGCGTGTATTGATGCTCCTTTGCGCAATACTTATCTATTTTTTGCTTTGCATTGTTGGTATTGCGGGTTTGGATCGCTCTACCGACATGACCAAGGACCATGGTTTCTTCCGCCGGGGGAGGGGAGACAAGGATCGGGCCAAGGCGGCTGGGATTGATGCATCATGCGATGATCCTGACGAGGAGGTTGAGATCTGTGATGATGGCCCCGACAAGATGGCTCTTGTGGGAGTCGAGCCTTCCACCCTTACTAAGGCGGAAAAGATGACGTTGGTGGCACCTGGAAGCCGCCTTTCACTAAACGACGTCCGGTGGCGAGGAATGGCGCCCTGCCCCCAAAAGGGGTACTTGTTGCTCTCAAAGCTTGGTTCGAGGTTGATGCAGGGCTCCCGATCCATCCTTTCATCCGGGGCCTTCGTGAAGCACTTCTCGGGTTGAGCTTTCGCACTTCTCGCCCAACCTCCTTGCTAGGGTGAGAGTGTTCCTGTGGTTGTGCGAGACGGTAGTTGAAGGCAGGCGTCTAAAGCCTACTGTTGCGGCCTTTGATTACTTCTTCCACCTCCGGTGATCGAGCGGGAGGTTCGGACCGCTAGGCTCGCTGGTCTCGACTATTCAGCACCAAGACGAGTATCCTGTCCATGCCACGAGATACAATTGGAACCGCCCTGGGAAGAAGTGGTTTTACTTGAGGGTGGAGGGCTTTCCATACACCGGCAGCCAGCCCAAGATTACTCAGGACAAATATCCTGAGATTCCTCTTCTCTCGGATGCCGATTGTGAGTTTGTTCGTGCTACATCCAATGTCCGCCGTTGGAGCGGTGTTCGGGACTTGATGGAGGAGATGACCCTTCTGGGTGCCAGCCCCTTGATCGATGAGAACCGCGATTATTTGAGAATTTCTAGAAGCAAAGGTGGGCATGACTTGGCTAGTTTTCTTCTTTACTTGTGGCTTGTTCTTGATTTATGAGCTTGAATCAACTTTTGAACTATGTGCATTGCAGTGTGTTCTCCCAAGAGGGCAGTCGAGGAGGCTGATTGGATCCTTGGGGAGATGACCACCACCGAGTACGAGGCACTTGAGGAGGCTGGCATTTCCGATGGCGGGGGGTGTAACAGTGTTGCCAACAGCCTTAAGTTGGCGATGCCTCCCCGAGGCAAGCCGATCCCTGATCCGTCCAGAAGGAAGAAGGCCAAGGTGTTGGATCCAGAGGGCACTGCCAGGGACCCTCCTCAGAAGGGTCAGCTGACAACAAAGCCTCCCGCTGCAGGAGCGAGGCCCACTACTATGGGAGCGAGGCATCTCCTGGCATGTGACTTTGGTTCTCGTGCTCCTAGTACCACACATCCTCCCTCGAGGCATCCTCCACATCCGGCTGCCCTTAGCCATGCTTCACGTGAGGAGGAGCCTCGGGATCTCAAAGGCAGCAGAGGTCATCTTTGCGAGAAGAGGAAGAGGAGCCCCTAGCGGTGATCGCTCTTGTGCTCATGCTTGAGCCAGCCTTGAGGTTGCTAAGGAGCCTCCTGGAGTGCAGGACCTCTCGAGCCCGTCGTCTTCTTGAGCTCGGCTCTGCGTCTCCTTGGCTCGGCTCTGCTGGAGTCCCTTGTCTGTGAGGTGGAGGAGGCGGGTGGAGGAGGCGGATGGAGGAGGAGGAGGTGGGCTCGACCCAGCGGGGTGGTTCGGAGGTGCCGTTGTCGGTGTGTGGCGCCTTGACTCTCTCTTGGTGCCAATGAAGGTCGAGCGCATTTTCATTTTGTTCACCTTTGTTCACTTGTTGCTCACTGCCCACTAATGTTTCCTGTTTGCCAGATGTTGCTAAGGCGAGGAGCCTGGTGGTGATCACGGGGATCTGTTGCCCAAGGTTCAGTCCGGGAGGAGAAAGGCCCTTCCGGCCTTGAGGTTTAGGTGCAAAGGGCGTGATGAAATTGCAGTTATTCCTCCACTCGATTGCCTTCCTATCTTTGTCCGCTTATCGATGATAGCGATCGTGACCTGATTAAATCGTCTCACGGCGTGTCAACAAGTACATGGCTCGCTTAGTGATACGAGATGTTGGGGAGTTCTCCGCTTCTCAAGGATCGTGAGCCTTCTGTAAACCTCTACTTCCAGGTAACTTTGTGGTTATTACCTTCTTCTGCCCAATACCTGCTTTACAATTATTTTCTAATGCTGGCCTTTTGCATGCTCCTTGTAGGCCACTTCCATCTCTAACATCATTAGGGATGAAGCTCCCGAATCATAGAGGAGATGTTTGGGAGGCGATGGTCGATGCTCGACGGAGTGCCGATGTCGGATAATGAAAAGTGGCATCCGTGGAGGAGAAGCTAAAAGGCTGCGAGAAGATAAGCTAGCAGTTCTTGAAGACAAATTTGAAAGCTCTTGAGGAGAAGTTGAAGGTTTGGAGGAGAAGGCTAAGGTCATTACGTCATGTGAATGTGAGCACGGAGGAGGGCGTGACTAAGTCTGGTAGCGGTGAACTACTTCTTGAACTCGAGGAGATCACCCTAGGCGCCAGAGGTCCTTGGAGAGCTTGGGGCGAAGGTTGCCCGATCCCATCGAGGTGGCGGCGAGAGGTGTGGGTTCCCCTCCTTGAGGCGAGTCCGTCTGTTCTCCCAGGCTGCGAAGACCGGAGCCAATCCTTTGCCACAGCGGCTTGTGGCAAGGGGGCACTCGCTATCTCCACCGTTGCGGTGATTCGAGCAAGGAGGCGGTCTTGCGAGGCCTCTGGCGGCTCCTTTACTCGGGAGGTGAGAAGGCATCGAGGCGAGGCTGCGTTGAGACCTCTTGCGAGGAGTTAAGTGAAAAGCGTTGCCGTCCTTGGCCGAGAGATCGGCGCTGCCTGCGAGACGGAGAGCATAGCGCCTTGCTAGCGTATGATCTCTGGCGATATGTTCTTGCTCGTCTGAGACTTTGTAGTGATATCATGCAAAGTGCTTGGCGCTCTCTTTTTGTAGATGAGTTAGGCTGAGCTTATGTAGCATCCCATACAAGAGCATGGTTACATTTGCATTCCTTTTATTACAAAAATGACATGGCGATGTTATACTCCATTGGGGCATGTTTAAAAAGGTGATTGGCATCAAATATAAGCGGTCGCGTCTTGGAGGGGCGGCGCTGGTGATCGAACCCGGCCTTATGAGGATAGCCCGAGAAGGTGGGCGGTTTAGCCTTGGGTATGATCGTCATGGCGCTTCAATCCCGAGATAGGTTCCTTTCGCTCGGCCTTAGTGGGCGAAATAATCAGGAGTTTTAAACACTTTCTAAAATGTGTGGGTGCCTTGCTTGTAAGGCCCTTGGTATGCTAGATGTAATAAAGAAACACTCTGATCCTTGAGAGGCGTGCCTCTTAGGACACTGTAAATGTTCTTGGCTTGCGTTCTTGTTTTATTAGTAGATATATACTCTGAGGATGTGAGTGTCTTAGAACACGGTTGGCCTTTACTGCATTAGAAACAAGGCGAGTGACCCAGTGGTTAGGCGTAGCTTTGGAGGCTTAGGGGACTAATCCTTAGCACATCCATAGACTTAGGCGTTAGGCCCAAGCCGTCACTGCATACAGGTCGGCCAGGGCGCAAGTGCATAACGAGGCGAGCGACGCCCAAACTGCCTAGGACTTAGCTAGGGAGACCACGGGGTCGTCGCCCTACTACATGCAGGGGTGACACCCTTTGTAAGGAAGGTTAAGCAAGACTTATGAGATTACGGGTAGGGCAGCTTCCTACGGCGGCGTGTTAGGAGCAAATCCTTCAGTTGGTTATAAGCGTGTTAGTTAGATGATCTCCTGAAATGGCGCAACCTCCTAACAACATTGTGTTGGAGGATGGCCTTCCAAAAGCAACGTGTTAGAAGGCAAACTTTTCAATCACCGACGAGCATGTATTTGGGAACATACACACAAAACGGGCATGTCCCTTAACAACAGCGTGTTAAGGAACTATCCCGAAATCGTGGCTCGCCCTTTAACAGCAGCGTGTTAAGGGACTATCACGAAATTGTGGCTCGCCCTTTAACAGCAGCGTGTTAAGGGACTATCACGAAATTGTAGTATAATTGCAAACATAGAGGGATCGTGCCGGAATCTCATGTCTTCTTTTCATTGAGCAAGATGGTGTTTACACATCGATAGGTGCCACGGAGGGCCTACAACAGAGTTTTAAGCGTAAAACTTGCGGAGCTTGTCTGCGTTCCATGCATGCTTCAAATTGTTTGTCCTCGAGGTAGCAAGGCGGTGGCGCCTAGTCCTAGGGCTGAGGAGATGCTGTGAGGAGCCTTCCACTTGGGGTGAAGCTTCCTTGATTTGTCGGGTCGATGACCCTTTTGAGCCTAAGGTCACCAAGGAGGAAGCGCGTTCCCTCACCTCTTTGTTGTAAAGCAGGCGGCCTCACCTTTATGGCGGCATGCTTAGAGGAGGGCTTGGTTGCGGATCTCCTCAGCGAAGTCCACCTCGATCTGTGGTTGTCCTCGTTTTGGGTGAAGTCAATAGGTGATGGTCACGAGAGCATTTCCACTTTCGGAGGAAGCGGTGGTGGATTTCAGCGGGGAGGACGGCTTCCGCCCGTACCTGGCGAAGCGGAGTCCTTCGATGCTTGCGACTAGAGTCGTCGTAATCCCCTGAGGCGCCGAGGAGCTCCTCCGTCCATGTTCCTCTCTTGAGGGCACTTGCCTCGAGACGGCGTCGTATGCCTTGCGAAATTAGCCCATTAGCTCTTTCCACGGCCCGTTAGTTTTGGGTGAGCCCCGATCACGAAGCAAAGGGTGGTCCCAATGGTCGCAGAAATCCACGAAGGAGGCATCAAAGCGAGTCTGCAGATTGTCCTTTGTGAGTTCCTTAGGAACCCGAGCGACACACAATATTCTTCAAAAGAAACACATGCGGGCGAGATGTGATGGAGGCCAAGGGTTCGCCTCCACCCACTTGGTGAAGTAATCCCGATACCACCACATGCTTGTAGCCCCCTTGCGGTGGGAATGGCGGCAGGTCCATTCCCCATCGAACAAGCGGCCAAGTGATCGGTATGGTGCAAAGAGGGCTAGCAGAGGCGTTGTGGTTGGATGCCATCCTTTGGCACCCCTGGCATGCTTTGAGGACGTCGAGCGCATCTTGCACCATCGTGGGCCAATAGAAGCCTTGACGGAGGACTTTGTTGCTGATTGCCCTTGGCGCAATGTGAGAGCGCAGAGGCCCTCATGCACATCAAGGAGAAGAGAATGCCTTCTTCTCTGGTGACACACTTGAGAAGAGCGGATGCTCGCGCTTGTAGAGCTTTCCTTCAATGATCACATAAGACTTGGCTTTGGAGAGTAGCCTACAGGCCATTACTGCATCCTCAGGCTCCTCTTCTCCCTGTATGCACTTGATGATGGGGGTCATCCAGGAGGGAGGAAGGACTGAAGTCTCGTTGACTTCTGGGGGTTGTTCAGGACCAGCCACTTCTTCCATTGATGGTGCTTTTAGTACCTCAAAGAAGACTTCTGGAGGAAGGGGTTCCTGAGAACCTGCGGCACAAGCCAGGTGATGCCTTTCGGTGATTATCTCCATGGGGGATCCGGCGAGCCGAGTCCGACAAAGTGGTACTCCATCTTCCTCACTTTGTCCGGTATTTGGCCATTTTTGATCGAGGCATTGATATGTTTTATCCATCGATTGACAACCAGCTGAGGAATCCCCTAAGATGAGGCGTCGGACACCCATGGCCTTAGCCAGCGAGACCAAGAGTAATGCTTCATACTCGACCATATTGTTTGTGGGGTTGAAGGATAATTGAGCAGCGTACTCAAGTGCCTTCCCTTAGGACTTACTAAGGCGACCCTGCGCCCCCTCAGCCGACGCCTTGGACCCATCAAAGTATAACGTCCAATGCTTGCTAGGGGTGTTTAGGGTGTTTCTTTGGTGCTTCATGGTCAGCGGGGCTTGACCCATTCGACCCGCGAAATCGGCGAGGATCGAGATTTGATAGAAGTCACCTTACGAGCTTGAGGAAAAAAGGTGCTAGCTCGTGGCCCATTTGCTATCCTTCTGTGGCCTCTTTGTTCCCCATCACCTCATTGAGGGTAGCTTGTTGGAATAGTGATAGAATGTCGAGGAAGTAGTGAAGCTTTCTTGAGGCCATGAGTAGAGCATAGCATATTTTTCTATTTACTGTATATCTTGTCTTTGCGCTGCTAGGGCTTTTGACATAATATCTTGGGTGTTGAATTCCTTCTTTTTCCTTGACTAGGGCGGCACTCACTTAGCATGAGGTTCTGACCGGTATAGGAGTAGCACATCTCTGGTCTTGGACTTGTGAGGCGGAGGGCGCTAGGTAGGCTTTTAGGTCTTGAAGGCCTTACAGGCCTCGGCGGTCCATAAAAGCCTTGAGCCTCTGAAGAATCTTGAAGAAGGAGGCCCTTTTCTTGACGTGTGAGAAAGCGTCCGGCGGCCATCGCCCCATGGTATTTGGGCGTCTTTAATTGGAGCAGGCGGTTCCATGTCAAGATTCTTGAATTTTTTGAGATTTGCTTGATCCCCGTTGTGAGACAAAGAAACCTAGGAGCTTTCCTCCTTTACCGGCGCATTTTTAGGGTTTAGCTTGACACCGAACTTGCGAAGGTTGGCGAATGTCTCGGAGATCTTCAATATGTGTGAAAGCTTGAAGGCTTTTTACAACAGCGTCATCGACATAAACCTCCCGTTGCGACCTAAATGGTCCTTGAGGATGAGGTAGGCGAGGCGCTGGAAAGTGGCTCGGCATTCTTCAACCCAAAGGGCATACGCAGTGTGAGCGCCTATGGGGGTGATGAAGCTTGTTTTTTCCTCGTCTTCCTTTGCCATGTGGACTGATGATATCCACGAGTATCGTCCAAAAACTCATCAACTCACACCCGCCGGTGGAGTCGGCGAGTTGGTCGTCTTGTGAGGAGTGGGTAGTCATCCTTCGGACATGCTTTGTTGAGGTCGGTGAAGTCGATGCACATGCGCCACTTGCCGCTAGACTTTTTACCAAAACAGGATTAGCTAGCCATTACGGATGCCAAACCTCCCGAGCGAGGCGGCCTTTGAGAGCTTGTCAATTTCATCTTTAATTGCACGACAGATTAAGAAGAGTTTAAAGCTTTTGCTTTCTTGGAGGCACCAGTCTCCTTGCGAGGTGATCTTGGATCACCTCTCGAGGGGCCTTTGTCATGTCGGCAGTGTCAGCGAACTCGTCGGCCTTTGGATTTTAAGAACTTCACGAGCTCCTTCTCCACTTCTCTTGGGAGATCGACCCGATTCTAAGAAATCGCGGGTTAAATGCTGCAAGAAGTCGTGCCAGCGAGTCCCCCCGAGCAAGGCTTAAAACTGACATCTCGGCTGGGGGATATATCCTTGGCTTGCCCTGGTGAGGGAAGCGAGCGCTCTCCTTCGTTTCACCTGTCAGTCTCGAGAAAGTTGATGTCGCCGGAGTTAGTTGCCGCCTTGTGGTATAGACGACGAGCTAAGTCTTGGTCACCCTTACGGAGATAACCCCGCGAGGACCCAGCATCTTTAAGCACAGGTAATTTTGATGGACCGCCGCGAAGCGGTTGAGGTTGCCCTTCCCATGATAGCATTGAATGGGGACTCGATATCAACGACATCGAACTGGCAACTTCCGTCGGTGATTCTCCGTGTTCGAATGTCATGAGGAGTTCGATCCTCCCAAGGGTTGAATGGATTTTCTGGTATGAAACGGTGAGAGGCGTCGGATGGTAGCGGGATGCCATGATGATATCCTCCCGTGACTCCCATTTCCTTGGCGCGCCTTGAGTAGAGTATATTTGCGAGCTTCCTCCGTCGACAAGGATGCGGGGAGACCTCGCAATTGGATATTGTGGCGGTTAGTAAGAGGGCATCATCATGAGGGAACCTTAAGCCTTTTGCATCCTCATTTGTGAAGCTAAGGGAATGTTTGCCCACTTGGGAGGGGCGCTTTGAGAGCCACCCTCGACATTGACCTCTCGGGCGTACTCCTTTATTTGGCGCTTTGGCGCATGCGGAGGCCGAGCCCCTATTATAGCGTTTACTTGTCTTTGCGGTGCTTGGAAAGGAGTTCATGCTCGGCATCCTGCGAGTGCTGCAGGGAGTGGGTCAGGGGAACTGTCTTTGAAGGCGGTGGAATCGCTGAAGGGGCATCGCCTGCGGCCGTGGGGCGTGGCGGCGACCGTGCGCGTGCTCGAGGCGCGTTGAAAGCTTGCTATTTCAGCGGCATCTTGGCGGCACTCATTTGTATCATGCCCGCGCATCTTGTGGTAGGCACACACGGCGTCGTCTCCTTGATTTGGGTTGCCCTCTTTTCATTGCGACCTTCGCGAGCGCCCTTCGATGGGCTTTAGGCCGATTCCTTCTTAGGTCCTCTGGTGGAGTTGCCCCATGCTCTGCGAGTCGTCGGTCGGGGCGAGGACTTTAGAGTCGCGTCGCCACAGTTGATCCTTAGGTCTTTGCCCCTCTTTCCGGAGGAGCCTTTTGACCTCCTCCCTGGGAGATGCTTTCGTCCTGTGGGCGAAGTCCCTTCTTGGCCAGGTCATCTTCCTCTCCCCGGGCGTATTTTTCCACGACCTCGAAGAGCTCATGGGTCGATCCTCGGGATCTCTCCCGAGTCTTGTGATTGAGTTCTCCGGGAGCAACCCTTCCTTGCAAGCATTGATGGCTGTTGAGTCAGGGGCATCTGCTACTTGGCTTCTCACTTTGGAAACGTTTAAGAAATTCTCTTGTGGATTCACCCTTTTGTTGCTTGTGATGAAGAGTTGGTTGGGAAGCATGGGGCGCTTATAGCTTCCTTGGAAATTTGCCTTGAACTCTTCCCTCGTTTGGTCCCAAGAATAGATGGAGCCTTTCTTTTGGTTAAGAACCGAGGGCCGTTAGGAGAGGAACAACGGGAGGCGATTGCACATCTCTACTTCTCCACCTCTGGCCAATTGCCGTGGAGTATACTTCTAGGAATTGTAGAGTCGAGTCCCCATCGTAAGGCAGGGTTGGTGGCGGAACTTTGAAAAAAAGGAGTCTGCAGATATCTCTTGAGGGTTCCCGATCTCAGGATGCCCTTGTCCTTCGTCTGTGTGATGATGGTGATCGTGCAAAGTCTGACGGCGGTGTGACAGGGCTCCCACAGTGGAGGAGCTAGATACTGCCGGTGGCGGCAATGGTGCAAAGCATCGGTGAGTTGGGCGCCGCGCCGACTTACAGGCTTGATCGGTCGAAATTGGTGACTCAATGCCCATTTCTTCACGGCGGTGGCGACCATGCTCCCAGTGGATCCGATTGGTGGCACGGGGACACGCCTAGTGCCCATGAGTACATGCCCTTGACCGCCTTGGCATAACCTCCTTGATGTGAATCCTGCGGCTTGGCGAGTGCCCTTGGGCTATGATGGGCGGAATGGTTTGCTTGCTGAAGGTCTTTGGAGGTGGTACGGAGATGGACCATGTTTTGGTCCTCTGAGCTCCTTAATCGCCCTGGCCGAGTGGCGCCTTGGGGATGGAGCCAGCTTCTTGGGGGCTGGTTCACCATCTCCGGTCTGGCGCATTGCCGGAGGAGGATCTTGGAGGAGGTCGTGGGCGCTTCGTTCGAGGGGTATGAACTCGGGCCTCGGAGGCTGGGCGGCAGGATGGTGCAATGGAAAGGCGGGCCCCTCCCATCGAGTTTGGCGGTTGCATTGGCGATGAGGAGCTCCATTCATCACTGGCGTGGGCGGTGGAGGGAGGTTGTGAGGATGTCCCCTGGCCCTCCTCAGGAAAATTCCCCGCCTGGTGGTCGATGGCCACGCAGACGAGGGCGGTCTTTGGGGAGCGGGGAGGCGTCTTGAGGGCATTTGGGAGTCGATATGTGGCCATCATGTAGTCCACCACCTGCCTTTATGTTGCCTCTACCATTGCTTTGCAATTAGCGGTGTCGAGCCCCGGGGAGGCGATGGATGGCCTAGAGCTTCAACAACATTTGGACCTCTTGCCTCGGGCGGACAAAGTCGGTTTGGTGCAATGGAGGTGGGGATGCTCGGTGGCAGGGAATCGCGGGGCGTTGTCCGTCCGGGATGAAACGACTCCGATCTCGAAGATAACCCATGCCTTGGGCTTCTTGAGAATGGACCGGTCGTCCATGGCTCCTGTGCCTGGAGCGGGGAGGGGCCTTGTGGACTTGGAGTACTTCTTGGTAGGAGCCATAGCCTTCGTTGATTAGCTCGTCCCCACGGTCGGGCGCCAATGTTGATGGTGTAAAAACCGAACCACGAGTAAGAGGCGGACGGACGGTAGTGCTCACAGACCTTCGGTCACGAGAGCGAACGTAACACGAGGATTTATCTGAGTTCGGGGTCAGAGGACCGCCCTACTCTGTCGGCTGCCTCACGGGGTTCGAGGATCCTCAGAAGGCTCGCCTTAGAGACTTGCTTGTATGTATTACTCAAGAGTCCTCCCTCATGAAGGGAGGGATACATGGGGTATTTATAGGCTCCCCGGCCTGTACAAATGACGAAAATACCCCTTAGGGGATAGGTATCTTATGAGTACAATCGAGGGGTACTACAGTCTTTTATTAGTACAACAATATTTCTTCGATCTGTTTGTGCATCTCCTGCAAAGCGGGCCTCCGAGCCGAGGAGGGATGAATTATTCTTTCAACACATCACATGTGTCATAATGATTAATCTTGACTTAATGATATATGGAATAGTGGTGGTGAGCCACTCTTGTTAAAATTTGTGGGTACCATGACGGGGTGAGTCATGGGTCTTGGTTAAACAAAATGGTTTTCAATTGGGCGAGTGGTTGGTGGATAGTGGAAGTGCGGGTTTAGCACGGATTGGGTTTGTGGTAGTCTCGCTTTGAGTAACTTGTCAAAGACTTAATCACATGCGCCATTGAGCTGAGCCTAAGCTGTACAACCACATATACAGTATGGGATGGACTGGCTAATTAATTAGCGATGTCTTGATTCGATTACGTCGTGGAAGCGTGAGTTATGGGAAGCGTTTCTCCGCGGAGCGCAAGAGGGGGCCTTATGCAGTGGAAAGACATTGATGTTGAAACCTTAGCGAGGCGAAGCTGGGTTAAGAAGGAGCTTTGTAAAGGCCTTGTCACGTGCTCTAGACTACTTACCTAAGGTAGTGGCGGTGGCATAGATATATCCGAACAAACTAGAGAAGTCGTGTCATGTGGGGAAAATTGTACAACCTCTGCAGTATAAAACTATTCAAATAGGCTGCGTCTGTGGTTATGGATGTGCTCGGGATTTCACACGAGATAGAGTTTCTTTAAAAAATGAGTCGGAGTGTGGATGGGAAGTTCACTTGATGAATATAAGGTTTGTTTGGTGAGCAGGTCATTCACTTGGTGGTTTGTGTCGATTGGTGAATCTGAGGATTCACTTATCTTTGGTTTGGTTGGAAGTGAATGGGCGGTTCACTAGTCGTTTCAAAAAATTGTCTATTATTTATTATTGTTTTCAACTCGCATTTCAATCTATTTATTGTATTTATAAATAAATCTTTTTTTTGCAAAAGAACCATCTGACTAACCTTGTCAAGCCATGCATGAATACTATTTGCATACATTTCCCTCGGTTTCTTGAGTACATTCAAAAGTACTCATGGCTTTGCCCTCGGATTGATCCGCGGTTGAAGAATACCAAAATTTGCTCAGAGTTCTTTTAGCGGTGGACTATGAAGGTTTTCTGCGGATTAGGATCGTTCTCCACTCGATTACTGTTGGCATGTTGATTAGCTATTTGAAGAGTTTTGTTCATTTGCAAGAGTTTTATTTGTTTCTTTAGCCTTGCGTGGCAAGTTAAGTAGCGTTGACCATAAGGTCGATTATTATTATTATTTGTTACTTTGAGATCTTTTTAGTTCGTCGAATAAATGGATGGTATTTCATCCTTGTTTCTGTGTGAGCTAGCTCTTGATCACAGGACTAGTTAGGAAAACAGAGGGTTCTGAGATGCATTTTGGGTCCCAACAACTTGATCCATCTGCGAGCGATTGCATGGACCACGGTCCATGTGCCCTTGTCTTGGTCCATAGGGTCTACACTATGCACTAAATGATATGGGGCTAGATGTCATAGACTTAGTATATGATTTTCTTCCTAATTACACTTTTATTAACTAGTTGGGCCTATATGTCATACTACTTAACCTCTAACTAACCTTGTCCTAATGATGTCATTGTTCCCTAATGATTCTGCTATACTATGTGTTCCCCATTTGAATCGGAGCGGAGGGCTCCGAGCCGTGCTTGCCGCCCGGTGAGCCCACGATGCATGACCGAGGAGGCCCAAAATGGGTTTCCGTGAGCACTGCTAATCCATTAGTCTTGGCTTAGCAGGCTGGGGTGGTCCTGGCGGTGGCTGCGACATCTAGCGGTGGCGACATTCGGGCTCTAGTGAGTATCACGTTCTGGCGATGCCCTTGGCAAATGAAGGTGCACACTAGCATCTAGGGGCATGTGGAGCATATCGGAGTGGAGGGGCGGTCGGAGGAGGGCCAGCGACAAGGACCCGAGGCAGTGTTAGTTATCGTGGAAGCTCAAGGGAGGTGAGGGGGTGCTTGAGGCGGAAGCAATCGGTGATGGGCTCACCGAGCGAGGTGCGGTGATGGAAATGCTGGAGTTGGCCATGAGTGAGGAAGACGAAGTCGCCGGCGAGAACATGTGGATGAAGGGCAAAATTAATTACGGGGGTTGGAGCCTCTTGTCCCGGAACACAATATGACGCGCATGACGGGGGATGGAGCTCACCAAGATGGCGACGCGGTGAGGGCAGCTTCGGCGGCGGGAATAGAGCACCATGTGCCTTGGGCGATTGTGCTTAGTGGAAAGGGGAAAAAGGAGGAGGAATGGCAGGGAGGGAAGAAATGTGGCTCGACGAGGCCCTTAAGTAGGCGGGAGAGGAGGAGGGGGGTGGTGGCGGGTGGGACCGTGTGAGGGATGGCGTGGTGGAGCAACATCAGGCGTCGTGGGAGGCGATGCCCTGAGGCGGACGGGTTGGTGGCCTAGCCATCGTGATGGCACGACGACGGGCGTGACGTGGGCAATAGCAGGTGTCCTCATGACATGGCGCCCGAGCGGCAGTCTGAGAATTGGCTCGGCGGGGAGGACAAAGCAGGTAGGTGGCGTGCGGTGCGTAGAGAAGAAAGAGAAGGAGGAGGCGAGGTGGTAGGGTGTGTTCGAGAAAGGGTGGGTCAAGGCAGAGGTGGGCAGGGAAAACAAAAGTGGGATTGGATGGGCCAAGAAAAAGGCCAGGCCATCTATGGATAAGAGGGGAAATAGGAAAAATGGAAAAAGAAAAGAAAT
Organism: Phyllostachys edulis; assembly: GCA_036346405.1. Classification (NCBI taxonomy): domain Eukaryota; kingdom Viridiplantae; phylum Streptophyta; class Magnoliopsida; order Poales; family Poaceae; genus Phyllostachys; species Phyllostachys edulis. The sequence continues at coordinate 1,538,086 of JAYEVD010000807.1, forward strand.
GAAAAGAAGGTGATGGGGGTTTGGCCAATTTTCAATTTTTGTTTAACGATTTTCCAACGATTCTCGGGTATTCCCAGATCAAATTTGGACTTAGGATTTGGCTTTAGGGTTTTAACTTCTCATTATTTTTAAAAGGAAACATCTTTAGTTTTCTTGTAACCAGTTGTTTGCTTTCACAACATGTTCTAGAGAATGAACGAGTTAAAATAAACTCCAAAAAGCATGCAAATAAGACAACAACTGATAACACAAACAAAGTTTAAAAAAACCTGTATTTGTAACTTTGGGATTTTTGGCAAAAAAAAAATTGGGCTATTACAACGGGTGACCTATTACCATCTAGAGGCAATAAGTCACCATGTTCAATCTAGGCCCTTAGATTAAACTAGATGGACAGTTCACGATAGTGTGGGAGTACCTTAAAAAAATGACATGCGATTTAAGCTAGCAGTGATGAGCATGTGGGGATGTTCTTGTGCTTCTACCTACAACATGGACAAACACCTTAGGTGAATACATTTTTGCAGTCAACTTAGACATCGTGCAGGAGGGATAAAGTAGTAGCACCAAACTTCATGGAGTATTCACAGGGTATAGTCCACCATTCCATTGTAAGAATCACCGTGGTCTAAGCAAGGGAAAACAATTTCGGCGAAATTTCATTGTAATTTTAGATATTTCGGTGATCCCCGCTCTGAAATTTTTCTAATTCGTTCAAAAAAAATCTCAAATATTTGAATTTGTACAAATTACATCCTAAATTTGATTTTGGAAAAAATCTGTCAAATTTCATCCAAATAGTCACAAGCACCCCTCCCAAAAAGCCAAGAATTAGAGATAATGGGACCGAACAAATTATATATTGCAACAATATTTGATAATCTAAGGACCGAATAGTACAGATACTATCGATTTTTTTTTAATCTAAAGAGCTAAAATGCAAACTTTGGGATCATAACTCATTAGAGGGAGCCATGGCCCCCACCAACCATTGCAAGCAATCAAATTCGGAGTTGTAGAATTCCTCACTTAGCCTCTTAATATAGAAATGGTTTCCACCATGACTAGCATTTGTATCAAGGATTCAGATCCGCTGCATTAGTGTAGTAAATGCACACTGCAACAATGATTAGCATTTCTCTTATTAACCATTGGACGGAAGGTGAAAGGTCCATACTTTTAGGAGTTACTGTAGCAGTCACTATACTTGTCACTTTTCACATGTGATACCATTTGTAAAACATAATAAAATTTTAATATTATGATAGTACTTTTTGAGATAAATCTATATATACCGTATTCATATGTTCGCTCTGAATATTCATATAGATATCAATAACAAAAGTTTACAAAGTTTGACTATATGCATCCTAAGATGTCTCTCTTTTGTGAGTCGATGGAGTAACTATGACAAGCACTGCAAAACACACAAACACGCACTAGCTTGTCAGCCCTTGGTTGTAGTACCAAAACTGCATGCTACAATATCCAATTAGAGAACATCTACGAACTTAAAAAGAATAACCACTACAACAAGGCAAGTTTGTGGTGGTGTTTATATATGCCAGCATATGTCCCTAAATGCCAGGAAATACTTTTCTAGGGCGCTTATTGGCCGTCAAAGAAAACACCATCAGGGAAACGTTTTTCCCGGCATTTAGCCAACTGGGGCGATTACATACGCCATCATTGATCAAATGTTGGCATATAGTAGATGCCCCTATTTTGGAATCACTGGCATATGGTAAATGCCATGATTGATCAAGTCCGGCATGTAGTAAACGCCATGGTTGATCAAGTCCGGCATATATTAAACACCATGGTTGATCAAGTCCGGCATATAGTAAACACCGTGGTTTGTCAAGTCCGGCATATATGAAATGTTGTGGTTTCTCTAGTCTAGCTTATATTAAACGCCATGGTTGACCAAGTCCGGCATAAAGGAAATGTCGTGGTTGATTCATAACTTCCTGGCATAACCTAAACACCATGTTTGATCATCCCCGGCATTTGGCGAATGCCACACTAGCCTTACACATCATATGTTCATACCATCAGTCATATTTGACAGCAGAATACAATATGCATACCTACAAAACTTTTGCTGCCATTTTTTCATTCTTGCATTCATCCTTGTCTATACACTACATACATGACATTCATATCAAATATCAAATAATACATAGCGAAAGTAAAATGAGTATACACATGTACACCTCAAGCATAGTAAATTCGCACTTCATAGATGGTCATAAGACACGCCTAAGTGATATTACATGTCACACTACTTTCATACATATGGATACTTATGTTTCCTCCAAAATAAAAAAAAAGTCTAGGTAGCAAAAGCCACAAATTATTTCTTTGTACCTTCTTGCTAGAGTTCCATAGTTTGGTTTCCGAAACATATGTAGCCAAGTGTTTAATAGTAAAAGCTTACTACTAAATCAATTTGGCATCATTAGGCCCACAAAATAAAGTCAAAATCCATCCATCACATATTACCTATCACAAAATAATCTAGACTTGCACCACTACTATCCTTCCTCCAGCAAAAGAGACTAACTACATCCATCATCTGATCACTTGCGAAAATCTGGATAAGGAAAGAAAAGAGTAGAAAAACTAAGTGACATTTTTGTAAATTTATAATCACTCTAAATTAGGTACAATCTCAAATAATTATTACCTATTGCGCTTGGACATATTTAGATATGATCCATCTCTTTGAATAACCAACAAATAAAAACAAGATCATATGTAATCAAGAGTTATACACATGTAGTATAATTGGTTGTGCATTAGCATTCCATACATTACGAAATGGCCAGCGATGCAACGGCCAATAGCGATGCTTAACTTGGTAGCTTTGCCTTGGACTCGAGGTAGTAAGGCGTTACTATCAAGCACAATATCAACTAAGACCTCATAGTATTCTCCTAACGGCAGTCCATCCAAGCCTTTAGCTTTTTTGTTGGTGCATCTAAGTCTTCCGTATGCCACAATCTTGGAGCCAGTTAGTGCATGCAAAGCAACTTCCTTACCATCCTACAAAATGAACACCAATATATATTTGTAAAAGATAGTCTCTATCCTCATATTTCAGTTTATATAAGTAAAAATTTACAACAGTTTTATACCCCATCGTTTTGTTTTTGTCCAAGCTTCCTCATCCTTGTTGTGGTCACCTCATCATTCACATGCAGCCCATTGTCACTCACATGCAACCCATTGTCAGAAGATGATGAAAGTAACTGCTGACCATTTGCTATAGCCTTATTCTAAAAGTTGCAGGAGATCACCAACATTAATACATCAAAAAATAAATCCCGAACCATACAACAAAAAGGGTAAGCAATAATTGTAATCATTGAAAGTACATCACCTGCACATTCTGACGGATGAGTGCTCCTTGTTTATGTCTGTTAGCAGCAACAACTCTTTTATCAACACCAACAAATTGGCCTGTTTTATTAGCAATAGAGGATGCTAGTCCCTTATCACTACCAATAGATTCTACTCCTTTGTCAACACCAACAACTCTTGCTCCATTATCAGCACCAGCAGATTGTGTTCCATTATCGCCAGCGGCAGATCACGCTTTATTATCAGCACCAACAAATCTTACACCTTTATCAGCACCAACATATCTGGCTCCATTATTAGCACCAACAGATCCTACACCTTGCGATCCTGCTCCTTGCATGGCAAGTAGCATGCTCTTTAGTTCATTATAATTCTATTCAGATATTTCACATGTCCGTTCAGCATTCTCCATCCTCTCTTTCAGATGTGCATTTTCCACCTCCATTTGCCTCATTGCGGCTGTAGCTCGTGCTAGAGCAATAGACTTAAATCCACTTGGTAACAAACCCAACCCACGTATTCTTCCTTTTTGCTCCTTTGGAAAGAGGTCAGCATACAAGTCACCATCTTCAATTTTTTTTTTCATGCAAGGCTATCATTGTTCTCGATCCTTTCCCGTATCTCATCCTGCAACAATCTCACTCATGAGAATATCTAAACTAACATATATGACATGTATTAGCACTTACTATTTTATGTTGACACTCTTCATTAATGGACTGTCTATTTGCCTTCGTGTGTGTAACAATATATAGTTCAGCTCGGGAAGGTTCACGAGAAAGTTCTTGTTCCTGTTTGAGATTCATTACCAATAGGAAAGATCATTCATACAATTTTGAAGACAAGAGAAGCAATAAAAAAACCCTATGGTAATGGTGCCCACCAATTGATCTGATACCACAACATAACTTCTTGATCCACATGTATGAAGTGCGTTGACTTGGTTTTGGCGAATTCTGTTATTCCTTTGAGCTTTAGTCTAAAGTATAAATAGGCATTTCCTATGTTAGCCTAATAGTACACAACACTTTTACTTAAATATAAAACTTTCCCTTCAAATATGAAAGTATATAAACCTTTGTCTCTTTGTTAGACCAATGCTCCACTAGCCATGCCCATTCTGGCTTAGGAATCCTGTTGTTACAACCCATTGCAACATTCTCCTCCACGGTTAGATTTTCATCAAAGTATTTAATGTGTTCTTGAAGTCATGCCATTTCTTGGAAGTAGATGCCATCACCCAATCTTCACATATAGGATCAATCAAAAAATATTTCTGCAGTTTAAGTTATATAACTAGCATAAGCACACGAATGGCATGATACAAGCAACATATGAATATAAAAAATAGTCACAAGGATTACGAGCAATTACATTAACTAAAGTCCAAATCTTCTTCTTATCTTTAACCATCCTCCAATCTTTGTGCATCAAGGATAGATCACCTCCTTTGACTAGGCTGGCAATGACGTTTGTGAAGTTGCATGTTTTTAACCCATATGGTTGGCCATATCGATTGATCTTCACATAAATCTTCACCTTTCCCTGAGTTGCAATTATTGACTTCATCTTTGTAGGACCACTCACATTCCTTTCTTTAGTCAGTTGCACTGCATTTTTCAAATTAAAGTTGTACATAAATTCTCAAAGCTATCAAATATAAAACCTATTCAAGGAGCTCAATGGACCAGGATGCAAGGAAAGCTATCAGTTAAGGTATATTTAGTTTCACTAGAGAGCAACAACTGAAACATACCTTGAGTCTGTTCCACGGGTTGATAATGGACTCCATCTTGTTCATCGGTCTCATCATCCACATTGTCATTATCATCGTCGTCTTGGTCATTCATTTCTTCATTTTCTACAACATAATCAGGATCTACAACAACTTCCCTTTCTTCTGGGTGGTTAGGCAGGGATGTATTTTGAGGATGAGATGAACTTGCACCAGGAAATTGTATTATTCGAAGATTCGGTTTCTTCAGAAAATCATTATTATTTTTGATCCGATTTTCATGCTCAATCTCATAAGGTGCTTTCATTTTTGCGTGTGTTTTCTTCATTCCTGACATCTTCATTCCTACATGAAGAATAAAATATTATGTTATAAACATGATAATCACAAGTACAGAAATTACAAAAGGTGGAGGAGGCGGGTGGAGCTGGGCGAGGGGGAGGCGGCAGGTGGAGGAGGTGGTTGGAGGTTGGGCGAGGGGAAGGCGGCCGGTGGAGGAGGGTGAGGTGGCGGGTCGAGGTTAGGGGAAGGCGGCCAGTGGAAGAGGTGAGGTGGCGGTGGAGGTGGGCGAGGGGGACGCGGCCGGTGGAGGAGGTGGAGGCGGCGGGTGGAGCTGGGCGAGGGGGAGGCGACAGGTGGAGGTGATGGGTGGAGCTGGGCAAGGGGGAGGGGGAAGGCAGGGAGGCGGCGGGTGGATTTGAGGGATCGGTAGTGATTTGGGGATAGATTGTTAATTTTGAGCTTTAGTTTTCGGTAGGTTTCGTGTCCTCCCGCGCCCGACTTTCCTCTCCCGCCTAAAATCTCAGTTTCTGTACAATAGTTTCGGAATTACTAAATGAATTGCATACGTTTCTTACTCACCCTCAGCTAGCCTTAAAGAGTGACAAGCGGGGCCAGGGGCAGAGCACCTGCGCGCCCGGTAATGGCGATGAAGAAGATTTTGACCAAAATTCAAAATGTTTGACCAAGCGATTTGAAAAATTGCGAACATTTTTGTGAGTATTCTTAAAATCGAGTAGGAAAATTAGTTTCAAAATCTCTGGAAACAATTTTGTAAAATACTAGATTATTTATTTTAGCCAAATGGAAAACCAACAGTGGCCGATTTAATTTTTCCTAAGCCCTAGATAAACCTGAGAACACCCACAAAAATTTTCATAATTTTTAGAAATTTATTTCTATTTAAAACGGCCTGATCAAACCTTCCTTGTTTCAGTCAAAATCCAAATTCAAAATCTAACCCTAGCCGCACAGTCCGTTTGGCACACCAATTTAGGGCCGTCCGATCTAACTTCAACCGCCAAAATCATTTGGGCCGTTCGGACCGTCCGAACGTGCATTGATTTTGGACCGTTGGATCTAGATCAGACCATCCGCGTAGATTGGGCTGTTTGGACCGTCGGAACAGCTCACTCAATCTGGACCGTCGAATCACGATCGAACGGTCCAAAATAGAATAACTTTAAAACTGCATAACTAATTCAAAGTAACTTCAAATCAAGTGAAACTAATTGTGATAATTTTCTTTACTTTCATTTGGAATAGGTTTCAGACTTATCTCTATCCCAAAAATTATAGTTTTGAAATTAATCCAAAACCGAATATTTTTATACTACAAAATGCTTTTAACATTGCAAACTCATAACTAATTTATGGGAACTCCAATTGAGGTGAACCAAGTTATTTTGGTCTTACAATTTTATTTTCTATTTATCTATGTCATCCTTATCTCCACCACTGTTCAGTTTGACCTTATGAAATTTGTATGTCCTTATTTAAACCTTTCGGTTTAAATATTTTAAATTAAGTATTTTAATAATGAACAATAAGTTTTCAAATTTTATATGGGATCTATATCATCCCAGTAACTTCTCTGAAAAATTTCATATTTTTATAATTTTATTTGTTATTTTTAACTCCCTACTGAAATCTGAATCATCTAAGTTGCGCGCCAGCCGTTAGATGTAAAATCAACCGCCAAGATCATTTAGGCCGTTCGGACCGTTCGAACGCGCATTGATTTTGGACCGTTGGATCTAGATCAGGTTGTCCGTGTAGATTGGGCTGTTCGGACCGTCCGAACAGCTCACTCATTCCGGACTATCGAATCGCGATCGGACGGTCCAAAATATAATAACTTCAAAACTGCATAGCTAATTCAAAGTAACTTCAAATCAAGTGAAACCAATTGTGATAATTTTCTTTACTTTAATTTGGAATAGGTTTCAAACTTATCTCTATCCCAGAAATTATAGTTTTTGAAATTAATCCAAAAGCAGAATATTTTTACACTACAAAATGCTTTTAACATTGCAAATTCATAACTAATTCATGTGAACTCTAATTGAGGTGAACTAAGTTATTTTAGTCTTATAATTTTATTTTCTATTTATTTATATCATCCTTATCTCCACCACTACTCGGTTTGACCTTATGAAATTTGTATGTCCTTATTTAAACCTTGTCGGTTTAAATATTTTAAATTAAGTATTTGAATCATGAAAAGTAAGTTTTGAAAATTTATATGGGATCTATATCATCCCAGTAGCTTCTCTAAAAAATTTATATTTTATAATTTTATTTGTTATTTTTAACTCCCTAGTGAAACCTGAATCATCTGAGTTGCGCACCAGCCGTTAGATGTAAAATCAACCACTAAGATCATGTGGGCCGTTTGGACCGTCCGAACGCGCATTGATTTTGGACCGTTGGATCTAGATTGGACCGTCCACGTAGATTGGGCCATTCGGACCGTCCGAACAGCTCACTCATTCCGAACCGTCGAATTGCGATCGGACGGTTCAAAATAGAATAACTTCAAAACTGCATAACTAGTTCAAAGTAATTTCAAATCAAGTGAAACCAATTTTGATAATTTTTTTTAAGTGAACTTTAATTTGGAATAGGTTTCAAACTTATCTCTATCATAGAAATTATAGTTTTGAAATTAATCCAAAACCAAATATTTTTACACTACAAAATGCTTTTAACTTTGGAAATTCACAACTAATTCATGTGAACTCCAATTGAGGTGAACCAAGTTATTTTGGTCTTATAATTTTATTTTATATTTATCTATGTAATCCTTATCTCTACCATTGTTCTACAAAATTTCAGCACTTTGAATTTTACAGTATTTTTCTTTTTCCGAAAATGAAAAACATTTTAAATGAATAAAATAAACTTTAATTAAATTCAATAAAAAATAATTGGGATTGCATTCTCGGACAACTGAAATTTCACTTGCGTCACTTACGACTGCTCAAATATAATGAGAATTGTCATAATTACTATTTGAAGGGTAAACTCACCACCTCTAGTGAGAGGGTTACCATACCCACCTTCACCCATCCAAACGCTACCCAAATTTTTCTGTGCGAACGCGCGAAGTGCAAGAATTTCCAAACAATTAACGTGACGGTTTTAACCATCAGGAAAATATATTATATTGACGGTTTTATTATAACCGTCAGCAAATTTGGAGATTTGCTGAGGGAGTTACTATTCCATGACCAAAATTGTATAACTTGACGGTTGTTGCGGGCCCATCAACATAATTTGGGTAAACATGACGGTCAGAGTGGGCCCGTCAGCGTAATTCGTGTCCCTCAGGTTTGCTCTATTTTCTTGTTAATCCAAACGCACCCTTAGTTTTCAATAGGTTTTGTGTCCTCCCTTGAGCTTTGCTCTCCCACGCCTAAAGTCTCGGTTTACATGCGAGATATGGTCTAAGCTGGCATTTGCAAATCTCCGGCACTTATAAACGTCGTGCTTGATCTAACTCGACGAATACTATGTGCCCTTCTTACTTCATTGGCCGACGTATATTAAGCGTCGGTCTATGGTCTAAGCCGGCATTAATATATGCCCATGTTAATTAAGAATATGCCGACGCTTATTTGTGCCATGGTGCATCCTACTCCGGCATATTTATGCGCCATCCTAGTAAACGCCCATAAATTAAGATAAATGCCATGGAATTGTTATTCGGTGGCACTTAAGCTAAACACCGGGTTTAGTTAAACGCCCTAGAATCCGTATCCATGTTGTAGTGAACCGCGCACTTCCAAGTTTCTTGATAGCAGAGAAGAAAGAAAATGATCTTTACATTGCCTTCCTCATCGTTCGAATCGGCATTCAAATCTAGCATAAAAAAAGGTAAAAATTTGCTGGGTAACATTGTACAAGATTGCAAACCGAGGAAAAGCATCAAAATGAAGGCGCAAGTGGTTTTATAGGTGACTTCTTGGGCGAAATGCGGTTTATAATAAGCTGCGAGGATGAAATGCGAGTAGCAGTTCAATTTCTTTGTGCTATCTGACAACATGGGGATTGTATTTTGGGCCAAGAAATTGTTTTGTGTGCTGATTTGAATCGCGATTGTTATTTTCCATGAAACACTTGTCATTTCTACCGTGTCATGACCTTATTTTACAGTCGTTCAATTGGAATCGTCGTCAAGTCTATTGGCAAAGAGTGGTCAAACCAATGTTTTAAGGTCCCATGTCGCTTGTGTGAATTAAATTAAATTACTCGTGTATCCACGGAAGCAAATCGTCTGCCGTTGCAAGTGTAAGAGAGGCCTGACCACGCCATTCCTTAAATCCGTCCGTTGCTTTGCATCGATTAGGATGGTTACTTTTGGTAGTATTAACACTTTTGGCATCGTATGTATAGAAATGTGGTGGTAAAACAAATTTGGCAAAAATAGCACCCGTCCTTACGGTACGCCATCTTGAGCATACGCCGCTTACTGCGTCGTCGTCATTGTCGTCTGATCGCCGTCTTGATGTGGTACGCCTAGTCGAAAGGGATTTCGACTACCTGGTTGGAAGGAGTATTGTTAATCGTTTCGACTACCTAGTCGGCAGGGCTTCGAGTACTGTTCATTGCTTCGAGTATTGTTCATCATTTCAACTTTGGTAGTGAAACCCTTCCGGCCGGTGGTAAACCCCAAGTAGGTAGCAAAGCGATGAACAATACTTGAAACCTCTTCCGACCAGGTAGTCGAAACCCCTTCCGATTAGGTACTCGAAGCGATGAATAGTACTCAAAGCAATGAACAGTACTCGAAGCCCTCTCCGACCAAGTTGTCGAAACCCCTTCCGACTTGGTAGTCGAAACGATTAATAGTACTCCTTCCGATCAGGTAGTCGAAAACCCCTTCCGAGCTAAGCGGCCACGCCTGCAGCGGTCATGAAGCGGCGGTGACATGGCGGCGCGGGGTGTCTCCAATGGTGGCCGTGCGGCCGTGGCGTTATTTTTGTCAAAAAATTTAGACCACCACCATTTATGTACATATGATACCATAAAGGTCCGATGTCCGCTTGTGAATAAAATTACTCGTGTATCCACGGAAGCAAATCGTCCGCCGTTGCGAGAGTAAACGCACAGCCACGCCGTTCCTTCATCCCGTCCGTTGCTTTGCATCAAATTCAGATGGTTATGATTTCTAGTCTAGGACAAACGGTTCCCATTTCCAAGGCTTGCATGCAGCCCACGTCAGGCGCAATAGAAGTAGGACTTTTGGGCTAACATTATTTAGAGCAGCGTTAGCAATAATGGCATACTTACAGTCGCAATTGCAAAAATAACATGCATCACCGTTCTTTGGTGGCACGGACGACTCCCATGCTGCCATGTCCCTCTTGTCCGCACCACCATAGGACGAAATCCCCTTGTGCACATCACCATGGGACGGATAAGCCACGTGGCCTCTCGTCCGTACCACCATGAGACGGACAAGACATATTACAAGTACCAAGACACCCAAATAATTGAAATAATTATTAACTTCATTGAAAGAAAGTATCGACACCACTGGCCCAGCGCTTGAGTAAACGGGGTCAGCAGTCGAATGGTGTATTAGAACAGGTCTACTCAACATATGCTAGTGGCGATGGCGGAGGACTCGGATGTATATTCCAAGGATGTATTGCCGCTTTTTTTTTGGACAAGCGTGAGGTATAATGGATCGTTTGGGTATCACATCAATTTTTTTGGACTTTGGAAACATTTTTTGGTGGAGAAAAGAAAAAAGGAGAGAGCAAGAAACTCATTTGGTTGTTAGGATTGTTAGCTTAAGTGGAGGGGAAAGAGGGAGTAGTTTAATAAAAAGATAATATGTATTTTAACAGAATTAAGCAAAAACCTTAATATTTATATTGGTCATTACTTTTCTTGAACATTTAAAATTCCTAGATGCTAACTACTGACAAAAGTTTTTAGTTTTGCATAGTTTGTTTTAATAAAACTCCATTTACAACAACAACAAAAAAAACTATTCGAACACCCCATGTAAGACTGCTTTGGATGAGGAAGACTTTTCCGTTGATTGAGAAAATTGTGGTTAGTAAGATTTCGTACTAAGATAATGAGACTAAAGAAATATATTCTAGTAATCCATTTGAGAAAGCAAAAATATTTGGAAGACCAAGTTCCTTCTAAAATATAAACAAGTATCATTGTTTCATCCCAAGTCTCATGGAGTTTTCATTGTGTTTCATCAAGTCCTATGGAGTATCATCGTGTTTCATCAAGTTTCATATAGTTTCATACCAAAGTACCACTATTTCATCCCAAGTTTTTTGGAGTTTCATCATGTTTCATCCCAAGTTTCATGGAGTTGCATCATGTTTCATCAAGTCTCATGGAGTTTTCATCGTGTTTCATCAAGTCCTATGGAGTATCAACGTGTTTCATCAAGTTTCATATAGTTTCATCCAAAAGTACCACTGTTTCATCCCAAGTTTTTTGGAGTTTCATCATGTTTCAACCCAAGTTTCATGGAGTTTCATTGTGTTTCATCAAGTTTCACTCAGATTCATGCTAATTTTTGAAGTGTTTCATAAAGTTCCATCCCAAGTCTCATGGAGTATCATCGTGTTCCATCCCAAGTCTCATGGAGTATCATCGTGTTCTATCCCAAGTCTCATGGAGAACCAATATATCTGCACATAGAAACAAGAATACTCCATGAGAACCAATATATCTGCACATAGAACCAATAAATTAAGAAGCAGTAGATGGGGGGCAGCCTGAATCTCTAGACAATAGAGATTTTTTTTTACTATTTAAGTGTAGGATGATGGGATTGTGAATAGAAGCAGTACTACTTATTAACAATGAATTTGGCCATTACGCTATGCTCCAAGGCAAAAGGACGAGCAAGTGGTGGGCACACCTTGAGTCTGCCGCGAGACACTAGATAAAAGCAGCACCTAGATCGATCTTCCTTACATATTCACAGTGAATCTAAGAAGTAAGACTATAATTCAACAAGAAATTTTGAGACAAAGAGGTTAGCTCATACAGAGTGGGCGGTGTCCTAGGCGAGCCAGACGGTGGAGAAATGCCCCCAGCCGAGCTTGGACTGCACGACATGGGCGCTCTGCTTGAAGGAGTCGCCGACGCGAACGGTGTGGTACCCACCATAGCCGTAGTCCTCCGTCATGTAGTCTCTCCTCCGCATTATTGCCCTTGTCCTCGGTTTCGCGTGCGCGGAGCGCACCTCGCATGCCCATGGCAGCCATCCTTGCGCCCCACCATGCCTTCAAGGTGGGCTCATCAGGAGATTCACACAGGATGGCCTTCGTGGTGAGGGGATTGGGATGGAAGAGAGCATGTAGATGGAGAGTGAGGGAGCCTAAGAGAAAAATGAGTGGAAGGAGATCGCTCAACTGGATAAAGATCTAAAGGTGCAAAGCGATCGGGAGAAGAACACTAGATGACGGATTGCTATCCCGTTGGTTCGAAAGAATCGCTATAGCATTTTTAGCTTATCCCTTTTTTTTATTCTGATTTTCCGTTGACAAGTGGCGGAGCCAACCGTTCGGTAGGGTGGACATTTGCTCGGGCTCTGTCAATAACCATCTTATGCCCACCACTTTCTACCAGAACTGAAGAACAGAGCATTCGGGGGCCATGACGAACCCTAGTTCATGGCCATCTTAAAATTGCCTAGGCTAGATTTTTTTTGTTGGCTCCGCTATTGCTCTTGACTGTGGTTAGTTGTGTCATAGCTCACTTGCTTGTAATGACCAGATCCTGGCTTGATGTACCCTGAACCAGCTTGTCGTAATACTACTATATTTGTTCTAACTCACAGGGCACAAATCAATGAAAAGATTCTCGGAGAGCACTCCAAAAAGAAAAAGGCATATAAAGGTTGCTGTTTGTTAGGATAGAGCAGTGGATCCAGTGCCCATGGACGATCGAACCATTTGTGTACATCTCTGGCGGTCTCATCATCGAAGGTTTCTAAACCTGTTCAGCCTTGTCGAAAATTTGGCCTTCTTTTCTCTTTTGTAACGTACGTATTGTTCTTGAACAAAATTTTTAATCAGGCTCATTCCGCCGCTCTTTTTGTTCCGAGTGGGAACTAGAGCTATGAACTCTGGACAATAATGAGCAGTCTTCTCTTTTTCTTCTTCTTCTTTTGCGAAGAATAATGAGCGACCTTCAGGAGAGTCACTTTTAATCCCCTTGCTTTTGCAGGATTGGCTCCTTTCACCTTGTGGATGCATATGCGAAGTCCTGAAGCTGAAAGTTACACATTGGTTGAAGCTTTTGGCCTTCTCAGATTCTTTCATTTCGAGAAAGTTATATAAAGCTTCTAGTGTCGGTGCGCGCATTCATGCACTGCACTCCGAGGGAATATTTGGGATAGCTTTGCTGCAGCAAGCTAGTCAGCGTTATGTGCTTTGCTAAAAATTGTTTTCCTTTTCTTTTGCTCTTTCGCTGCAGTTCCAGGCTATTGTAATGGATGGTTTCTTCTAGAGCTCTTTTATGGTGCTGGTAATTGTCGACGATTGAATCGCCGATCTTACGAAAATAAACGAGGAAAATGACGTGGAATATCCTGGAATGGAATGGGGGTCGCTCTTTATTGATATGAACTGGATTTACAAGATGTGGCTAAGTACTACCACGAATTACCTTGAATGGGGAATGTCTAACTAAATGATCAGACTTAGAATATGAGTCTAAGACTGATTATCTGGCCTCTAACTCCACCGCTTAGGCTTCTGTGCGTTGTTGCGTGCTTTGTTGACGTTGTGTTCTGTCTTGTCTTCTGCGCTTCATCTTTAAATAATTTCCGAAGAGGTGGCGATTACTCTGGAGAAAGGCGTCCACGATGAAGCGTTTGTTGGTGAACGGTGGAGTAGTTAGTAATGTGCTAACTTCCTTGCGGTTACTGTGAAAAGCTTAGCAGTAGGGTGGTTAATAGTCGGTGTCGAGGTTGTACCATCGCATGGTTTGGAGCATTATATACGTGTTCCATTCATCATACGATAGGAAATACGATTCGATAATTTCTGGCGGTTATCGGTCGGGATTTAGGCACAAAGCCTCATCAGGCAGGTACCCATTAAGTAACCCGGTATACTAACGACCGGAAGTCGTTAGTCTTAGGGTTACGACCATAAAACGTATGGTCTTTTATTATGTATTAAAATAATACATAGAGGTTTTAATCCTCGTCGGCTAGCCCCGAACTTTAAATGGGCTAGTGTCGTGTATATACCTTTTCCGATGAAATCGTATCGGGCAGAACCCATTTAATGTCGTGGTACACGAAGTGGTCTGTGTTCACTTTAAAGTTGAGAACTTGCCTTGGGAAACGAAGAGTTCCTCTGTCCGTTTGAACAAAAAGAGGCTTTTTGTCAGTTGGACTTTTGTGGGAAACCTTCGAGAGTATCGGGAGTTTATAAAATCTCCTCTTGTTGGGCTCTTATAAATTTTATGCTTTCCAAAATCCTCTTTCAATCCCCTTTCGATCCCCTTTAGCTTCTCGCCAAGAAATCCTCCAAAGTCTTTTCCTGTTCTTCCGACCACAAAGTCTCCAACTTTCATTACTCATCCTTGAGGATTTTCGCCATGTCGGAGCAGATTACAAAGTGGTTGCCTTCGGAATTGGGCAAGAAAAAACTTGAGGCCTTGAAGAAGATGGGAATGCTCCCAGATAGGAATCTGATTAATTGGAGACCGGCGACTGGAGAGCATTTTCCGAGCCGTGAAGATGGAGAAATCCCTGTTTTTCTTGCCTACATCGAATGTGGGCTGAGATTACCGGTACACAAATTCCTCCTTCGCGTTCTTGAACATTACGGGGTGGAATTGGTGAATTTGGCCCCAAATTCGATCGCAAATATCAGTATTTTCGCATATTTGTGCGAGGCATACCTGGGAATACAACCGAATTTGAAGCTCTTTAGTTATTTTTACCGCATGGTGATGGGAAAATCTGCGGCAAAATCTGAAGCAGCTCCTGGGGAATGCACATTGCGTCTTCATGACGGGAAGGCCGATGAGTACATCTTCATGTCTGTGAAATCTTAAATGGTCGTCATGGAAAAATCTTGGTTTTACATAGCGATTCTGAAAACGATGGCCTCTACTTGGCGAACTAGAGCAAGTGAAAACTCCAAGTGGAAGGAAGCGTAAAGAAGAAGGCGAGGATAGTCAAGAGATGGGCAGATGCCATCTATGACTTGCGAGTCAAGGGCTTGACTTCGTGGCATGTGGTAAAGGATTTTACCTTTCGTCAGATTAGCCCATTGAAGCTCTGGACCCATTCCCTGTTCTGGTGCCTTGATCGTGATGAAGTTGCCTCAGGAGGTGGTAAGTCTTTGAGATAAATTCCGATCGGTATTTTGATTTGATAAATGTATTACCTTAAAATTTGTTTATTCTTCCTTCTATGAAAGTTCTTTCCACTGGGGAAGTTAAAGAACGAGTCAAGTGATGCTGTGCGAGAACTGAAGAAAAGGTGAATGCCCCAAGATCTTAGCTACAACTCCTATTGAAGGGAGACTGGCAAGGCTTAAGGTAATTTAATCAAAAATTCCTTTTACCATGCATATACATATATTCCGACCAGATTTCCAATCGTGCTCTATATTTGCAGTCGGTCGGATTGCGAATTATACAATCTGGTGAGGATCAACATCCCACCTTAGCTCCGACCGAGTCGTGCCCTGAGGCACTTGAAGGAGATGAATCCCTCGAGGTAATAGAACATTTTGGAATCATATATGTATGAATTTTTTAGATAAAAGGATTTCTTCACCCAATCAAATTTGTTCTCTGATTTAGGTGAATAAGCCTGAAGGCCCGCAGAATGTAACTGCGGAGGCTGTGGACTCCAGAGTGGTCGTGCACGACCTTGCAGTTGTTACTGAAACAACTGATCTGGAGGTTGATGAAACCACTCTCTCCGACCAGATAGTCAGGAATGCAGACCTTGATGAACTGGTCGAGGACATAGCTTCCGACATCTTGTTGGAGGATGTGAGGATTTCAACAAAACTGTTGGTCGAGAACCATGAAATTGGAGGAGAGGAAAAGGAAGGCTAAGCGGCACGATTTCTCTCTTGCAGCGTTTCAAAGTCAAATCCCGGAAATTAACAAGGTATGTACAAATGAAAATGGTCGTATAAGTATGTACCTTTAATAATCCCTTGATGATTTGATACTTTGAACTTCCCATCTTTGGTTTGCATAGGTCTTCTGGTGTTCCGGTCGTTTCGACCGGGTTCTTCTGAGGACTGGCACTGAGGAAGTTCAGGCGAGCACTTCTCGGACGAGGTTCGGAGGAAGTAGTGGTCGAAGAAGCCCCGGCGGTGCCAAGTGCAGCAGTGAGTTGGATCCTTTGGTGATTGAAACCCCATACGTGGAGGTAGATGCCTCGAGAGGTCTCAACAGTTCGATCACTGCGATAACCTTTCCCAACCTAACAAGTTCCTTTTAGCCCCGATTTATCGAGGATAAGGAGCTTGATGAGGCGTGGCGAAAGTATCGGACACTCAACTCAAGATGCACCTGATTTGATTTTCTTTGGTTATAATGACGAGCAATTCGAATAAGTATTCTCGACCGATTACATAACTCTTCTTTAAAAGGTTTATAAGAAACTTAAGAAAGAGAACGCTATTTGTGTAGCATTTGGTGAGAACTTTCTTTGTGATCGGAGGCCCGACCAATGAGTTAAGGACTTGGAGCAAAAGCACTCCGAGTTGGAAAGTAAGAACTTTTCCTTGTAAACTTTTGTTTCTTCTTCAATACTTTGCTCCTCTACAATTATTCTCCTTATCATATTCGATAGATCTGGAGAAAATAAAAGAGGAGGTTGTGAGAAAGCCAAGGCGGCTCTTCTTGAAGAAGAAATAAAAGCTAAAGACGATTATTCTTTGAAGCAAGTTCAGCTAAAGACCGGTTGATCGCTGAAGCAACGACCAAATATGAAACACTTAGCAAAACAAATAAAGGTAATATGTCGTAAACTTGATTTTTCCTTCAATTATGCTTGTGTTCATTAAGCGATTTGCTTTTGCAGAGCAAACACAAATGCTAAGCAGTCTGAAAACTCGAAATTTGAGCAGATAAGGAGGCTCTTGCTCAAAGTATTGATGAAAAGATTCATGTTTTGAACAAGATGATCTTTGATATGGGATCAGGATCAAGCCTGCCTACCTTAGGAGATCCAATAGAGAAAATGAACTATTTGGGTCAACTTCTAGAGGACTGAAAGTTACGCACAAGACTACTCGGACGAATTATACTGAGCCCTAAAACAAGCGTTGCTAGTGGAGTTAGTTTTGCTTTGGCAAAGCTGAAGGCTCAAACCCTCCATTGATCTCCAAGCTGTTAAAGATGACTTCAGCGCCCATCTGAGGAGGCGACCAAGTTCATAGAAGAACTCAGGCCACTCGGAGATATAGTTGTAGAGGAGATGGAGGTCGAATCTCCGACAAGCAATAGTTAGGCTGGGAATATTTCTTAGAGTAGGTTCCTGCAAGTGTAAAAATAATTGAATATCTATGAAAACTTACCTTTTATGTTATTGACAAAGCTTTTGTTTATCCTGTTTGACTTTTTTAAAATTCTCATATATTTCCTAGCCCCCGGCCTTTATAGTAGAAGAACGTTCTTTGTACAAGCGGTGAGCCAAGAAAGAAACAAAAAGTGGTCATAACCATATATGTGAGTTTTTGAAGGTATGTATGGACATGTAAGACAAAACTGATCGTTGCAGTACTAGGAAATCAAATGTGGTTAGGACCAGCGTATGATTTCGACTAGTTATAGATCTTTGTTTGTCACAAGGGAAATACCAATCAAAAAACTATATATGGTCGGAAAAAAGACTTTGTCGAACTTGACATAAGAAGAAATGCAAATATGTATGCAACAGATTATAAGTGAACTTTGTTTATATCTATTGTCCCATAATCTGGTCGGAACTAACGCTAAGACACGAAGGCATCGACACATTTCTTGAAAGCGTGTTCCAATTCAGTATCCATTGGTAGCGAGGATCGTAAGAAAAGAAGCGTCGCTAGGAAGCTCCTTCCGATTAAGGTGACCACGTGCAAAAAGGAGAGACTTCGACTAGGAGGCTTTCAGTGTCGACCGATGTGAGACAAGAATAGACGAATCGTGAAATAATGAAGCATAATCTTCAAAATCGTAAGCATATCATTCATGAGATAGTTAGTTGTGTGGCGCTCGATTACTCATTTTCTTTAAGAAAAGAGTGTAGTCGCTGTGGGAATCATTTGAAGAAAATGCTCACGACTAGGACCATAGAGTATCGAGAGATCCTTAAAAGGATATCGGAGAGAAAAATGTCTTCTCGACCGGACTAACAATAATAAGCGACCAGAATGTAGGTGTATATATATAAGCAAGGTTGCACTTCTTAATTAATTAATGATTTTAATGAAATTGAAACTTGAAATTGAAATAAAGTAAAGAATGAAAATTAAACATAGAACTTACGCAATTGATCGATATTCCAAGAATTTGACAAAATTTGCCCATCGAGACATAGCTAGTAAATGCGGAACACAGTCGGGTGACCGACCCGCAGTAAGAGACCTTCCCATTTAGGAGAAAGTTTATTGCGATTTGTTTGGCTCTGAATTTTTACGAGAACGGATCACCTCTGGCCAGGCGCGGTCTGCACCTTACGACTATGGTACCTTCGCATGGCTTGTTGGTAGGCTAGCGATCGTACAAGGGCTTGGTTTAAATCGTTCTTCAAGAAATCGACATCGTCGAAGTCGTCGTTCATTCGATCATTTTCGTCAAAGCGATCGAGTTCGGCGAGCCAATTTTGAGTTCGGAGGAAGCATGGCTTCAGCACCATAAACCAAAAAGAATGGAGTTTCACCGGTCGCACGACTGGTCGTGGTTCGAACGGCCCATAACACAGAAGGAAGTTCTTTAACCCAAGCTCCTGACCGTTTGATTAACTGGTCGAATACTCGGCGTTTGATCCCCTGCATAAGGATACCATTAGCCCGCTCAACTACTCCGTTGCTCTGCGGATGAGCAACAGAAGCAAAATGAACTTTGATACTAAGTTCATCGCAGAACTCCTGGAATTGGCTCTTTGGAAGCGGGAACCATTATGCGTGATGATCTGTTGGGTACACCAAATCGCGTGATCACATTTTTCAGGAGAAATCTCTTAGCGGCCTCAGTTGTTATTTTAACGACTGGCTCGGCTTCAATCCATTTTATGGCGTGTCAATCATGGCGAAAAGGAATTGAAGCCCCGGTGCTCTTGGGAAAGGTCCCGAATGTCGATCCCAGGTTGCAAAAGGCCAAGAAAGAGAATTGTTTGTAAGGCTTGTCTTTGGTGATGTACTTATCGACTATAAACCGACATTGTACACACTTCGTCACAAGCTCTTTTGCATCATGAAGGGCAGTTGGCCAGTAATAGCCTTGCCGAAAGGCTTTACCGACCAGTGTTCTGTAGGAATGGTGTGCTCCACAGACGCCTTCATGGATTTTGGTTAGCAATCTAATGCCATCCGTTTGAGATATGCATCTCATCAACACTCCATGAGATCCTCGTTTATACAAGGTACTTTCGATTAGAGTGTATGATTTGGCTTTTCGTGCTATCACGATCGGCCTCTACATCATCTTCGGAATTGTGTCATCTTGAAGATAATTGTAGATCGATGTCATCCGATCTCTACCTTGATCGTGTGGCGCCAACCATCAACAACTTTGTGGAGCATCCATGTTCCCTTGATCGGTTTGTTCAACTTGCAAAGAATCATGTATGTTCTCGGAAGGCTCAACTACGAGGGTGAATTGAGTTGCTCGAGAAAAACTCAGGCGGGGACAGTCGACCTCGTGGAGGCCATCCGTGCCAAGCTGATGCGCGAGAAAGTTTTCCTTTCTAGGAATATGTTGGATCTGAAAACCGAAGAAGTGCTTTTGAGTTTTCGTACTTCCGCTAGATAAGATGACATCTTGGTACTCGAGCATTGATACTCTTTCCCCACTTGATTAAGCTACTAGTTGAGAATCGCCTTTCACTAACAATCTGCGAATCGGCGAATAAGCTGCTCGAGTCTGCCGATAAACCTTCATATTACGCCACATTATTGGTGGCGGGAAAATTCTTGGATGGCGTGCTTGATGTGTTACGCGATGGGGATATCAAGACCACTCCACCCCGATCCTTGTAACATCAAGGAACCGTCGAAATACATTGTCCACTCGTCGTGGTGTTCATTACTCGGGTCCTTGGGTGGGTTCGAGGTTTGTCCATTCGGCAATGAATTACGCTATTGCACAGGACTTGATTGCTGTTAAGTGAAATGAAATGGAGATCGAGCGCCCTAGCTCGACCGCCCATTTGGCTATTCATCCTAATGATTCCTGTTTCCAAGGACTTAACCAAGGGATACCGGTAGGTCACGACCACTTTGTGGGCACGAAAGTAGTGCCTTAGCTTCCTTGAAGACATAAGGAGGCCATAGAGCAACTTTTGTACTGTGGGTATCTTTCCTTTGGTCCATGTAAGACTTAAACACATAATAGGTGAGTCGTTGGATATTATCCTTTCTACAACGATTACACGCTAAGCTATGCGTGGTGTTCTTTGCCACGTAAATTAGCAATGTTTCTCGATCTCGGAGAAACTAAGACCGAGGTACTTGTAAGGTACTTTTGAGTTCCTCAAAGGCATCGTTTGCCTCTTTAGTCCACTCAAACTCCCATGTTTCGAAGAAGTTTAAAGAAAGGTAATCCTTTTTCCCTAACCTTGCTATGAAAGCGACTTAATCTTTGCCATCTGACGAGTTAGTTTTGGACTTCCTTCTTTGTGGTGGGGGCGATCAGTCGATGGCGCAATTTTTCTTTGGATTTGCTTCAATACCTCTAGCGAAACTAGGAAACCGGCGGTTTTCAGCGAAACTCGAACACACACTTTTAGGATTTAACTTGAGGTTGTGTCTTCTCAAGTTGTTAAAAGTTTCTTGTAAGTCGAGGAATGTGGTGCTTGCCGTTGGTGGTCTTCTGACGGATCGTCAACATAAGCTTCTAAATTCCAAACGTTTGTGGACTAAAGTTTTTGCATCAACCTTTGAAAAGTTGCACCGGCATTTTGAGACCAAATGGCATCTTAATATAACAGATGAAGTACCATATGGGGTGATGAAGGAAGTTTTCTCCTCATCTTCTTTACACATACTAATCTGGTGGTACCACGAATACGCATCTAAAAACTTAGTAACTCGCTTTTAAGTAGAGTCTACTAGTTGATCAATGCGGAGGAAGGGAAAGTCATCCTTCGGACAAGCTTTATTAAGATCGTAAAAGTCGATACACATTCGCCATTTCCCATTGTTTTCCTAACCATTACAGATTGGCAAGCCACTGTGGGTGGTCGACTTCACGAATAAATCTGCTGGAGAAGCTTGTCAATCTCCATTGGATTGCTTCCTTCCGTCGGTCGCGAAGCGTCGTAATTTCGCTTGATCGGTTTTTGTCGGTGGAGAGCAAGCTCGTGCTCGATCACCTCCGGGGACTCGGGCATATCGGACGCTTGCCAAGCAAACCGTCTTGATTTGCTCGGAGGAAGGAGACAGCGACTCTTCCTATTTAGGGTCGAGTCTTGCCCCACTCGAATCTTCTTGGCGGTTGGATCTGGTTGTCTGACCCATGTGACGACTTGACGCTGTCGGGAAGCGCTTTTGTCGAGTGGTACCTCCTTTATGCAGTCGGATGGTTTGGGTGTCATCTTTGGCCTCGAGTGCTTGACTGCATGGGAGGCGGGTTAACCTCTACGGTTGAAAGTTCATCAACCAAAGGCGAAGGATTTCGATCGCATCGTAAGCCATTTTCGATCTCCTCGAATTGTGATGACTCCTTGGCCCGGCATTTTCAAACTTTGATAACCGTAATGCGTGGCTATCAAGAATTTTGCTAATGCTGGTCGACCAAGAATTCCGTTGTATCGCGGATTGAAGTTTACTACATCAAGCGGAATTTTCTCTGTTCGAAGTTGTCGGTCTTCCGAGCGTAACCGTAAGAAACTTGTCCTATCGGTTTAGCGGTAGAACCGAAACTATGCCATGAAAACATATTTCATGGGTTTCACCTTTGACATGGGGACTGCATTTCTTCTAAAGCTCCCACAAATAATATATTCAAGGAACTACCCCATCTACTAAGACCCGATTAACTTGACAATTATTAATGGTTGGTTCAACAGCGATAGGGAACCTACCGGTCAAGTCGATGGGATGGTGCGATCGTCTTCTTTGAAGAAATTGCGGTGTCCGACCACTTGAGTGCTTGATTACGGTTGGAGATTCAGCGAGGTTGACCTTCCGCTCCATGGCCTTCAGATAGCGTCACGGACTCGTATGAAGAAGATCCTCCAAAAATCATGTTGGTGTGTGTTGGGGATCTGGTACTCCATCTCCTCGTCGCCATCCTTGTCCTTTTTGGAGCTCGTTTCTCCATGTTCTGTATTCTTTGGAAATGGTCCTTTACGCATAATAATCCTCCGATTTCTTTTGCGAGACCACGGCAGTCGCAGATCATGCCCTGCTTTGGTGAAGTGGACACCACTTCTTGTTAAATGCAGAATCCTTGGTCGGAGCTTTTGCCTTGTTTAGACCGGTATAGTCCTTCTTGCCTTTCTTGAACTTATGCAGAGCGGCGAGGACTTCTTGTCGTCGGTCTGCGGTTCTTTTTCTTCTTGAGAGACTTCTTGTTCTTTTCTCCTGTTTGTCCAAGCGGTGGGAATCTTGTCTTTCCGATCAATGGCTTCACACCACTCGATTGCTTTGCTAGCGGTGGCATACTTGTCCGCCATATCAAAAAGCTCAGCGGTTGTTCTTGGAGGGTTCATTGCTATGTCCTCCGTAAACCGCCGATTCCTCGACACTGTTTTAAAAGCTTTGAATAACAGAGGACTCTGCGACTTGGTATAGAGTTCTGAACTGGTGAACCTTTTGATATATTGGCGTAAAGTCTCATCGGATCCTGCGGATTCTGTGGAGATCGTCCTCCTTTCGAGGCGGTCGTCGTACACTGAAGTTGGCAATCGAAGGTCCTGAGTTGTTCCCAAGTATATATTGATCCGATCGGTAGGTTTAACAACCACGAAGGCGGACCCTTGAGCACGGTGGGTAAATAGTTGGCCATTACATTTCATCGCCACCAGCAGCCACGATGGCGGTGGTATATATTGGAGAAATTCCAATGGGTTTTGAGTTCCATTAAATTTGTCCAAGTTGGCGGTCGGAACCGGTTAGGCTAACGCACGACTTGGAGCCTGCAGAGAAGGCTCGACAACACATGATTGATTCATGGCGTCTTCTGCAGGAAGGTGCGGATTATGTCGGTCGAGACCGATCCCTAGGATTGGGATCTTTGGAACTCCGTGTACCGATCCGGTCGTGGACATTGATATGATGCCTCGGCCGCCCACTTGGTTCAAGCGATGTCGGAGATCGTTAGGTCCTAGTGGTGGTTCTTCTCGGCCTTGAGGGAGTAGCCTCTTGAAATAGCCTTCTCCTCGTGACTCCTTGGTCGGAATCGTCGAGGAGGTCTCGGTATCGGCCGCTCTCTGGTGTGACCGTCTTTGTCCCTGCCGAGAGGAGAGCGTTGGGGCGAAGTCATAGTCGACTTCCTAAAACCCTCTGCTCCCGATCGCTTGATTCGTTGCATGGTCTGTTGGAGAATTTCGGATACGACCTCTGAGTTGTACAAAACTAGGAGTTTACGCTAAGCGGGATCGGAATTATTTAACATGTTTTGAACACGCCGCAAGTTTTGTCTGATTCTTGAAGGTCTCGGGGGTTCATCTTGGTCGTAGATGTATGCTGTCTGAACCTTCCCACGACCTTCGGATTTGATCCGGTCCGGTCACTCTGGGTGGGGCGATGCGGCGAGTTAAGCGATTAGCGTCGATTAGTTCCGTTGCCTCCGGAAGTTGGTGCTCGACGGCCGGATCATCTCTAACAACACGTGATGGCGTGGTAGAGAGTGTAGGACCGTCGCGAGGGCATCTTGATCTTCATCTCCGATCGCGTTGACCTCGTGCTTCGGCATTGATCTTCCGATGAGCTTCCATCGCAACTAATGGAGAGCTTGTCGATGCTTCGCGGAATCTTCCACGATGGAGACCGGTCGGAGATGAGCACTTCTCGAGGTCTTCTCGGCTGATCCGACGAACCGCCGATCAGATATCTTTGGCGTGATCATCCCCCACGGCCTACGACCGGTGGAGGTTTCATCGACCGCTTACGGTGACGGTTAACTCTGGAATTGCCGAAGTCAAGGAGAGTATCTTTCACCATGATTTCATCCATGGTATAGAGTTTTACGTGTGATGGGGCTGAAATTTCTTCACTGTTTTGGCGGTCGAGAAAACGGGCTTGAAGAGATCCTCTGGCGTTCGAACTGGTGGAACGGCGGTTCTCTGGTTGTGCCACCGTAGTGGCGGCGCATCTTCATCCATCCGTCGACCTCGCCGGCGTCGGCGGCGGCGAGCGGGCGGAGGAGGAAGAGGATGATGACTGCCATTTTCTTTCATGGCGCGGATACATCTTTCCATGTCGAGGTTGGCGTAGTTCGCCGTCGAACCGATTCTCCTCATCCCAAACTCGGGCATAGCCGCATGAGCGATTGCGAGAGATTTTGGGCGAGGATCTTCTTGGCGAAGAATTTTCTTGAAACTTCGCCTTCTTCCCCACGGAATGGCGCCCGTTGTCGGCGATTGAATCGCCGATCTTACGAAAATAAGCGAGAAAATGGCGTGGAATATCACGGAATGGAATGGGGTCGCTCTTTATTGATATGGCTGGATTTACAAGATGTGGCTAAGTACTACCTGAATTACCTTGAATGGGGAATGTCTAACTAAATGATCGGACTTAGAATATGAGTCTAAAGGCGATTATCTAGCCTCTAACTCCACCGCTTTAGGCTTCGTGCATTGTTGCGTGCTTTGTTGGCGTTGTGTTACATCTTGTCTTCTGCGCTTCATCTTTAAATAATTTTTGAAGAGGTGGCGATTACTCTGGAGAAAGCGTCCACGATGAAGCGTTACGACCGGTCGGAGCGGTGGAAGCGATTAATAATGTGCTAACTTCCTTGCGGTTTACTGTGAAAAGCTTAACCGTAGGGTGGTTAATAGTCGGTGTCGAGGTTGTACCATCGCATGGTTTGGAGCGTATAGCACATGTTCCATTCATCATCTGATAGGAAATACCGATTCGATAATTTTCTGAGCGGTTATCGGTGGGATTTAGGCACAAAGCCTCATCCGACCAGGGTACCCATTAAGTAACCCCTGGTATACTAACGACCAGGGAGGTCGTTAGTCTTAGGGGTTACGACCATGAAGACGTATGGTCTTTTATTATGTATTAAAATAATACATAGAGGTTTTAATCCTCGTCAGTAATCCTAGCCATTGTTTTTTCAAGGGTAGTTTTGGTAAAAAGAAGGTCAACCTTCTGTAGCCAATCGCAGCAAAAGAAGGAACACCTTGAATGGCTTCAATAATTTTGCTAAAGAACATACACATCCCCATTTAGCATCAGCACACCGGTCGGTATTAGTAGTACATTTCATTCCTACGACTATTAGCACGTGGTATTTGGTATTTTTCAAACGTACTATTTCATTCCTACAACTGGGAATAAGCTGATTCACACATACAACATTCTGTGGAAAATCCAGAGTTGTTAGAGGTGTTCAAAAATCTGTACCTAAACAACGACACTTAGAACAAGGATGTATGTAGAGCTATAGGCTGTACTTTTTTCTTTGCAAAGGTTTTCTCATGCTGTGTTTTTACTTGTAAAAGTTTTAACGAGGCAGCCATATGAACATTAATAAAGCCCTCTATTATATTTTGAATATGCTTGTCTCATTTTTTTTTACAATTTTCATCTCGATTTCTAAATTTTACACATTTTTCTATTTTTTGGGGATTTTTTTTGGATTTTTCTGATTTTTTGAACTTTCGGGCCTAACGGACTAAGTGGGCTGGCCTTGGCCCACTGCCAGACGGGCTCGTGCCGACCCGACATGGCACGAAAGGCCGATGGGTCATGACTGGGCTGCCTCGTCGGCACGTGGGTCGGCATAACACAACCCATTTAACTCACGGCCCAGGATAGACAGTACCTAAACAGGTCGTACCGTGCCGGACGGCCCATATGGACACCACTAGATTCAGTGCCCATGGACCCCGCCACAAAGGCTGCTTCACTAAAGATTTCCGATGTCAACTCGTTCTTCTAGAAAAAAAAACATTTTGCCCCTTGTTGACATAACACTCTCAAAGAGAATTTGTTCCAGCATTTATGCCCTTAATTAGTGGGAACAAAAGCTATGGCCTCTTGTACAACAAAGATAGTGTTGTTTCCACGAAAAAAGGACTGTGTTGATTGCAAGGACCACTAGTACCACTAATTCATGTCTTTGCACGAGTTGCCAAACAAAACATAAAAAGTGTGGTCAAGATAGCTACAATTCAACATCACCTAGTATTGATATTGATTTTTTTTGGAAGATCAACTAAATCTAATTTCAGGAGGTTTGTAGATACTAAGTCGTTAGCAAAACAAAAAAATTGTAGTATTTGTTGTAGTTGTGGTCGCGTTGTCGACCAAGGAGAACATAAAAGTAGAAGAAGCAGGATGTAGTCTCCAAAGCATTTCTCTATTTATTGATATTTCATAGATGTGTATATAACGGCAGTCCCCGCCTCTCCTTATATAGGGGGATGAGTGGTGCCCTCTCAATAGAATAAGAAATATGTGACTAAACTAGACAGTCATGCCTCATGGCCATATTAGGCCTCAATCTCTATTGGACCTGGTTTGGGTAAAATGTCCATATGGTTGGGCCTCATGGGCCGATATTATAAAACCCCCCTTGGTCACTTTGCCAATGCTATGCTTATGCCTCATTAAAAACTCCACCAAAAAACCTAGTAGGAAAAAAATCGGTAGGAAGAAAAGAATACATAGCTCGTGTAATTTGCATTGTACATGTTGTCTCATTAAAAATCTTCAATTGAGAAAACCCAGTGGGATAAAACTCAATTAAGGGAAAAAAAATACAACATTAATCCTTCTGGATTTGATTGTGACTTTAACAATCTTACTCTGTTGATCCTTAAGATCAAATCGATCAAGTGGTATGTAACATCCCAAAAATCCCAATTTTAGGAAAATATAATGAAAATAAGTGGGAGAATGATTTTGAGCATGTTTTGTGTGGAAAACTATTTTTGCATGATTTTTGAACTTTTGTATAAATTAAATAGTGAAATCATATGCAAACAACTTGTAAGAATTTTTGAGAAAATCGTAGAACAGATAAAGTCCTGAAAGTTTACACAAGAAATTACATGGTGCCAGAAGCCCTCACACAAATTTTCATAAATTTTGGAGCCTGTTTGATAGGTTGAAAAATTTGGCAAAGACTCGGCCTTTTTCTGGAAATTCCGAACCTAATTCGAATTCCCACCGAGCCAAATGGGCCGATTTCGCCTAGCCCAACTGTTGGAAATATGCCCTAGAGGCAATCATAGAGATGATTATATTTCATTATGTTCACAATATTGAATAATGTGTTATCTTGTTCGAGGGCTACTGGAGCTAGGGGAGGCGGCTTTGGGGCTCTGCGACTCTATGGCGGTGCGGCGATGGCGAGGGGCATCCGACCAGGGAGGTGATAAGGCGAGGCGGCGCTCGAGTGCAATAGGGAGGAATACAGGAGGAGCATTAGCATTGGCGGGGCATGGGAAGCTTACCAAGCTGGTCAGTAGAGGTAGAGGTGACCTAAGGTGGGCTGGCGATGGTGAGCACGGGTGGCGTGGGGAGGTCGTCGGCGGTGGTGACCTAGAGAGGATGACAGAACAAATGTGTTAAAGGGGGAGTTAAAGGGAAGCTATGAGGTACTCATGGAGGGTGCAATTGGCCGGAGGAGACGTGGCGGCGAATACGGCGGTGGTGGCCGGAGTTGAAAAAGAACTCGATTTGCGTGGCGCTCCGGTAGCGGTTCCTCCAAATCAGAGGAGCGGATTTGCTCCTTGCGGTGTTGGGCTCACCGTGACACAATCGTGGGCAACCATAGTGTAACACCCTGGCTATTCGGAAGCCAAAATGCTACCTAAAGGACTAACATACGACAACATTACGAAAATAATTTCATCAATAACTCATCTAATAGCATAAAAGATCAACATCTATTAGAACGAATGCAGGAATATAGTCTGAATCCAATATCCAAGTCTACTAAAATCAACTAAGATAGTTCCATCAATAGGCTACTCAAGGATCACAAGCAGTTATTTAATCAACCATATCATAGAGAAAAATAACATCTATCATCAAACTCTATTTATTACAGATTCAAAATTTATTGAAGGAATAATAATAACAATTTCATCTAATTAGAAGTGAATTATGTAATGTGAATGAAGTGTTCCGTGACTATTCCCTCCCAAGCATGCCGTCTCCAAAGTTTACCTAAAACAAGAAAACACGGCAAGAATGAGTCCACGACTCAGCAAGTACAATAGTACAATATGAACAACACCGAATAGGAACATAACAAACACCGAATATAATACGAATGTCGAATGGATGAATGAGAACAGAATATCACAGAATAGAATTTTGAATATAGAAGGGATGGATAAGAACAGAATATCACATAATAGAATTTTGAATATGGAACGAATGAATAATATCACAATATCATATAAGAGTGTCCGAATGTGGAACGAATAAATAAGAACATCACATCATAGAATATAATTTTGAAGGTAGAACGAATGAATAAGAACATCACACTATAGAATAGAATTCGTATCTAGAATGACGGAAACCATATGAATGAATGAATGGACTGCACACCTGCTTATACCGGTATAGCTAGTGACACACCCGTCGGTGTTCATCTAAGCCCGCATTTAACAAAATGCGGGGATCCAAACCCCGTATGAAGAACGTTTCATACGGGTGTCCAAAACTGCCCACATTGGAATGGTGGGTCTTACGTGCCCATACTGGAATTGATGGGTCTTATGTGCCCATACTGGAATTGATGGGTCTTATAATCCACTCCCGTGGAAGGAACACGAAAATGGATGCATGTATTGAAATATGAACTATGAAAGACATCATGTCTACACTTGGAATTAATACATAAGAAAGGAACATAAACTTTGAACATTCTCATGGATCACAGAAAGACACAATACGAACATCAAGCATTCAGCATTCACTAATCATAAGAATTTCAAAGTACTTGCCCATGTTGGAATGATGGGACTTCACTACCCCCTTCCGTGGTGAACATGAAAGAAGGAACGAATGAATACTTTGAATGTAAACATAGTATCGAAGAATCAAGGTATATCATTTATGAATAGACATAAGAAATACCAAAATTACCCATTTCATAATCATCAATCAAGTGGAACAAGCAACAAACATGACAACTCAATTGTACTTGCCTTTCGAACTGCGATGCGTCAGGAGGCAAGGATGTAACCACTAATCTTGAACCTTCTCCTCCTACACAATTGAATTACTTGAAATAAGAAACAATGTGAACAGGACGCTACTCTAAACTCTTAGTCGCATCAATCTAAACCCAAGGTTCACATGGTCAATCTATCCAATTTACCCGACAGTTTAGTAGAACGATAAACTGGACAGCGGTACTAAACACCTCATAACTTTTGATCTGAGACTCGAAATGGAGTGAACTCAGATCCTATGGAAATATAACGAAAATACCCACATTAAACTAGTTGGGTGAATCCTCTAATTCGGCCAAAATATTAAGCTAACAATTAGATGAAAGTCTAACACAGATTCTGCCTAGCAGAAACAGACAGAAGTAAAGAAATGATCATAACTTTCGTTCTACAACTCCGATTAGGGTGTTCTCTAACATTATGGAAAGGTTATGAAAAATTATACGACAACCTAGTTGGATGGAACCCCTGATTTTTCATTTAACAAACTCATAATTTAGGAGACAACTTGACAGATTAATCACGTCAGAATTCTAGACAGTCGGAATGAAACTATCATAACTTTTGATCCGTACGTCGGAATTTCGTGTTCTTGGCAGCAACGGAAAGCTAAGAATAGAATCTAAATATCTCTAGGAGGTGGACATCTCAAATTCAGCCTCTAAGAACTCGAAATAGGCCGTGCAATCTACTGGACAGAATTGAATTTCTAACAGCAGCAAATCGATCCAATCAATCTAATCGAATTCGCATCTAATAAGAATAGAACAGCGAAGAACATCGATTGTTACCCTTGAAGACATCAATAGAACCCGCTAAAATCCCCCGCGAGACGCTCCTCTCCTCTTCTTCTCCTCTCTTCCTCTTCTTTTCTCCTTCGCCAGTGGCACCCGAAGGGTTCTTCTCCCTCCCTCCTTCTTCTTCTTGGACAGCAGCAAGGGAGGGGGTGGCACTGTAGCGGCGGCGCTACTGTAGCAGACATCACGGTACTGTAGCTACTGTAGACCCTAGGGTTTTGGATGCCTCTAATGGGCCAAGGCTATGGGCCTTTGGCCCAAGATTTAATCCCCCTTTTACAGAAATTCTGAAATTTTATTTTAAATCCCAATAAAATGGTTTGAAATTCAATTATAGTTCTTAAGATTGAACGGGGTATTACACATAGTTCACTAGAGCAGCTGGAATGCTTGGAGGCGGTGTGGCCATGGTGGCGCTTGGCATTCGGGCCTCGGTTCCAATGGAGCTCAAAGAGGAGAGGAATGGGGATGGAGTGGCAAGAGGGATGAAGTGCTACTTGGGAGCAGTGCACTCAGGGGAAGGCTCGGCGTCAATGAGGCAATATGGGATGGCGGCATGGGTGCACATGCGATGACAGAGCATGGGTGAGGCTAAGAAATGGGTGTGGCATGGGCAAGACGAAACCATGGTGTGAGCAAAAGCAAGCAGCAGTTACGTCTTGTTGGCGCAACTGCAAGAACACGGGCTAGCATTGAGCACCAGCGAGACATGAAAGAGAAGGCCTGTCTGGTGGGCCCGAAAGGTCAGACAGAGAGGGAGTGAAAGTTGGTTTTCCAATTTTTGTAAAACGGCTGAGGGCACTTAGGTAATTTTTAGTCACAGCTGCCGAACTAAAAAAATAATGAATTTTTTAGGGGCCACTGAAAATACAGAGAAGTTTATTTTGTAAATTTTGTAGTGTTTTTCATGAAGTGCATTTTTATCTAGAATTATTTTAATTTCCTATTTTTGAGGTTTGACTTTTGATTCTCTAGTTTGACTAGCTGTTTTAAAACAAATAGTAAATTAATTCTAGAAATAGTGATATTTTGTAGGTGAGGTTATTGAGTAGTCCATAACCTAAGAAAAATATTTCCAAGCACTGTTCACATTTTTTTTTGTACTTTAAAATCAAATTCAAATTTGAACATGCAAATTAAATGAGAACCAATTAACCTCCAAAAATTCCAGAAAATTCAAACAATCAAATTAGAGAAGATGGAATCCAACTAAAATAGTCCCACACTTGAAACCTTTTTAGTTTTTCCCTAAATTAAATTTGAGCTTTTGAATTGGAGAAAAAATATTGGATTGTAGGTTTAAATTCTAGTCTTCGAAATCAAAGGATTTTCAACATTGGGTTTATACTCTGCTCTGAACTAAGTTTGAAGATATTGAAAAAAATTATTTTGTTTTAGAAAACTCATTTCTCGGATTTGGAAAACTAGGTTTCAACTTTTTTTTTTGCAATAAAATGTTTTATAAATTCCAAAATTTCACAAATGCACATTAGATGCTTAACTAATCCAACTTAGGGATCTTGGGCTATTACAAATCTACCCCCTTAAACAGAATCTCGTTTTGAGATTCCGCTAGTTCGGAAGTCGGAACAAAAGGCTGTGGCAGCCCTAGCTAGGTTTGGTCATGCTTCGGATTTCGTCACTAACCGAACTCAAATCCAAATCATGTGAGATCCTTCATAAGTTTTAGGTCCTATAGAGGGAAGCTATGTCAAGGTGTTTCTATGATCCTTCTGACAAGTGTTTCCTAGGTGGTCTTTTCAACTCTAAACGAAATGCCCCATCTGTTGTCTTGATTTCCTTCAGAGATAGTGCTAGAAGATCCGGACGAAATAACATGACGTTGTTGACATATTTTCTTTTCCATTACTTTGTTTAACCTTTCCTTTCTTGATTCGAAGGCAGTTCCGACATATCAAGCTCCACATCGTCTTTTGGTAGGATGAAAGACTATGAACTTCCGACAAGATGTGGGACCGCATATGTTTTATAAATAAAGATGCAAAAAAGAAAACTATGAGTCACTAACAAGTAGGCCCCACATATATGTTAATAAAATTCAGAAAAATGAGAAAAGCCACTTTCGGTTCATAGGAAAATGCACTTTCTCTGTTGGGAAGCGTAAACCTCATTAGAACTCAGAGGAAAATATGCTTTCTCTATTGGAAAGCGTAAACCTCACATGAAATGTTGAACATAAATTTGGGAGATGTTGACATGATGGTCCAAAGGGGTTTACCTCTGTTATTTTGTATAAAAATAGAACTAAAAAACTTAGTTTGTGACGTGGGTGAGTTATATAATATTCTGAGAATTGTGAGAGCTGTATCTCACAAGTAGATAGTGGGAGATCCTCACCCGGGTTAATTAAGGACCAAACGCCAGTGCTCCCAATCTAAAGCCGAAGCATACAACCACATGTGCCGGTATGGGACCACCTTAGCCAATTAAGTCATTGAAAACTAGCCTTGCACGTCGGTAGGCCATGGTAGTGCGAGCATGACCGATGTAGGCATGTTCGAAGGGGCTCCCTTCACTGAGGCGTTGGGAACAAAGCCTTTTCTCACAATGGTGGATGCCTCACTAAGATGGGGGTGTACCCGGATGAAGTGAGGGTGTTCATTCACTAAGCTAGTCCAAGGTTAGGACTAGCACTACTACAAAAAGGCTAATACTGGATACCTCATCACAGACGGTTGACCAAAACTGTCAGTATTAAATATAATCACAGACGGTTTTGGTTTAGCGACCATTTGTGTTACTGGCTATGCTAAAAATCGTCTGTTATGAGTTAATTATCACAGACGGTTTGTATTAAAAACTATCTATAATATGTTCAATTCTTCGGCTCCCGTGTGATGCATGTCTTCATCTCGTGCAGCGGTGTTATGATGCATCTCTTCATCTCGTGCACCGATGTTACGATGCGTCTCTTCGATGTTTTATAAGAATGATCATCGCGCGCCATGGTGAGTACACACGGTATTGAATACGTATGCCATGGTAAGCACGCGGAGCATGACAACGAGGACCAAGGCGAGGAGGTTGGCGATCGCCGTCGCTCTTCCTCACGATGTCGTCGGCCACATCGTCGGCCTCATGGCCGCGAGCTCTACTCAGCCCATGGCTGACCTCTGTAGCCTATGAGCCACGTACGTATTCTGTTCTTTTGTTTTTGGTAGGTCTAAAAGGAGTTAATATTCTATTCTATTTTTGTTCAGAGTCAGTTTCTGAAGATGATACTATAGCGTATCATCCTAGTTGTCGGAAAGCTTGATTATGCGTTTCAATTTCAGAGTCTGATAGAGACCTTGATTGTAATTCCTCTGAATATCTATAATAAAGGAGAAAAACCAAAAAGTCGTATCAGTTTATACAGCACAAAATAATCTCGTGTTGATTTCGTTTTGTGTCCAATATACAGTTCTGAACTGAAGGAGAAAGTCTCGGTTGTGTTTGTTCTATCTAAAATATAGACAACTTTATTTTTTACAGAAACATCGATTCTAGTTCTTGTTTCAACAAACATGTCACTAATCTGACTAGCAACAACGACCTTAATTTGTCCTTTTAATTTTCTCTTATGGAGTAATTCTTGTATTAAGCTTCTGTTGTTTTGAAATTTAGTTGCAAGGTCATGTACAAGGCATCCAAGGAGCGTGCCGTGGGGAGGCACGTGGCACTAGAGCGGGAGGAGGTGATGAATTGGCTAGACAATGAGCGCTACCTCACCGTCGTCAACCACCTAGCCAGCACTGACAACCTGGAGGCCTGCTTCATCGTAGGCCTCGCACTTGTCTTCGTGCACGGGACATGCAGCGTGACCTCGTGTGTCTCGACCAGGCAGCCATCACTGGCCACAAGGTCGTAGCCTATGTGCTCAGCCTCCTCCTCTACACGGTCGGTGAGGTGTGCGACATTGGGAAGCACTACATCAGCCAGATCGAGGGTGAGCCAGCCGACGGCGGGTGCGAGGCGGCCAAGACGACCAACCGAGAGTGCAGGCGGTGCCGGAGGCTCGTTGCGGACGCAGTCCAGGAGGCGACGTGGAAGAAGATGGGCGGGCCACTGGGCCAGGTGTGGGCGCTATCAGAGGACGGACACCGGTGCACGAGCACTGACTATGGCGTGAGAGAAGGGTGGGATGACTACGTCGTCTTCTGCAGCGACGACTATAGGATTAGGCATGAGTATGCCAAGTTCTTTTCACAGGTGTTGAACTACTTGTCATAAAATTAGCAGTTTTAGCTTAGTTTTAGCAAATATTCAGATATAATTCTTTACTAATATGTGAATATGTCATATGTTCTGAATTTGCATTTATGTATGTATATTATCACAGACGGTTATTTATTTGAACCGTCTATGATGTGTTTTTATCACAAACGGTTCTACTTTAGAACGTCTATGATAGTATTTATCACAGATGGATCTACTTTAGAACCCTCTGTGATTTCCAACCCTACTTATATTTGGACTCAAGGGTTTGCCCACACCCCCACTCAAATGATTAAGTTTCTCCTCCCCTGACCCATCGCCACCGTCCTCGACGCCGCCTCCTCCTCGAGCCCAGTGCGCCTCCTCCCCCGAGCCCGCCTCCTCCTCCCCGAGCACGAGCTGTTGCCTCCTCAAACCTGGCACCCCTCCTCCCCTGAGCCCGAGCTGCTGCCTCCTCAAACCAAGTGTTCCTCCTCCCCTGAGTCCGGTGTGCCTCCTCCCGAGCCCGCCTCCTCCCTCCTGAGCCGGTCACCGCCATCCTCGACGCCATCTCCACCTCGAGCCCAGCATGCCTCCTCCCGAGCACCTCCCAAGCACCACCAAGGTAAGCCCGGCCACCCTCGGACATCCCATCTATGTGATTTTTATGTGCCTAGCAGGAGATATTGCAAAGTGATTTTTGTGGGCTCGGTGAATTGCTCTATGATAATGCTTATGTGCTCTGCTATTGGATATACATTCTGATATACTTGCTTGTGTTGATGAATTATGTCACAAACGCAATTGGATGTGATATTGTGTATAGATTGTGCCTTGAGCTGTTAGATTACCTACTATTATCTATTGTTTTGAGCATGCAATTTATACATTCTGATATACTTGCTTGAGCTGATGAATTGATGTCACAAATGCAATTGGATGTGATATTTTGTATAGATTGTGCCTTGAGCTGTTAGATTACCTAGTTTTATCTATTGTTTCAGTCTTCCAGTCTGTTTTTCTGTGATTATTTAAAATCACTAATCTACATCATAGTTGATAGTATCTTGATAGATTTTGTTGATGTGTACAACAAAGTTAATTTTAGATGATTTGCTTGAACTAGTCTGAATAGATTAGCTTTATGCTGATTTTTATTGTGCACATATTGTGTGTGTGTTGAGCATATTATTCCTTTAAAATGACTTGAAGGATTCACATGCTTATATATCAATTATGTCAATTAATTGGTGCTAGAAATATGCTTTATTCATAATTAATTTTGCAATACAAAATAATATCACATGAGGCAAAATTTGCTATTCCATTCCAAAACAAGACCAAATGACTACTACAACACCTCTTCACTGCCTCTCGCCATTCATTTCACCTTTGTCTGTGTAACCGTGTTCATGTCGGTCAATTTCTCCTCTCTTGCGACCTGTATGTCCTACCATTCCATTTCGATCTCTTCTCTATAAAATCTCCAAGCAGTGGCTACTTGTGCCTTTAAAACCAACTTCATATATATATATATATATATATATATATATATATATATATATATATATATATATATATATATATATACATATACATATATAGTT
This sequence comes from Phyllostachys edulis, assembly GCA_036346405.1. Taxonomy (NCBI): domain Eukaryota; kingdom Viridiplantae; phylum Streptophyta; class Magnoliopsida; order Poales; family Poaceae; genus Phyllostachys; species Phyllostachys edulis. The sequence continues at coordinate 1,574,620 of JAYEVD010000807.1, forward strand.
AAGTAGTCACTTGATAGCTAACTCGAGGCTGAATTCAGCTAGCTAGCTCGCTCCTTGGCCGTTCATCCTAAACGTGTAGAAACCACAACCTACTTCATCAAACCGAGACACACTAGAGTTTGTGATTTGCTTCATGACAATCCTCAAATGCTTGTAGAATCCTCCTAAACAACAACCTTAGAAGTAATAGTAGTAGAACTAAACTTGAAGTTATTAATTACAAGCATGTAATTGTCTTTAAACCCAACAAGAACACCAAGCAACTTTCTGAACATAACGACATCCAATTACCTATCAACGACATCCAGGTAATGTAGTTAATAACTTCAAGTTCAGTTCTACTGCTATTACTTCTGAGGCCGTGGTTTAGGAGGATTCTACAAGCACTTGGAGGATTGTCATGAAGCAAATCACACACTCCAGTGTGTTAGGTTTGATGAGGTAGGCCATTGTTCACCTACACGTTTAGGATGAACGCCCAAGGAGCGAGCTAGCTAGCTGAATTCAGGCCTCGAGTTAGCTAACACGGGACTACAAACTATATATATATATATATATATATATGTGTGTGTGTGTGTGTGTGTGTGTGTGTGTGTGTGTATATATATGAAGCCAGTTTTAAAGGCACAGGCAGCCACTTCTTGGAGATTTTATATTTTATGTTTTATAGAGAAGACATCATCACAGACGGTTCCTTAGGATGAACCGTCTTAGATACATCTGCTATCACAGATGGTATCATCTACAAACCGTCTGTGATATATCAACTATCACAGACAGTTTCATCTATAAATCATCTATGATACATAAGATATGACAAACGGTTTCATCTACAAATTGTCTATGATAGTAAACTATCACTGGTGGTTCTGAGTTAATAACCGTCTGTGATAGTATGCATCACAGACGATTCGAAAACCGTCTGTGATGACCTCATGTCATTAATGACTCGTAAACTCAAACGGCTCACGCAACCATCTCTTATGACGTTTTTGAACCATCTATGATGACCTTTTATATAGTAGTGTAGGTGATGTAAAGCCCTCAATGTGTGCTCTAGATTACTTACCAAAGGATAGTGAGTGGTGGTATCGACGGATGCCAAACAAACTAGAGAATTCATATGATGTGGGTAAAGTTGTACAATTCTATAGAGTATAAATCTATTTAAATAGCCTTGCTCGCAGTCATGAGTGTGTTTCGTGCGGTCCATTGGGTGCAGTCTTGTTTTTTTTTTTGTTGCTCAAAATGGTTCTTGTTGGAAAATGAGGGAATGGTTTTGTTGTTGATATTTGAGTTGAGTGCTATGTCTATGGCGGGAAATAAGATGTTGATCACAGCTGAGGAGGGATGAGATTTGTTATTTATTCAAGTACTTACTTGTTGTTCTATATCTATTTAATTTCTCTTTAAATTTCCATTCCAAAGTTCTATGTATTGATATTGCAATTGAAACTTGCTTAATGCTAAAAATAACTTGTAGCATAGAGCCACATCCATTGTTAGCCATGCATATATATAAACTTTGCGATACACTATAAGTCATGCTGAGTACGCAATGTACTCAATCTTGCTTAAATTGTTGTTCAAAGTTAGAGGATGAGCCTATGCCGGACGACGCGTTCTTTGCACCCGGTACCGGACGGTTCGGTGACAGGTCTTTCTAGATATTATTCCTTGTCAGTGGCCATAGGGTTTAGAGGGCATACCGCTTGACTTTTGGTTTATATACATATTATGCTTCCACTGTTTAATTCGCTACTTCTGATACTCGTTGTTTTATTTGGCCAGTCGACCATGTATCATACTCTGTAATGTAATCATTTAAGTTAAGTACCATATTTGTTTTATGTTGTATGTATATTGTGTATGGATGTGTATGCCAAATTTGTGGATGTGTGTACTATATGTACTAGCCACTGATCATGAGACTAGTACGGTACACACACGAGAGCTTTGGGTATTTAAAGCTCAGGTCCGATAAGCTGTATCGTGAGTTATTATGATCAGAGGATAAGTCCTAGTTAGAATGGCTGTTAGATTAGGACTTGGTTTTCAAAATGCAACCTATTTTAATCATAAGAATAATTGTGAAAATGTAGGAGTTTTTGCTAATCTTACTTGTTCCAGCATTCTCCTCTCATCTAAGTCATTCTTTTGCTATCTCTTCAAATCTTTTTTTCAAAATAATTCTAGTTTTGGGAGAAGATATGCCCTCTGAAAATAAATATTTTTAATCATATTTAAAGCACTAAAACAAAACCAAGAAATGTTTTAGAAAAGTCCCTAAAACATCCCACATGAAGATCTTTTGAAAATCTATTGTTAAACTTGCAAAAATACCACTCTAGATGGATCTTTACGAAAAATTTCAGAACCTAGTTATATTCTGAAAATGATGTGATGTACTATTCTTTAACCCCTCCTACCTTCATTTGGTGTTGTTTTGATTGGGCATTAAGGGGTAGTATAACCTGAAAATAAACCTTAGGTGTTGGTTAAATATTGTAGAGAATGAATAAAAATTTATGCTACAATTCTTTTCTTGTCTTAGTGTCATTTCTTATCTATGCCTCTCATTATGTGTAGAAATGATCACTAACTTTCCATTTTCTTAAATTGTAGATGACCACCCCATGGGAACCACAGTACCGCAATAGTGCATCTGAGGAGGGCACGCTGTAGCACACCCTATGGGTGATGTTACAGTGAGTCCATTGGCCTCATATGTCGCTATAGACTATCTTTAGCATGCTCTCCAGGCAGTCCATGAGTACCCACCTGTGTGCTTATTCAGGGATGACACTTGGGAGATCCCTCTTTCCGCTACTACAAACAGAGCTCTTGTGCCCTGATGTCACTTTACGATGCGGCTTACGTCGCCATCGTACGCCTGCGACACGAGTTGCCTTAGTTGGAGTACATGTTCTTCTATTTCCCTGTACAAACGATGGATAAAGGGGAGCATACCTACCGGGTGGAGGGTATGCCATGTTGGAAATATGCCCTAGAGGCAATCATAGAGATGATTATATTTCATTATGTTCATGACATTGGATAATGTGTTATCTTGTTCCTAGAATAATATTGTTAATATTGATTATCAAGTATGTGACTTGGTTGTGAAACTCTATATTTGCGATAATTATTCTTACACGATCCTCGGTCGTAAACATATGAGGACACATATGAATAGACTAGCATATGTATTGGTTGATGACTATGTTTCACGAGTCATAGATATGGAGATATCAAACCAATAATATGGACACATGTTAGAGAACATGATGTTGGATAAGACCCACATTGAGACACTATTGAGATTGTTATGAATCTATGTGTCGTTAGTTGGTCTCAAGCAATGATGATGTATAATCCTTAGACCTGAGATCAAGCATGGTTTCCTACATGTGTAAGAGCACTCTTAGGGGTTGCTAAACGCTACACCGTGAATCGGGTAGTTATAAAGGTAGCTTTGGGTATGCTCTGAAACATGGAGAGGAATGTGGTGGTCGATATGGATTTGCCCTCCTAACATAACAGAGAGATGTCTGGGCCCTCGTTGTGATCAGATAAAGAAAGTGCATGGCCATGCCACTAATAGTCGAAGTGTTCGACCACGTAAAGTTATCGACACTCGATCGAGAAAGTATTGAGCAGTCCATGGATGACACAACATCTCACCCGGAGTTCAACCAGATATCGTGAGGCAAAGGGAGAATACATGAGTAGGTAAGCAGATTCGACCACTCGATCGATCGTATGGAGATACAAGCAAGTCGAGGCGGTCGAACGTAATCACAGAGTGGTGAAACCAAGTCGTAAGGAGTTACGAGTTGGTCGTGATCAAATCTTAACCGGTCGATAGAGATAGGACTCAGTCGTAAGTGATGAGGACCTGGTCGTATATCTATTGCATTAAGGTTCGTCCGATATAATTTGTGTGTATTCGAATCGATATGTTTCGCTAGGAGCCGCCTCGACTCGTGATCGGAAACGGTTTCGAGTCACAACCGAACTACACATGAACCTCTGGTCACACACTTAACGGGTTAGAACAAACCAAGACGAATACGATTAAAGAACGTGTTCGGATAGGATCCGTCACGAGCACTATATAAGGAGGTGCATGAGGTTGTTGGGCAGGAGGATGAAACACCACCGAAACCCTAGCCGCCATCTTCTTGAGAGCTCCACCGTGCGACTTGGTGCTGGCACACCGGCGTTCGGTTGTTCCTTCCCTGGACGTGTGGATACCGTAGATGCGCTACTACGATTGTTGCGCTTGAGGACGATCCGCGATCTTCACAAGGAACCGCAGACGTTGCTGGAGGAGACGATTGACTACGACCACTACATCGACGCTCTTCGTTGGACCAGTTGCTCCAACCCTTCTTCCGCCATTTCTGCTGGCGTCGGTGGTAACGATCTATGATCATCTACTTGCTTGGCATCTGGTTTACGTGGTAGAAATTTTTGTTTGTAGCTATCGTAGCCTACCCGTGACCCAACAAAGGGTATCGAGCCATCTGCGTAGTTTTTGATCCGGATCGATCGCATATAGTTGATATGTGGTAGTAGTAGATTGGATCTATTATTGGTCGGGTCCGATAACCTAGATCGGTTCATATAGATGGAGCGACCTAGACCCTGGTCGATATGATCGTCGGTTCTCGGTGGTTGTAGATGGGTTTTACGAGGAGGTATGAGCTTTAAGGACCGGATCGTTTGTTGCGCTTGTTCACGCATCATCGCATAACACTCCTCTCGGCCGGAATTCGCCATCGGAGTTTGCGCGCAGATGTGGTCGTATCAAGGCAATAATCGAGTGGTTGAATAGGGTTAATATGATTAATCCGATGATTTCCAAGGCTCGGATATGTGAATAAGATTCATGTTTCGAAAAAAGTTTTTGCCGCCGCTGCCTCGACGACCGCAGTCTTTGGTATTCGTATCAGCGCTATAGGTAGTGTGTGCTCATGTCGTCCGATAGAATTGGATTTCATGCATAACTTGTTTTTGCAGGATTGATGTGAATAGTATGACCCATATTGTTTCATGTATGAGATGCATGTATGCGTGTAATGTTCATGACTGCGTGTCATGTTAATTGCACCTCAAGGCTCATCAATATTTGTATAACGACTGCGTGTCGTCGACTTGTGATGCTTCTTACTCCTTGTATTTCATTACTAGTGCTATTAGAAATAATGGCTTAGTGGGAGTGCTTGGAGGAATCCACCACTTGAAGACATGGTGAACAGGATGCATGTCGATGGAGATTACCATGAAGAAGGGTCATGCTATATCACAATGCAATTTGATTGTCTCGTGAATGCCTTTACATTCTGTTCATTTATTTCTATGCATGTTATTTTGCCTTAATTGCTTTTAACATGATAGAAGTAAAATTCCTTACTTAATATTAAGTTAAATTGATGCCCTCCCAAATATGCCGCACCATCAAAAGTCATGTATTTTAATGGTAGGTCTTGCCAAAGCAGAGTGCCATTAACTCTCCTTGACTAGATGGGTTTGTGTTTACACTTACACGCCGGGCATTAGGTTTAACTTAACAAGGTTATCATAACAGTTGTGGACCTTGGGGCATAAAGGTTGGGTCTTCAAGCATCTGAGATTTGCCCAACAACAAGAGTCATATAGTTGATATGATTAGCAAAGGTTGCTTACCATTTTACTAGTCTTCTAGCGGTGAAGCCAAAGCTCACTAGTTGATTAAATAATTATGGATCTTGAATCATTAAATGTCATAAGAGGATATGGTGTTTAGTGGGAGTATCTTTATTAAATTGTTTAATAGAAGTTACTTTAATGAACATATGTCTTAGTTTTGCATATATTTTTGTTGTAGATCATGGCACCAAGCTTTGTACCTACATCCAGCTTTTGCTTTACGTTCGATACTTGAAAGGAAAAACTTAATGGAACAAATTTTGCGGATTGGTCCCAAGAACTCGAGAATTGTTCTCAGGCAAGATAAAAAGGAACATGTTCTAGAAGAACCAATTCCAGATGTGCCTACAGAAAATGCTGCTGCTGCTATTAAAACTGCCTATAAAAAGGCATGTGATGAGTCCCTTGATGTTAGCTGTCTCATGCTTGCTGCTATGAACTCAGACCTTCAGAAGCAGTTTGAGAACATAGAGGCCTACGATATGATCGTAGCGCTCAAAGGCATGTTTGAGACACAAGCAAGAACTGAGAGATTTGAGATCTCAAAGAACTTGTTTGGATGTAAGCTAGCAGAGGGTGGTTGGTGAGCCCTCATGTAATCAAAATGGTTGGTTACACACGAGCTTGGAAAAACTTGGTTTTCCACTTAGCCAAGAATTGGCTCTGATTTGATTCTTGCTTTCTCGAAAGCTATGGCAGTTCATTTTGAACTTCCATATGAGCAGCTTAGACAAGAATCTCACCGAATCGCATATGATGCTTAAGGCAGAGAGGGCGTTAAGAAATGCAACAATCATGTGATGATGGTGCAAAAGAGTACAAGCTTCAAGAAGAAGGCTAAAACTTGGATCAAGAAAAGGGGCAAGGCTAAAGTTTCGGATGAGATCCAAACTGACAAACCTAAACCCAAGACCAAGTCCGCCCAACTCAAGAGAATGAATGCTTTTCTTGCAAAGAACTAGGCCTCTGGAAGAGGAACTGCAAGAAATACCTGGCTGATCAGAAAAGGAATGGTGGGATTAAAACTTCCACTACAGGTATTAATGTTATAGATATTTTTCTTGCTGACTCTTCTGTTAACTCATGGGTATTTGATACCGGATCGGTTGCTCATATTTGCAATTCGATGCAGAGTCTAACAAGAAGTAGGATGATTGCAAGGGGCGAGATGGATCTTCGCGTCGGAAATAAAGCAAAGGTTGCTGCATTAGCCGTCGGGACTATGCCACTACTTTTGCCTTCAGGATTTATTATGGAATTGAATAATTGTTATTACGTTCCAGCCATTAGTAGAAACATTATCTCTGCCTCATGTTTGATGGCAGAGGGTTATAAATTCATTATAGAGAACAATGGTTGTTCTATATTTTTGAATGAAGTGTTTTATGGCTATGCACCTGTTTTGAATGGGTTGTTTATTTTAAATCTTGATGATGCATCAGTCTATAATATTAATGCTAAAAGGCTTCGGCCTAATGAAATAAATTCCACTTTTATTTGGCATTGTCGTTTGGGTCACATAAGTGAGAACGCATGAAAAAGCTCCATAATGATGGAACTCTAAACTCATTTGATTTGGAATCATTTGAAACATGCGAGTCTTGCTCGGTCGAAAGATGACCAAAACACCTTTCACCGGGTCGTAGTGAAAGGGCGACGCACCGATTGGAACTCGTACATACCGATGTATGTGGACCAATAAGCACGATACCAGAGGTGGTTTTCAATGCTTCATTACTTTCACCGATGACTATAGTAGATATGGTTATATCTACTTAATGAGGCACAAGTCGGAATCCTTTGAAAAGTTCAAGGAGTTCCGAATGAAGTCTGTAATCAACTTGGCAAGACAATCAAATCTTTACGATCCGATCGTGGAGGTGAGTTTTAAGCCATGATTTTGGTAATCATTTGAAACAATGTGGAATTGTTCCACAACTTACACCACCCGCACTCCACAATGGAATGGGGTGTCCGAAGCGGCGAAACAGACCTTGTTAGACATGGTTCGATCAATGATGAGCCAATCGGATCTCGCCATTGTATTTTTGGGGTTATGCTCTAGAAACCGCCGCTTTCATTTTAAATAAGGTACCATCTAAATCAAGAGATAAGACACCATATGAGATGTGGACCGAAAAGTCCTAGTTTGTCTTTTCTAAAGATTTGGGGATGTGATGTCTATGTTAAACGCTTGATGTCCGATAAGCTCACACCCAAATCGATAAATGCTTTTTATAGGATATCCTAGGGAAACCAAAGGATATTATTTCTACAACCGGAAGAAGACAAAGTTTTTGTTGCTTAAATGGTGTCTTTTTGGAGAAAGAGTTTCTTTCAAAAGGAGTCGATGGGAGAAAGGTGCAACTCGAAGAAATTCGGAAACATCTGAAAGTGTTTCAACTCCTCTCGAACCTCTCATTGGATGAACAAATTGTTGTTGAACTCAGAGATAAGGCACCACCCACGAGATCTAAAAGGCCACGCCAATTGCCCACAAGGTATGGGCATGACGATTATTATTGAATAATGGTGAGCCTAAGACTTATGAGGAAGCGATGATGGACCCGGACTCGAGAAATGGCTTGGAGCCATGAACCAAATAGATTCCATGAGAGAAAATCAGGTTTGAACTCGGTCGATCCACTTGATGGTGTCAAAACCATTGAGTGCAAATGGATCTATAAGAAAAGATTGATATGGATGGAAATGTTCACATTCATAAGGCTCGACTAGTCGCAAAAGGTTTTCGACAAGTTCAAGGAGTTGACTACGATGAGACTTTCTCACCAAGAGCGATGCTTAAATCTGTTCGGATCATTCTAGCTATTGCGCATATTTCGACTATGAGATATGGCAAATGGATGTCAAAACAGCTTTCCTTAATGGAAACCTAGATGAGGATGTGTACATGACACAGACTGAAGGTTTTGTCGATCCAAAGAATGCTAGTAAGATATGCAAACTTCAAAAGTCCATTTATGGATTGAAGCAAGCATCTCGGAGTTGGAATATACGTTTTGATGAGGAGATCAAAAGGTTTGGTTTAAATCAAGAACAAAGAAGAACCTTGTGTTTACATGAAGGTTAGTGGGAGCGCACTTGTTATTCTCGATCTTGTATGTAGATGACATACTACCGGTCGGAAATGACATTCCGATGCTAGAATCCGTTAAATCTTCATTAAGAAAAAGTTTCTCAATGAAAGATTTAGGAGATGCAAGATATATCTTGGGAATAAGGATCTATAGAGATAGATCTAAGAGGCTAATTGGATTAAGCCAGAAATGTACATAGACAAAGTGTTGAATCGGTTCAACATGCAAAATTCCAAGAGAGGATTCTTGCCCATGGCACATGGCATTAATCTTATAAGAATCGGTGTCCTACGACCAGCGATGAGCGAGACAAAATGAGTGATATTCCATATGCTTCGCCATTGATCTATCATGTACGCCATGATATGTACACCACCAGATGTATCATATGCTCTAAGTGTTACGAGCAGATACCAAGTCGATCCCGTGAATGTCATCGACGTAGTGTGAAAAACATTCTTAAGTACTTAAGAAGGACTAAGGATGTGTTCCTAGTTTATGGCGGTGATGAAGAGCTCGTTGTAAATGGTTACACCGATGCAAGCTTTCAAACCGACAAAAATGATTATCGTCTTAATCTGGTTTTGTATTCATTTTGAATGGAGGAGCGTTGAGTCGAAAAGTTCCAAGCAAGAGACGGTTGTCGATTCCACGACAGAGGTCGAGTACATTGCGGCTTCAAGTCGCAAAAGAAGGTGTTTGGATAAGGAATTTCATTCTGAATTGGGAATGGTTCCGAGTGCCTCGAGCCCAATGGATCTCTATTGTGACAACAATGGAGCCATTGCTCAAGCTAAGGAGCCTAGATCCCATCAAGTCCAAACACATACTCAGCGTTATCATCTTATCCATGAATTGGTGGATAGAGGAGATGTTAAGATATGCAAAGTTCATACGGATTTAAATGTTGTCGATCCGCTGACAAAGCCTCTCACTGACCAAAGCATGAGGCACACACAAGAGCTATCGGTATTAGATACCTTAAATGATTGACTCTAGTGCAAGTGGGGAGATGTTGGAAATATGCCCTAGAGGCAATCATAGAGATGATTATATTTCATTATGTTCATGACATTGGATAATGTGTTATCTTGTTCCTAGAATAATATTGTTAATATTGATTATCAAGTATGTGACTTGGTTGTGAAACTCTATATTTCTGCGATAATTATTCTTACACGATCCTCGGTCGTAAACATATGAGGACACATATGAATAGACTAGCATATGTATTGGTTGATGACTATGTTTCACGAGTCATAGATATGGAGATATCAAACCAATAATATGGACACATGTTAGAGAACATGATGTTGATAAGACCCACATTGAGACACTATTGAGATTGTTATGAATCTATGTGTCGTTAGTTGGTCTCAAGCAATGATGATGTATAATCCTTAGACCTGAGATCGGCATGGTTTCCTACATGTGTAAGAGCACTCTTAGGGGTTGCCAAACGCTACACCGTGAATCGGGTAGTTATAAAGGTAGCTTTCGGGTATGCTCAAACATGGAGAGGAATGTGACTAGTCGATATGGGATTTGCCCTCCTAACATAACAGAGAGATGTCTGGGCCCTCGTTGTGATCGGATAAAGAAAGTGCATGGCCATGCCACTAGTAGTCGAAGTGTTCGACCACGTAAAGTTATCGACACTCGATCGAGAAAGTATTGAGCAGTCCATGGATGACACAACATCTCACCGGAGTTCAACCGGATATCGTGAGGCAAAGGGAGAATACATGAGTAGGTCGCTTAGTTCGACCGACTACCGATCGATCGTATGGAGATACAAGCAAGTCGAGGCGGTCGAACGTAATCACAGAGTGGTCGAAACCAAGTCGTAAGGAGTTACGAGTTGGTCGTGATCAAATCTGAACTGGTCAGATAGAGATAGGACCGGTCGTAAGTGATGAGGACTCGGTCGTATATCATATTGCATTAAGGTTCGTCCGATATAATTTGTGTGTATTCGGGAATCGATATGTTACGCTAGGAGCCGCTTCGACTCGTGATCGGAAACGGTTTCCGAGTCACAACCGAACTACACATGAACCCTGTGGTCACACACTTAACGGGTTAGAACAAACCAAGACGAATCGATTAAAGAAACGTGTTCGGATAGGATCCGCCACGAGCACTATATAAGGAGGTGCATGAGGTGTTGGGCAGAGGATGAAACACCACCGAAACCCTAGCCGCCATCTTCTTGAGAGCTCCACCGTGCGACTTGGTGCCGCACACCGGCGTTCGGTTGTTCCTTCCCGGACGGTGGATACCGTAGATGCGCTTACTACGATTGTTGCGCTTGAGGACGATCCGCGATCTTCACAAGGAACCGCAGACGTTCTTTGGAGGAGACGATTGACTACTTACCACTACATCGACGCTCTTCGCTGGACCAGGCGCTCCAACCCTTCTTCCGCCTGCTCTGGCGCTCGGTGGTAACGATCTATGATCATCTACTTGCTTGGCATCCTGGTTTACGTGGTAGAAATTTTTGTTTGTAGCTATCGTAGCCTACCCGTGACCCAACATGCCATTCATCACTCCACACATGAACCTCGCTGGTTTCGTGAGATCACTCGATGGATATCTCTATCGCATGACCTCCGAGCTATTGGAGGCTCGTCGTAGGATCTCCACTCTTGACGACAGTATAGCTCTGATGGTGGTCCAAGAGCTCTTTTCGTGGGAGCTATTGTACGGGGAGGATGCCATACTAGCACCTACTGAGGAGTTGCCAGAGCCCAGCATCCGCATCCGATCAGGTACCCGACGTCCCCATATGTCGGCTATTGGTCACCGCCGTCGCTTGATGGCCATCTACTTCGATACGGAGGAGCCACCGTGAGTGGTGGAGAGACACCATCTTCGCCATGAAGGGCATGAGATGATTAAGTTCATCGGTCTATCCTCCTCCGCTATGCCAGACTCGCTTTGCACTGCCGAGTGCAACAACGTCATCTAGATCTAGACTAGCAGTGGAGAGGTCACTTGAAGGGTCTTAGCGTGAGCACTTTTGGGTATTTTGGTATGTTAAAATATGTAAGGTGCTGGTGTATTATGATTGTAATTTGCTACTTATAATGGTTTAGTTGTTTTTTTTTGTAATGCTTAAGAAACGAGCATGCGAACCATGTAAAACTTGACTAGTATGTTGAAGTTTCATGAGTGTTGTACTTATGATCTAAAAACATGCATATTTTAATTTTAGATGAGTTATTTTAGTATGGGATGATGTTATTTGTCGACCCACTTAACTTGTGCTTATTCCCCCTCATCCCACGCACATTTGTTAACGCGTGTTGTATGAACAGGATGCTAGTAACAAGCTCTGTTAACCAACTCATGGCTTTGGGAGCTGGCTCTGGGTCATGGCACCCAGAAGGAGAAGTCCCCAATCCTCTGCAACCTAACCCATTACATCCATCTGCTCCTGAGGGTCAGCACGTCGCAGAGGAAGCGAAAGTGTTGCCTCCACCACTCACAATGGTGCAAGTGCTCGCCATGATTGAGCAAGGCTGGCAGACGAATACTTTGCTGCTACAACAGTTGGTGCAGAACACCGCCAACATGGGCACTGCAGCCACTGGAGGCGGAGCCACCGCCATGCCATAGTCGAGGATGGGCGAGTTCATGCGAACTTGGCCGCTGACCTTCTTGTCTGTGGTAGATCCTCTTGGCACCGATGATTGGCCAATGTAATGATGAGGAGAAGGTGCTATATGCATCTTATCAGCTGCAAGACCCAACAACTGCTTGGTGGGAAAACCATTAGGCCATTCTTGGAGAAGGCCATACCCTCACTTGGGCCGCCTTCAAGAATGTGTTCCGTGACGTCCACATCCCAGCGGGTCTCATGGACATTAAGAAGCGGGAGTTCTATGAACTCAGGCAAGGGAACATGACTGTGATGGAGTTCCTCTATCGCTTCAACTACCTTGCCTAGTATGCTGCTTCCGAAATACTGGATGAGGGGAGGAATGTTGCTCTCTTCCAGGAGCACCTCACGATGAGATTAAGTTGTCACTCGCTACCCATGACACTCCTAACTTCCAGACCTTGGTCAACAAGGCAATCCAGGTTGAAGATAGCACCCGAACGGTCATTGAAGGCCGCAAGTGCAAGTGGTTAGCACAGAAATCGACAAGCAGCGGCATGCCAAGACCACGTGTTTGGCAACCATCCAACGCACGTCCTCTAGCACCACCACCTCCAAGGTTTCAAGCACAAGTCCCCCATCTACAGCAAGGTACGGTTCAGCAATATAACCATGTTGGGCAGCCGTCCAGGACACAAAACCGGGTAGTAGTTGTCACCTGCGGCAACTACGGTGAACGTGGGCACTTTGCAAATGAGTGCCCAAAGAAGAAGTTTCCAGCACCTCACCCACAACCCGTTGGTGTCTAGCAGCAACCATAGGGCCTCGCACGAGGTCAAGGAGGGTAGTAGGCCCCCAGACCGGTGCAAGGCTTCGGACGCGGTCGTTTGAACCACACGACAGCTGAAGAGGCAAATGCAGCACACGATGTGGTGATGGGTACGATTCTCATTCACTCAATAACTATATTGGTGTTATTTGATTTCAAAGCTTCTCACTCATTCATATCTATGAAATTTGCCATGCAATAAGACATAAAAACTATGCACATAGAAAACAACATGGTAGTTTATTCCCCTAGGTCTGCATCATGAGGGCAAAACTTAGTTGTTTTAGGTAACACCCCAATCCGACAAGGGCACGGAATGCTACTAAACTAACATGTTAACAAAATTAAAATGAAGACAAAATTTAATTTTACAGTAACCTCCCTTGTATAGTTAACTATACAGGAGGTTCCAACATTCATAAATGTCAAGACAAAATAAGAATCAACAATTATCAGAACCATCACAGGAGTATCTTGAACTCAAACAATTATATCAGAAGGATGAACTAAGTTCACACGCAAAGACTTAATCAATCTTAACGGAGAAGGGTTATCAACCACGTACCAACATTATTTATTACAGTTCATCATTAATCAATGATTAAATCGAACTAAAATGTAATCCTCGACTTGATTAAGGTGAAGTGAATGAGTAGTGCGGTCTACTCCTCCCAATGGAACCAACCTCAAAGATCACCTAAAAGAAACAAACAACGCAAGAGTGAGTCCGAGACTCGGCAAGTACGTAAAATAATTAATACATAACAACCATGATCATGATAACACTATTGAAGAATATGAAATAAGCACGTAATCTAACATTTGAATGAATGGAATGAATGTTTTGGATGAAATGAAGGGACTACACACAAGCATATACCGGTATTGCTGGTGACACACCCGTCGGTGTTTACCTAAGCCCGCATTTAACAAAATACGGGGATCCAAGCCCCGTATGAAGAACGTTTCATACGAGTGTCCCAAACTACCCACATTGGAATGGTGGGTCTTACGTGCCCATACTAGAATTGATGGGTCTTATATATTGATCCACTCCCGTGGACGAAACATGAATTGTGGATGCATGGTATGACATATGAATATTGAAAAGACATGCTCTCTAATCATGGAGGTAACAGATAGGGATTGAATACAAACATTTAAATATTAACATGGATCTTAGAAACACAATACCAACAACAGGCATTCAACATTTTATAATCATAGGAACATTAAAGTACTTGCCTCAACTGTGAGACGGAAGACAACGACGGAAACCTCTAGCCCCGGTGGTCACCACCACCTGGCAACCGTGAATTATACTAAAAATCAACCAAACTTTCACAACATTGCATTGGAACAAAACGAGAGCAATCGTTCCTAAACGAAACCTGAACATTAACCGATATACTCCCAAAATCCAAACCTGTCCAAACAGACAGCTATTAAATAAAAATCCATAACTTTTGAGTCAAAACTCTAAAAGTCATGAATCCAATTTTCATGGAATCTACATAATCTTAGCTACAACTTCTCGGGTGACCGAAAGGTCAAAATACCACATCTATTGCTTTTTTTTAATCCCGAAGACCGTTCTGTCATCCTCGGTATCTCTGACTTGGAAAAATCATAACTTTTGTTTGGCCCAGCCAAACTCATTGTTCTAAGACTACCTGGAAACTACAAAAAACCAGATATCTCAATAAAATTATAAAAAAATTATTCCCACTATGCAACAATGGTTTCAAACAGCCAAGCCTTTCACCTCTGTCCACAATAGAAGGACAGATTACAGTAATAACTTTAAAAATTCATAACTTTTGATCTATCCATCCAAAATTTATGAACTTTACCTTCCTGGAATCAGCATAAATTTATCTAAATATCTCATTGAGATTATCGGACCAAATTCGGCCATCTCCAAACTCTAATGTACAGAACTACGACCGCTGCACAAATCCTGAGACTGAATTAGCACCCAGTCTTGCAAAATTCGTAACTAATTCATCCTTTATCCAATAATTATGATTTAATACTTTCTAGAAAGCTAACGAAATTCTCCATCTATCTCCAGGAGACTCTAAACACTTAATCTGCCTGGAACTAACCCAATCTCGCGAATGAACAGAATTGCAGTACTACCGATCTACGACAGCAGGATACTACAATGATTAATCGGTAGCAAAACACATCTATAGAACCGAACTAGCTATTGAGAATCACGATCTTACCCACGAAATCCACCACTGGACCACGTTGTAGTCCTCGTGAAGATCACCCCACCTTCTTCTTCTTCCTCTCCCTCCTCCTCTCTTCTTCCGTCTCCTTCCTCTTCCTTATGGCCGGCCAATCTGCAGGGGAAGCACCGGAGGAGAGGGGAGCACTACAGTAGCGCCGTGCTACAGTGACGGTGGCGCTACAGTACCATTCTACAGTAATTAGGGTGCTAGGGTTTAGTTCCCCCCCACATGGGCCCAAAGAGCTATGGGCCAAAGGCCCGAGTTCTAAAACTCCTCCAAAATTTTGAATTTTCCTTTTCTAATTACTTTTAATTTTAGAACTAGTCACTTATATGTTTTATATTTGAACCGGATATTACATTTTGATGTCTAAATTGAGATTAATGGAGTAGGATTCAAAGCCAACTTCATTATGATAGATACACCAGGGTTGGATATAATTATCGGGATGGATTGGTGTCATAGCCCCACTTTAACTACATTGAATTAGGATGCATCTCATGAGCATGCATATGATTTCTGGAGTACGTGCACAAATTATTGCATTTGAAAATTTTCAAATCAAAGTTAAACTTATAACTCAAACTGAAGGTCCAAATGAAATCAGGAATAAGTACTTGTGAAGACCTTTGGGAAATAATTTATTTAAACATTATAATATTTATCATGAATAAACATGAATTTTCTCAAATTTTTAGAACCCATCTTAACCTTGAGAAAATTCAAACTCAATTCGAAACCCCTATAGTAAATGAATTAAAGCAAGCAAAACAAAACATGAACAGTGATGGGAGAAAAATTTTATGTGTTCTATGACACCCTAAGAACCTCTCTGCAAAATCTTAGAATTTTTGAAATTTTTTTGATGTTTTAAATCGCTAGGCAAATTTGGAGGGGTTTTAATTTAAACCATTTAGCTAACCGAGATTTGAATCGGGTTCGAACCAGACCCGCAGACCGCCACCCGTGAACTCTGTTGCTGGCACGCTAGCCCCACCAATCAACTGCATCATCTAGCTTGCGCTGGCGAGCGGGCAGGAGCCGAGCGCCACACGGCGTGCGTTCCGTCCATGCAGACGACACTCCATCGCTCTTGGACTCCGTTCTATCGCTGCAACGCTCTACCCGTTCACGCTGTCACCGTCCCCAGCCGTTGCCCGCACTTAACCCCCTTCTTTCTCTCTCTCTTACTCACTTCTCCTCTTGGTGACTGAGGGGGAGGGAGCTCTCGTGTGCATTCCCCTTGGGTAAGATCCACACAACAGTGTCCTTCTCCTTCTCCATCCTTCTTTGCACCCATTTTTGCTGATGCGAGCTCTTGCTGTTGCCTATAGCGTTGGGAACAGGATAGGCATCTTCGTCACCGGTGGCTGCACACAAAGGGCCGCCGCCGTGTCAACTTTCTTTCCGGTGAGTCGTGCCATGCAGCACCTTGACCGGCAAATTCGCCACTCCCTGCAAAGCTCACCGTAGCATTTAATCAAACTTTTATGTAGCAGGGAGCTAGACCTAGATCGCCTTCCCAAATCCGCCGTCTCGTCGCCGGGCTGTGATTCGCCATCGCTCAAGAGGGCTTCTAGTCCTTTCTTGTGTCCTGTAGACATACATGCAGCCTCTAGATCACCACAGGTCACTCGTTGATGCCCCAGGTCATCTCGTTCGAGTTGTCGCCTGAAGCTGTGCTACCGCCGTCGCCATTACCGCAGTTGTCCTCGCTGCAGTGTTCTTCCATCAAGAACCCCTACACCGTGTTCCTAGTGAGCCGAGGCATCGAATGCACCCCTCCGTGGGCCTTGCCGTGGTCCCTAGCGCTAAATCCAGGTTCGCCGAGCTTCCTCCGTCGCTCGCCGTCGTCGCATTTGTTCCTCTAACGACCATTGGGCCTTGCGCCCACGTCGTTAAGTTCGTCGGGGGCCCGGTTACCAGATCTAGAGCCTCATGGTCCCAGGCAGTTGTCGTCACGCTGGTAGCCTCACCGCCTCATCCGCATGCACGACTGGCTTTGAACCGACACGGTGGCTCGTGGACACGTGGGCCCTGCTCGTTAGGGTTTAAATTAAAACGTTAATCCATCATTAGCTCTAAGAACTTTGTTAAATAGGATATGACATGTGGGCTCTCTGACCAGAGTAAAAATTAAGTTAAGTCTTGTAATACGTTTTCGGTGTGAGGAGATGTATTTCCAGGAATACACCTTCGACGTCATCGGGTTTACCAGACCCTCAGCGCTGACCTGGTTAGCGTGGGCCACGGCCCCCTGCGTATAAAAGTTGACAACGCGGTGTAGTAAATAATGGAAGGACTTCTACATGAAAAGTTGCTCCCTCGTCAAGAGATTGCATTCTCGTAAGCACTAATTAAAAAAAAATCCCCCTTTGTAGTCTTCTATTGTGGGGGTCTCTTTTATAAATATGTGCTATGTGAAAGTGCTTTCTTTAGACCATGGCATCAGATACTTAATGTGAAACCAAACCTTAGTTCGACCCATCAGTCTTCAAATCCTAGTGTTCATCTTTACGCGAGTTTGTCTCCATGAGAACTCTATGAGGTCACGGGTTTATTTTTGGCCTCCATAATTTTAGGCATGTGCTAAGGGTTCACTCTCATGTGTGTATGGCTTAACTGGCACTATTGTGCGATGAAATAGCAAAAATAGCCCCCCTCCTCCTAAGCAAAAGTGCAAAAATAGCACATGACGGACGTTTCCGCAAAGCGACATGTGCCCTCTCCAAGGCCCCCACCACCAGATCCCCTTCCAGCGTCCCTCTGCGTGGCAGGCCTGGCTGTCGTGGCATTTGAGCGCGAACCGTGCTATTTTTTGCCAATTAAGCTTGTAGGGAGGGAAGGCTATTTTTGCTATTTCGTCGCACAAAAGTGTCATTTTAGCCGATAACTCCATGTCTGTCTACCTTGTATGGACAAAAAAAAACGCAAAGCCTTGAGGGGATTAGTAAAGACTAAAGAGTCTCTAAAGACAGAATTACTAGTGACACAAGTAGTACAAAGTGATACCGCTCTCGAGATGGTTTTCACGTCAAAACACTAGACAGACAGGTGGCTCCAACAGATTTCTGACGACGAGGAGACAGTTGCTGCTCCACAAATGTCAACACCCTCCTCCACATGACCTCGATCGGGTCAGAGATCCTATACGCCCGAAGAAAGTTGTGGTCTTACAACGAAAATGCTTTGTCTTTTGGTTTGAATGATTGTAGGCCGTATGCACTAAATCACCACAAGCCCATGCTTATTGGTTTTCGGCCGAGTTCAACTAGTGAAAAGAAGTTAAGGTTGGAGGGGGTTCTTAGAGCAATTTTTCTAGTGGATCGTGACGCTCGTTCGGCCACCTCTACTATCGCCAATCTTTGCGAGGTAGCGACCAGAATTTCACTAAACAGAACGAAGAGCAGTCGCCCACCTTCGCCGAGTTGCTCTCCAAGTAACTCTCATCGCCAACCATAGTGCAACGTACTAGGCATAGACTAAAACTCGCACAAAGCAGCCCATGAACTCAGTCATGGCAGGCCCAGCTAATGAGTGCTTCTTTTTCTTGTTATTACATATTTTTGCCTAAGATTCGTTCACCTGGAGTTTGGGAATTTCGTTCCAAAATAAACTATTTTAATCATTTTACACGAATAAACCATGACTTTTTTTTTACAGAAATAACCCTCAGTTGTTGGCCCACCAAGCAACTAGACCTAATCGCGCGGTGGGCCAGCGATTAGCTAACGAGGGAAGCCTAGTAGCACGATATTTAAAATACAACATGCAATGCGAAATATCAATGTGTGACATTGACTTACACGGCAATCCCCGCACGTGTAGTAAGCCCTTACGGCGATACTAGGATGTCTAGATTGGATGATCCATATGCATGGGGTTATTGTAGTCGCACTGCGCCGCGTGGAAACTCTGGTGGTACAGGAGCATCCTTGCAAGAACAGTCAGGGTATGTCGCCTTCTTGGCAGCCCATTTCCGCTTCTGGAGCATCGACCCTTAGACCTCCATCCCCAAACTGGGCAGCGTGACCTCTTGTGCCTCTCTCTTGCTTTATGCCTCTTCTCCCTCCCCTCTCCCTGTTTTCCAAACTAGCTCGAGTAGAGTCTTGTCTGTAGTGGTGGAGTATGCCCTCGTTTTATAGACAATTAGGACACAGCATTGAGGGAATAAATTGTGGTGAATGAAAGTCACTCCCATTTGCTAGAAGGAATCTATGGGTGCAGCATAGCTTAGAGAATTGTCAATTCACAAGGAAAAGTCGGTGCATGTTCTCAACTAGGACTGAAAAGCTTGAACTAGGGTCTGGTCATTTCAATCTGAAAAGCAAATGGTGGAGTGTTATCACTTCAGTTTGAAAGGTGCGGGTCAGAGTGTTGTCTATTCGGCATGAAACAGAGGCGCCAAGTTGTTGTCAATTCTCACTGAGTAGGGAAGGATGTCTACTAGTATTAGCGAGATTCATGTAGCAAGCCCCTTATGTCACGATGCTGACTAGGGGGAAAGGAGTTGGAATTGAGTAGCATGCCCCTTATGTCACGATGCTGACTAAGGGGGAGGGAGCTAGAATTGAGTAGCATGCCCCTCTGTCACAATGCTGACTGGAGGAGGTAAGACTGAGACCCAAGCACCACAAGAAACATCTTAACATGCTGAATTTTAAAGCAAGTAGTAGTACAACAATCACATCATCTACATCGATACTAAGGTGTGAAATAAAAGACATACCACGCATGGTACTAATGATCTGCCTATCCATCTCCCTCCCTTCTCCTCAATCCACGCCCCTAACCCTGTCCTTGTCCCTATTGTCTGTCCCACTTGGGCCAACGGGCCATTTGTGGTCACTACCTGGGTCCCGAAGGGGTCCACCACTCGGGTGCTCGGAGCACCCTTTCTCCAAGTGGCACAACAGGAGTAGGTGTGGTGTACGGATCCATGAACTGTGTGGGATGCGTCTCATGTGGTGCGTCGAACAACTGTGAACCTGGAAGCACGTCGGGGTCGTCAATAAGGTACTCCTCCAAATCACTTTGCAGCAGGGATACACGTATGGGGGACGATGACTGATGAGTACCTAGTTTGCAAAAGTAGGAAAGTGTAAAACACTCGATGCAAGTTTGGTAGTTTTCAATCATGGGAAAACCAAAAGCGATGGTGGCAAGTACCTGGCGTAGGCATCATCATGGGATGGAGCTATGATGATAATGTCATAGGGATGCGCATGTGAGGTTCCCACTCAGACGTCGGTGGACTTGCGGTGTGAGATGCAAGTTTGGTTAGTTGCGATAACACGTACAATAATATACACTATGTTTACTTCATTACCTCCTGTAGGGAACTGGTATGGCGAGGACACCTGCTGCCATGTTGAGCTACCTGCCGAGTCTAGCGGGGGAGCTGCTAGGTGTCGTGGTGGACGTGCTGTGGCTGGAGGGGGTCTGTTGAGCGGGACGCTGTGAGGACGGTCTCGTAGCGTTCGGTCGCTGTTTACAAGAGGTCAAGTTGACAATGCGCTGGGACCACTTGTACATACAGCTTACAAACGATCCGACCTCCTCTCGTGTGACCTCCACGCCCTGACAGATGCGGTTCCACATGGAGTGCGATATTCATCGTTGGTGATATGGCCTAGAGGCAATTATAGAGATGATTGTATCATGTCTATGTTTATGAGTTATAGAATAAATGTTATTATGTTCCTTCAATGAATCATGAATTATAAAAATTACCAAGTATGTGACTTGTTGGTGAAGCTTTTTAACTTATATGATGTCATTCTAAATTTATCCCTGGTCGGATGTCACTGGTCAGAACACTAGTGACTTATCGACCAGTATATGTATTGATTGATGACCATGTTTCACCCGTCATGGATATAGGGATATCGAACATAGTTATCAATTCCATTCCGGAGGCCATTCCAGTTTTCCTCTTGGTATGGAATACGCTGGTATCGTCCATTCCTACAGCATCTGCTCGATTTTAATATAATAATATATATTTATTTATACATATATATAATTATATGCACACATAATTTCACTTGGACTCTCACTTCAAATACATAACCATAGAATAAAAACAACACATAACTCAATTACTTCATAAATACAAAGGTCGCACGTAGTTAAATAATACAACATGAGTTCATGATTTCATAAATTTTACCATAGTCTAGCATACTAGTCTAGCATAATTTCAATTACTGAAGGAGTAGTATTGGACTCGACCTTCCGAGCTGATTCAAAGAAGTGGTCACTTTAATTTTGATTTTTTGACCGGTACCAGAATAACCGAAATGGCCGAAATGGACCGGAATGGGCTGAAATGGCCGATATTGACCGGTATTGAGGTCAGTATGGGATTGAGGCTACGGTGTGCCGGTTTGGATGCTGGTATGGCATGTTCCGGCCATTCCAGCTAGTACCAAAATGGAATTGATAAGTGTTGGAGGAATATTTCTCCCTCCTAGACTGGGGCCCGCTTTGGTACAGATGCACATATGCACTCCAAGAGACGCCGCTATACTCCCGAAGACCAGAATACCCTCGATTGTACTCTTAGAGTAGTCAACCCCAAAGGGTATTTTGGTCATTTGTACAGCTTGGGAGCCTATAAATACCCCCATGTATCCCTCCTCTTGGGGGAGAGCTCTTATGCAATACATACTAGCAAGTCACTAGGTGAGCCTTGGGAGGATCTCGAACCCCGCAGTCACCGACAGAGTAGGGCGGTCCTCCTGACCTCGAACCTGATAAATCCTCACGTTACGCCGCTCGCGACAAAGGCCCGTAGCACTACCGCCGTCCGCCTCTTACTTGTGTTCGGTTTACACCAACAACATTGGCGCCGAATCGCGGGGACGAGCTAATCAATGTAAGGCTATGGCTCCTACCAAGAAGTACTCCAAGTCCACGAGGCCTCCTCTCGCCTCCAGAGCATAGGAGCCCCGGACGATCGGTCCGCTCCCAAGAAGCCCAAGGCATGGGTTATCTTCGAGATTGAGCTATTCATCCCGATGCATAACGCCCCGCAGATTCCCAGTCGCCAGCATCCCTACCTCCATTGCACCACCGACGCGGTGTTCCGCCCAAGGCAAGAGGTCTCAAATGTTGTTGAACCTCTAGGGCCAACCACCACTCCTGGAGGACTCGACGCCACTAATTGCAAAGCAATGGTGGAGGCAACTGCAAGGCAGGTGGTGGACTACATGATGGCCACGTATCGTACTCCCAGCGGCCCTCAAGACGCCTCCCCGCCTCCCAAGACCGCCCTCGCCAAGTGGCTACACGACCCGGCCAGCGGGATTCTTCCTGAGGAGGGCTAGGGGACATCCTACAACCTCCCTCCACTCGCCCACGCGGCGGTGATGAGCGGGCTCATCGCCAATGCACCCGCCAAACTGGATGGGAGGAGCTCTCTTTCCATTGCACCATCCCATCGCCCACCTCCGAGGCCTGAGTTCATACCCCCTGGAGCGGGCGCTCCGCGACCTCCCCTCCAAGCTCCTCCACCTGAGCAAATGCGCCTGCACCCGGAGATGGTGAGTCAGCTCCCCCCAGTAAGTGCTAGGCTCCATCCTCAAGGTGCTACATGGCCGGGGGTGACTAGGGAGCCCGTGAGGCCAAAAGTTGCTCCCCGGTGCCCCCTCCAGCACCTTCAGGCGGAAGGACCATTCCACCCGTCATGGCCCAAGTGCACTCATCAAGCCGTAAGGATTCACATCAAGGAGGTCAGGCCGAGGCGGTCCAAGAGCATGTACTCGCGGCACTAGGCGGTCCTCGCCACCAATCGGGTCCGCTAGGAGCGTGGTCACCATGGCTCAAGAGGAGGATGTCAATCACTAATCTCCCACGGATCAAGTTGCAAGTCGGCATGGGCGCCCAACTCGCCAATGCGCAAGACCATCGCCGCCACCGGCGGCATCTAGCTCTTCCACCAGAGAGCCCCGCCATCGCCGTCGCCGCACCAAGCGATCACCATCACTCGCGCAAGACGAAGAGACAGGGCATCCCCGAGATCGGGAACCTCTCGCCGAGACATCTTCAAAGTCTGCTTCAACCAAAGTTCCGCCAAATTTCAATCTCAGGCCTACGATGGGGACTCGACCCCATACAATTCTCGAAGTATACTCCACGGCGATTCGGCCGGGAGGTGGAGAAGTAGAGATGTGCAACCGCCTCCCGCTCCTTTCTCGAATGGCATGTTCTCGGGTTCTTCAACCAAAAGAAAGGCTCCATCTATTCTTGGGACCACCGAGGAAGAGTTCAACAAGAATTTGCAAGGAAGCTATAAGCCTCTATGCTCCCCAACCAGCTTTCTTTACCGTCAAGCAACAAAGGGGTGAATCCACTAGAGAATTTCTAAGCGCTTTTCTAAAGTGAGAAGCCAAGTCGCAGATGCCCTGCACTCAACGGTCATAAATGCTTGCAAAGAAGGGTCGCTTCCCGGAGAACTCAATCAAGGCTTGGGAGAGATCCCCAAGGACGACTCCATGAGCTTTTCGAGGTCGTGGAAAAATACGCCCGAGGAGAAGAAGACGACCTGCTAAGAAGGATTTCTCCGCAGACGAAAGCATCTCCTCCGGAAAGTCAAAAGCTCTTGAGGAAGGGCAATGACCGGAGGGATTACTCGCAGGAACGTGACTCCAAGATTCTTGTCGTGAATCGACACTCCTTCGTAGGAGCGCTGAGCAACTCCACCGAAGACCCAAGAAGGAGTCG
This sequence comes from Phyllostachys edulis, assembly GCA_036346405.1. Classification (NCBI taxonomy): domain Eukaryota; kingdom Viridiplantae; phylum Streptophyta; class Magnoliopsida; order Poales; family Poaceae; genus Phyllostachys; species Phyllostachys edulis. The sequence continues at coordinate 1,598,815 of JAYEVD010000807.1, forward strand.
AGACCAAAGCCCATCGAAGGGACGCCCGACGAAGGCCGCAATGAAAGGAGGGGTAACCCAAATCAAGGAGACGGGTGCCGTGTGCCTACCATAAGATGAACGGCATGATACTTAATGAATGCCGCCAAGACACCGCCGAAATAGCGAAGCTCCTCGAACACGGCCTCGGGGCTGCCGAGCATCGCCGCCACGCCCCACGGCCACAGAGGCGATGCCCCTTCAGTAATTCCACCACCCTGCACAGCCCTCGGTGATCTACTCCTCGGGCAGCGCAGTAACGATGTTGAGCATGAACTCCTTTCCAAGCGCCGCAAAGACGAGTAAATGTCATAATAGGGGCTCGGCCTCCGGCCATGCATCAAAACGCCAATGTATGAGTACGCCGAGAAATCAACGCCGTGGGGTGGCTCTCTCAGCGCCCCTCCCAAATGGGCAAGCATTTCTCTTAGCTTCACAGCTGATGATGCACAAGGCTTAAGGTTCCCTCATGATGACGCCCTCTTAGTAATTGCCACAATATCCAATTGCGAGATCTCCCGCATCCTTGTCGACGGAGGAAGCTCACAGATATACTCTACTGCGGCGCCAGGAACTATGGGAGTCACGGGGCTATCATCCCGCATCCTCATCGCCATCCGACGCCTCTCACGGCCAGCATCAGAAAATCCATCCAACCCCTTGGGAGGATCGAACTCCTCATGACGCTCGGATCACAGGAGAATCACCGCGACGGAAGCCGCCAGTTTGATGTTGTTGACATCGAGTCCCCATTCAATGCCATCATGGGAAGGGCAACTCTCAACCGCTTCAGGCATGCAGTACATCAAAACTACTCCGTGCTTAAAGATACCAGGCCCTTGCGGAGTCATCTCCGTGAGGGGTGATCAGGACTTAGCTCGCCGTCTGTACCAATGAGTCAAAGGAGGACATGCTCTTGCCTCTCTCACCAAGGCACACCAAGGATGTACCCCCTCCAGCGAGGTGCTCCCTTAAGCCTCGTTCGGAGGGGGACCCGCAGGAAGTACGACTCTTCGACCAAGGTGACCCGCGGTCTCTTAGAATCGGGTCGTTATCCCGTGAAGGATGGAGAAGGAGCTAATGGAGTTTTTAAAGTCTAACACCGCATATTCGCTTGACACCGCCAAACATGACACTCCTTTTGGACGCTCATGGGGCCTCCGCACCTCTCATATCGCGCCAAGGGAAATCACAAAGAAAACACTTCGCCAAGGCTTCTATCGGCTCACAATGGTGCAGATGCCTCGACATGCTCAGAAGCGTGAGGGATGCCAAAGATGGCAGCCAATCGTGATCGATCATGCTAATCCCCACGCACCATACCAATCACTGGCCTTTTGTTCGATGGGGAATGGACCCGCCGCCATCCCCATCGGGCAAGGCTACAAGCTGCAGTGGTAGCATCGGTGAATTACATCACCGAATGGGTAGAGGTGGAGCCCTTAGCCTCCATCACGCCGCACCATGATGAAATCCCTTTGAAGAATATCGCTCGCCGCTCAATATTCCTAGGGAACTCACGGTGGATAACGATACCAAATTCGACGCCCAGCCTTTCAGAGATTCTGAACTCCATCGACCACCTTCGCTTTGATACGGTGGCTCGCCCAAAACCAATGGGGCCGTGGGAAGAACCAATGGGCTAGTCCCGCAAGGAATACGCCACCACCTTGAAACAAGTGCACTCAAGCGGGGAACCCGTAGAGGAGCTCCCAAGATCCTATGGGGCTCTGCAAGACGACCCCTAGTCGCTTCCATCGAACGACCCGCTTCACTGCTGCACGGGTCAAGCTTATCCTCCTCGCCTGCATCCGCCACCGCCTTCTCCAATCGAATCGCTCAAAGACCACTACCGCCCAATTCGCCAAAACGAGGACAACCGCAAGTGAGAGGGCGGACTTTGTGAAGGAAATCCGCAAGTTTCATGCTTAAGACTCTACTGTATGCCCTCTGTGGCACCTATCGAGATGTAAACACCATCTTACTTAATGCAATGAAGACGTGAAGTTCCTACATGATTGCACCATTTATGCAATTATGACATGGATCAAGGGTAGTCCCTTAACACGCTGCTTTTAAGGGGTTGACCTGTTTTGTGAATGTCTTCTCAATTTTGTGCTCATTGACGATTGAGAGCTTTGCTTTCTGACACGCGGCGATAAGATAGGTCGCTCCTAACACGCCGCTGTTAGGAAGGCAGACTGTCTACAAGTCTCGCTTGTTTCACACAAGCTCGCTAACCCTTCCCCTGAAGGATGTCACCTCCGTGGTGCATAGGGTGTACGACCTCCACGGTCTCCCCTAGCAAAGTCCATAGTGGCTTGGGCGCCCGTCGCCTCCACCATGGCGGCTCGGTCCCATCGCCCTAGGGCATGGGCGACCACCTCGTGGTGCGAGGGCGACGACCTCCGCGCGTCTCCCCTAACAAAAGTCCATGGTGGTGGGCGTCCGTCGCCTCCACCATGGCGGCTCAGGTCCCACTCGCCCTAGGGCATGAGCGACCACCCTCGTGGTGCATAGGGCGTACGACCTCTACGGTCTCCCCTAGCAAAAATCCATAATGGCTTGGGCGTCCGTCGCCTCCACCATGGCGGCTCGTGTCCTACTAGACCTAGGGCATGAGCGGCAACTTTGGTCCAAGACAAGTTGATGGATGTGCCGAGGACTCGCCCCTTAGACTCTGTGCCACGCCACGAACGACCTCTCGAGTCCCCCGCAGACACCTAGCTTCATTGCTTCAAGGGTTAACCACTCTCATGCATTCCCGATCATAAAAAAACCCACATACGGGGTAAAAGGGCTTCATTACCTCATAATTTGGTGCCTCACGACTTAGCCTCGTGGGCACCCCAGATGTCAAGGGCACACGCCCGTGGTGCCCATGAGTTAGCCTCGTAGGCGCCTCCAAGTCCACTGGGGGCTACCATCCCTAGTGGCCATTCGGTGCCCCACGACTTAGTCTCGTGGACGCCTCCAACGTGCTCTATGATTTAGTGTTGTGGGCACACCTTCAAGATGCACATAAGTTAGCCTCATGGGTGTCTCCAATCCACTGGGGGCTACCACCCCTAGTGGCCATTCGGTGCCCCACGACTTAGTCTCGTGGGCGCCCCTCCGGTGCCCTACGACTTAGCCTTAGACATTTGTGTTATCTACATGTCCCAGCAACGTTTCTAGATCGAACAGCAACAATTCTGAGGAGTTCTACTTCGATAACTCTCATCAAGCCACCGAGCAAGAGGAGGACGACTTAGCCTACGCACCGCCCTCCTTGAAGGCTATGCCTCGGCTCGGCGGCCTCACGCCCGAAGCCCTCGTGTGCCCGAGGCCTTCGCAAAACCCTCGTGCCCGAGGCCTTCGCAAAACCCTTGCGCCCGAGGCCTTCGCAAAACTCTCGCGATCGAGGCCTTCGAGAAACCCTCGTCCCGAGGCCTTCAAGAAACCTCGCACCGAGGACTTTGTAATACCCTCGTGCCCGAGGCCTTCGCGAAAATCCTCGCGCACAAGGACTTCGCAAAACCCTCGGGCATGCCCGAGGCCTTTGCAAAACTCTCACGATCGAGGCCTTCGCAAAACTCTCGCGATCGAGGCCTTCACAAAACCCTCATGCCCGAGGCCTTTGCAAAACCCTCGCAACCTCTATCAAGAAAACCCTTGCGGTACCATCGCTACCGAGGCCTTCAAAAACCCTCAAGCACCCTCGCCAAACCTTCGAAAACCCTCGCTACCGATTCTTATTGTTCATCGTCAACAAGTTTAACGAAGTTACACACAAACGACTAGATAATGGCCTCCAAGGCTCCCACCAAAACTAACACATACACATAGGCAAAACACATCCGCGATCATCGCTCATACACAAGAGAAAGAAATATGCGCCAATAGAGGCGTGACATTTCGTCGAACGGGCGATGCACCACCAAAACAGAATGGAACGGCTCGATGCCGCCGCCCGAGCCTAACGCCAACCAATAACCCCTTTGGTGCACAGTCTTTGCGGGCTTCGCGCGGCCGTGGACGAAGCGCGACGGTCGATGGACGCCGATTCGACGCGACCGCGGCGCGCTGCTGCTGTGCTGGGCCGGCCTCTCCTCCCGTAGCTCCTCGTTGGGGCGGGTTTGTCGGCGGCGCCGACGAGGTCCTATACCGCACGAGGCCGACAAGCCGCGCGCGCCTCGAGGGCATCATGGAACAGACCCTCCTCCACGAACACCTTGCGAGAGCCGATGCAGGAGGAGGGAAGGCGGCGGCGATCGCGGGAGGGGACCGGCGCGCAGCGCAGCTGGGTCGGCGGCGGGACCATGGCCCCTCCGACCGGGCACCGGCGAGGCGGCGGCTCAACGGCTCGGCGAGCACGCTAACGGCGGTAGAGGTTGAAGCATGAGCCAAGACCGCGACTGGCATCGATGGAGGAGTCGCCGGTCCAAGAAGAAGCGACGGCCATGGCGTTAACCAAATAGAGGGCGTCAAGCGCGGCGCGTTAGGGGCTCGAGCGAGGCAGGCTTGGACCGGTTGAGAAGCCGGCTAGGGCGAATCGGCGTGGGTCGGCGGTGGCGGCGCCAGAGGAGGCAACCTCGAGTTGGCGGCCGGATCTCGAGCCGACACGGCCGGCGGGCGGTCGGCGGGCGCCGAGAAGCGGCGCGACCGAGGCGGAGGCTGCGGCGGGCGGCAGGCCAGCGGCGCCGGCAGGGCGCGACCGAGGCGGAGGATGCGGCCGGGCGGCGGCCAGCGGCGCCAAGCAGGGCGGCGGACCAAAGGGCCGAGCCTCGATCCTCCCCGGGCGGCTTGGTGAGAAGAGAGGAGAGAGTTCTGAGAAGTGAAGATGAGAATGAGTGAGTTAGGGAGGTAGAAGGAGATGAAGATTTATGTGTGTGTGGTCCTTTGGAGAGGATCGGCAGGAACAACAGATTTTAAAAAGCACCAGACATGTAACTCCTTTGAAGAGGCAAAGCAAAGATCAACAAGCCGTAGCACAGTCTCTTTTCAGAGCATCCAAGGCACAAGGCCGTTGGTCCTCAAATAGCCGATCAAACCCACCAGGGACTGGTTTAAAGGGGCTGTCCCAATCCGATCTAAAGGTGGTCATCTATTTTACATAAGTCCAAGAAGGAGGTGCGGCCAGAGCATGGCTCCGTCCAGTTTGGTCGACAAGGAACCAGGACGATATATCTGTTCCTCAGTAATTGTTATCTCCTGCCATCGTGCCGAACGGTGGCCGTGACATAACCGGGTTGTTTAGACTTTGTGTGTCGAGTATGAAGATATGTCGTCTTCGAGACACAGCTTTGGACACGACTGTCACCCGAGTGTCTTGCTCAGACAGTGTAGTGACAGAGCAGAGGACACGACCACCGTACAAATCCGAGTGTTGACTTTCGCATCAAAGTCATAATTCGAGACTGCCTCTTTGGCATTTCCTTCGAAACGCCAAGGGGCAGGGGGGCTACTGTTGGAGGAATATTTCTCCCTCCTAGACCTGGGGCCCGCTTTGCAGCAGACGCACATACAGACCCAAGAGACGCTGCTATACTCCTGAAAGACTGTAATACCCCTCGATTGTACTCTTAGAGTAGTCAACCCCCAAAGGGTATTTTGGTCATTTGTACAGGCTTGGGAGCCTATAAATACCCCCATGTATCCCTCCTCTTGGGGGGGAGAGCTCTTATGCAATACATACTAGCAAGTCACTAGGTGAGCCTTCGGGAGGGATCCTCGAACCCCCGCAGGTCACCGACAGAGTAGGCGGTCCTGACCTCGAACTCAGATAAATCCTCGCTAAGCTGCTCGCTCATGACGAAGGCCCAGAGCACTACTGCCGCCCCGCCTTACTTGTGTTCGGTTTACACCAACAACAATAAGTATGATATGGAATCAATAATGTGAACACATGTTAGAGAACATGGTATTGGATTGACCCACCTTGAGACACTATTGAGATTGTTATGATTTTATGTGTCGTTAGTTGGTCTCAAGCAATGATGATGTATAATCCTTAGACCTGAGATCAGCATCGTTTCCTACATATGTAATAGTACACATAGGGGTTGCCAAATGCTACTCCGTAACTGGGTGGTTATAAAGGTAGTTTTTGGGTATGCTATGAAACATGCGGAGGAATGCGACTGGTCGGATATAGGATTTACCCCACCTAACCTAACAGGAGAGATATCTCTAGGCCCCTCGATGTGTTCGGATAAAGAAAGTGCATGGCCATACCAATAGTGGTCGAAGAGTTGACCATATGAAGTTATCCGTCACTTGATCAAGAAAGTATTGAACAGTTCATGGATCACATAATATCTAACCCGAGTTCAACTAGATATCGTGAGGCAAAGGGAGAATACATGAGCAAGTCATTCGGCTTTGATCGACATGCATTAGTCGTGTGGAGATGCAAGCTGGTCGTAGACTGGTCGAACATGATCACTAACTGGTCGTAAACTAGTCGTAAGGAGTTACAAACTGGTCATGACTAAATATGAACTGATCGTTAAGAGATATGAGCTGGTCATAAGTGATAAGGACCTAGTCATAGATCATATTGCATTAAGGTTCGTCCGATATTATTTATGTGTATTCGGAATCGTTATATCCTGCTAGGAAACGCTGACGACTCGTGGTTAGAAAAGAGTTTTCGAGTCACAATCGATTATGCATGAACCTGCAGGGTCACACACTTAACGTGTTGGAAAAAACATGTTCAGATAGGATCCGTCATTGGGTGTAACTTGCTAGCACAGAAGTTGTGCTCACCCTTGCTCAATGCAAATAAATTTCAGAGGAGAAGAACTTCGCTATTGCTGTGGATCTCGGCGACTAGGCTGCTACCCTAGTCGATTGTCTGTGGCAGATTAGCTGGACTCCACTACTTTTTCATCGTCTTTCGTTGTGTTCTTTATTGTTCGCTTGTAAGCCTCTTTTGTAATAAACTCTGATTATTAATAAAATTATGCGAATTATGGATATTACCATATCTGTTTACTGTGTGAACTAGCTACTGATCTTGGGACTAGTTCAGAAATACACAGAGGATTTGGGGGTGTTACTCCCAGGTCTGATAGAACGCATCCTAATTCGTGAAACCTTCCTGGTACTCCTGGGCAAATAACTCTTGAGCAACTTGATATCCTTCAACTAATCAACAATGGCACAAAGTCGTGAGTACATAAAGCACTCAGCAAGTTGTGGGGAAATATATGCAAATAGTATTCATGCTAGGCTTAAACAAAGGTTAGCTATATGGTTCTTTTGCCTAAAGTAGCATTAACGAGAAATACAATAAATAAATTGAAATGTGTAATTAAAAAGCATAATAAATAAATAAACAATTGCTTTGAAACAACCCGTTGAACTACCTATCCACTTCCCAAGACAAACCACCAAGTGAATTACCCGCACCAAACTAACATTATATTCAACAAGTGAACTTCCCATTCACACTTTGACATATTTTATGAAAAACTCTATCTCTCATGTGAAATCCCTGGACACATCCATAACCGTGGACACTGTTATTCGAATAGTTTTACACTCTGTAGAGGTTGTACAACTTTACCGATATAACACGACTTCTCTAGTTTGTTTGGCATCCGTCGAAACCACTGCTCACTACCTTAGGTAAGCAGTCTAGAGCACACGTCAAGACCTTTACAAAGTTCTGTTTTGACCTGGTTCTGCTCGCTAAGGTTTTAATACTGAATGTCTTTCCGACCAGATAGGGCCCCCCTCTTGCGCCAAACACAACCCAAACAGAACCAAATCAAAATATTGCTAATTACTTAGCCAAGTCCATCCCATCAGACATGTGGTTGTACGGTTAAGGCCCAGTTCAATGGTGCACAAGATTAAGTTCTTGACAAGTTACTCAGGTGATCTTACCACAAACCCATGACGTGTTAAACCCACCCTCAATCCACCATCCACTTGCCCGAGAAAAAACCATTTTGTTTAACTAAAACCAATGACATACCCTGTCATGGTACACAAATTTTAACAGCAGTGACTAACCACCACAATTCCATATTTCATTAAGTCAAGATTAATCATTATGACACATGTGATAATGAACCCATCATAACTAAGCTTGACTAAGCATTTGTACGATACCTATGTTGGTGATACAAATATGTCCAACTAAAATTATCCATGCTAGGGTGACAAAGGATTCATGGCATTCAAATAATCAATGAAGGCATAATGACAACAGGTGATAGCTAAACCCAAAAAAATTTGTATAAAGATAGCATGCAGTTGTATAAAACAATATACTTTTGACATTATAGGTTCAATATGATCAAAGGACCATGACTTGCCTTAGAATAGATCCGGATTGATCTTGATCTTGGTGAACTCCTCCTTGCTCAAAATTCCCCGAAGAATCAACGTCTACTCGTAAACAAGGCAAATAAACCAAATAGAGAGAAAACAAACTCCAAAAAATAAAAAAAAAACATTAGATAAATAGATCTCGAATTTAGATGAATTTAGAAATTTGAATGGTCTCAATCGGAGTTCGGATGAAGAAGATATGACTTTTGTAAGTTCAAACCTTGAAGAAATACTCAAAAAGGAGTTTCGAGTACTGTTCAACGAGTACTATTCATAGCTTTTGACTACGTGTACTCGGAAGGAGTTTCGACCGCCTGGTCAGAAGGTTTCAACTGCACACGGTCATAGAATATTTCTACTGCATGGTTGAAGTAGTTTCGACTGCCTGGTCAAAGACTACACGATCACGAGGTGGAAGGGCTCGGGCTTCTAGGGTCGTCGGCGAACGGCGGGTCTTCGCCGGTGATGAGTGGTACCAACGCGTGGCTGATGCTATTGCGCATCTAATGAGGTGCTTACTGGTGGTCGGTGTGGACTGAGCTGGCCGGCGGTGAGCTTTTAGCGACGAAAGGCTTTGGCTATTGTCGAGAACTTCCTCGACGATGCTCCAGCGATGTGGATGGTTACTAGAGGTAGGTCTTGCGATGGTGAAGGCGATGGCGTGGTCGACGACGATGAGGCACCCATAGTGGCAGTGGAATTCACAAAACTCTAAACCTTAGCCGAAACCCTAATGGGCCACGTGAAGGAAGATTCGACCCATTCGATTAATTGAGATTTTAAATAGTTTTTCTATTTTACAAATACCAAGAAATCCAAAAGGCAAATAGAAAATAGAAAATAAACTCAAAAAAATCTAGACAATATATCCAAGCACATAGAATCCAAATAAAATAATTTTAACAATAGTTGATGTTGACATTAATCACATTAAATTGTTTTTGATTCATGAATTTTTAGATTAAGCTTTAACTTTAACAAAAAAATTCAAATGGTTATTTTTATTTTTAAAACTTCAAAACAAACCAAAATTTTGGGATATTATAGATTATCAATGTATGAATATTGTATGACTGTGATTGATGTTAAATGAGGGTATGTGCGTGTTGGTCGCTGATCTTGGGAGCCAACACGAGACACATACCCACTGTTTTAGAATCCTATTTAACTCTGTTAGGTGTGTACTTGGACTGTTGGAGAATCAGCTATCATGTAGTACCCACAGAGGAGCAGTACGCATGGTGTCCGATGCTCTGAGTTCAGCCAGGTGCTCTCACTTAGATGGAGTTAAGTTGGATTCCATTTCCTTAAGGCCCAAAGTTATTTCCATAAGACTGGGAAGGCCTCGGTCTTACAGAAATAACCCGGGGGTCCTCACACTTGCCCTTTACCCACGATCATCCCATCAGGAAATGCTCGAACGGCCACAAAGTGCACGGTATCTACCACACAACGTAGAGGACAATCGGTCAACGGGGACGTCGGATTGCTCCTGAGGTAAGCATCGCAAAGTGCACGGTACCTACCACACAACATAGTGGAACCCCAACTAAACTATGGTACCGCTCGACGTCCGCATTGGCTATCGCCCGAGCAATCTAGATGAATCGGTCAACGACATTATTGTCATGGGTACTTATGAACATCACCCAGCTGAACAGCCACAGAAGGTATGCCTCTATGTGACACGCCACCTGGTAGTTGTTCGCATTGGGTGCCATCCTCTCAACCTGCAAGAAGAATAATGCATTAGATTGATACAAACATGGACGAAAGCATTACAAAATTGTAAAAGCACTAACCCTAGACTGTTGTAGCCACCTCTACGTCGGCTCGTGCTTTTGACTTTATGCGAAGACCTGGTAGGGCACCTCCTCCTTCTGCGGCGGTGGAAGATCTCCGTGGAACCTCTGCAACAAATTGGCCCTCCAGTCGTCCCTAGGCCCCTCTGGAACCACTGTGAGACAGTGGATCAATAGCCCGGTGAGCATGCACACATCCTGTAGAGTAGGCGCCTTCTCACCACACGATAGGTGAAAAAGTGTGCGTCTCCAGCCGCCAACGGTCCACGACAGCAATGAGGAGTGGGCGGTCAAAACGGAAGTGTCGGGACCACTCAACGTCCACCCCTTGGGTCAACATCCTACTCAGTGTCATCCTCGTGAGTGTCCTGCAACATCCGAGCGAGAGGAAGGAGTTTGGCGGCTCAAAACCTGCAGTGCAGCATTGAAGAGAAGGATGCAAGTACGTGAACATTAGTAAATGTTGGATGGAACCATTAACAAGTGTCATACCTAGAGAACCCGTCCCTTTGGCAGAAACAAAGCACGTGAGTGGTCAGCGGTGCCTATTGTCTAGCCTCTAGTCCAAAAGGCTGAACGGCCAAGCGGCGCCGCCACCGTGACCCTCCATGCCTAAACCCTAAACACTATTAAATTAAAAATATTGTAGGATCGTAATGGCAATCAGAAGGGGGGTTGAATGATTGGCGCAGATTTGACCTTCAATTAATTCAGTCAAACCCAAATTGTTAAATCCCTCAGAGAACCTCTTTTAGATCAGCTCAAAGTTCTCTCCTAGATATCTTCAAGAACCTCCAGAAGCTATCTTCAAGATATCCACCAACAATCTCATGCACAGCAGAAACAAAGCAAAGCTCCGGAGACAATATAGAATAAATCTAAATTGTATTACTCAAGACTTTTATCTGTGGCTACAAGGTGCCTCTCAAAACACCCCTCAAAGTCTTCCACAGAAGACCTTACAAAACTATCTCAACTTTACGCTCAAAATACAACTCAAAACTGTAACTCCAAAGCTACGGCCAAAACTATCTCTCCCGTGTGCACAGGTTAGCTCCTAACCTGCCTCTATTTATACCCTAGAATCTTATCCATGTCCAACACGACACCAACATGGATTATATCTCAAAAACGTCAAGATTTGGAACTCCTTCCAAATCTGTAACAACCCACGCCGCAAGCCTCTAGGACTCCTCCCGTAGCTCCAGCGCGAACCACCTTTGAACTCCACGTGCTCTAGCGCAAACTCAACCATCTCGCAACATCCATGACCACCAAGACCTCAGATCTCCCCAATCCTAGTCCGAGTCCTCCTCGTCACGACAATAGTTGCCTTCACACTCATCCCGCACATGCAAAGATCAAAGAAACAAAATCCGGCACAACTTCTCCAAACTTGACCAACATTAGCTTAGACACACGATAAACACTATCATGCATCATGCAACAACTAAAACCATTATCTCAATCAATCCCGTAATCAATTCTTCAATCGAAACAATTTCGCTCAAAGCAGTATTACCGACATGTTATGAATGGTACTACAAGATCAGGGTCGTATCAAGACTCATAACTACGGTCGCATCGCACCATGAAGAACTCCAAAAATAAGCTCTCTGAAAAATCCATATCGTAACCAAACGGTACTACCTTGTTGCGGTACTACCGCCATTAAAACAACGGTATTACCCAGTTGCGGTACTACCATATTTCACTTGAAATCAAAGTTATCAGAAACACTCTCTCTGGAAAAACCTATCACGCTACTACCGCCAACCATGGCGTGGTTGTACCGCTCAGCAAGAAGTCCAATGTTCAAAACAAGTGTTCTGGTTTTTCCATACCGCCAAAAACAAAATGGTATAACTGATGTGCGGTACTACCGCAAATTACCAAACGGTACTACCACACCACTGAAGAGCGCAAAAGACTTAGAACCACACCCTGAGACACGTGGACGCTCCAGATGACTTGGCCGATCGGACCTTGCTTCAAAACCGTCGGATTTAGGAGTACTGTTCAAAGTCCGAACGTTCCTCTTGATGTCAACCATCTGATTTCAATCCAAAGGCTCACAATCCTTTAAGATCTCGGACGGTCCGAACGTTCCTCTCAATGAGGGCTGTCAGATCAAGATCTAATGGTTTGAGCAAAACACACGTTCGGAACTCAGTGACTTGCGGTACTACCTCACTTCACAAGCGGTCCTATCGCAATCCGGTAGTTCCTCAAATACAAAGCCAGTACTACCGCTCTCAAGAAAATCCAAAGCCAAACACAAGTCTTCGGGAAATTTCATACCACCAACAATCATGCGGTTGTTCCGTCCGGCGGTAGTACCGCGGTTACAACGCCGGTACGACCGCAAAACCTGACAAATGCTGATTTTCGACAGTACAGAACTCAAAAGCATGTCAGCATCTAAGATCACAGGCATGTTCCAAAGACAAAGTATTCATCTTAAAACACCAAGACTAAGTCTTTCTTATTGTTAATGTGTTCATCATCAAATATCATGACCAAAAACCTCCTGGTCTTACAAATATATAAACAACCTAAAACAGGTATCTACGTCTTGCGGATCTAAACCTAAGCAATCTAGATCTTTCAATAATTGATCTACTAATGGAGGCACCCTAACATTTTTATGTTATAATAAATACATAAATATCTTACATTGTAACACTATACACGACATTAACCCTAACCTAACATTGCCAATATACAACTACAAACCCTAGTTCTACCACTAAGCTATGTTTATTGTTGCTAACCTAACATGTTTTTATCAAAGTAACCAACAAATTACATGAGCAGAATGAACTGACCGCAAAGAGACAAGTACATGGAGGCGCGCTGAGTGAAGGGCAGGCTATCCTCCTCCCCACTCCTGTCCTCTCCCTTCTTCTCCTCTCCTCCTCTCACTTCTTCTCTACCGCTGGCGCTCTCCTCCCCTCTCTTCTTCTCCCGCTAGTGCTTCCTCTCCCCCCTTTAGTCTTTTGTCGCGTGAGTTAGAAGCAGCCGGACATGTATTGGCCCTCGGTCGCGACAGTGTAACGCGATTGTGGTCACGCGCCTGCCAGTCGTCCAAAGGAAGCACGACTAGGTGTCAAACGACTACCATTTGCGCTTCCCTCGTGCGACTGAGCGATGTGGCTCAATGTCATCTGCTCGTCATGTGATTGAGTGTCGATATACCTCAAATCATTGACCCACCGTGCGATTGGGCCTAGTCATCTCGTGGGCCGACAACTGAGGGTTTTTTTTAAATGTAGTTTATATTTTGTAAAATGGTTTAAAATTTGTTTATTTAGGAAAAAAAATCTGCAGTTTGGGGTATTGTATTAATTGGCTTGCTCCTCTGGCCTGAACTCTAGATCTAGCAGCAAATTACCAGTAAGTGTATATATATTCTCTAATAGAAATGATTATTAGTTCTCTCCTACCATTATCGGGTATGCAAAATTCAGCAGCCAAAGCAGAAAAAATAAGTATTTCTATCGTTTTGTTAAAGGCCATGGGGAAGTGACTACATTACATGGTTCTGTACCGGCTCCAAATTAAGATGCCAGTATTTTCGTGGTGCTGCTACGCATGTGCCTAGCGTGGAGGGAAACTATCAATGCAATACAGATGATCTACACGGCTCTGCATTAGAAAGCGATCTCTACCATCCGATAAAAATATTAACATATAGATCAATCACTACAGTGGTTTCTCACTACAGAAGAATCGATGTTGTGACTAGTTTCTGTCACTATAGTATTTGCTACAGCACTGCTGTCGAGTACTATTTGTGCACTCACAAAGCACTGTTCAGTGATCCTATAACAGAGCAGAGGATCCGTCGTGGAGATGTACGAGCCACAAGCTCACATAAAGGCACAGTACCAAGACGATTGCAACCCCACCTGCCATTCACAAATCCAACCACTTTGACCATTGCAATGTAATTAAACCGGTGATTGGTTGCTCGATCGTGTAGGTAGGTTCAAGCTAGCTCGATGAAACCTAAGCTCCTTCTTAACAAGCTTAACCCATGTTATAAAACACTAATACTTATGCTAACCAGCCGTCTAATCAAGACATTAGCTATCTAGGCTGCCTGCCTCTTGCATTCAATTCAATCTTTCCTCTCAGGTAGCCTGAACAAAATGCTGTGAGGCGATATATATTGTTGTGATTCATACAGGCAACTAATCTGTACATACTCTCTCCATTCATTTTTACTAGACGCTTTAGAAACCGTGCCATCAAACTCAACTTTAAAACTACTAGAAGGATACCCGCGCCATTGGCACGGTTGCGTTCAATGGCAGGAAAGATGAAAACATTGAGTAATGCATATCTTGATGAGCTTTTATGGTTATGGAACGATGGTTTACGTGGAACAACAGTGCCACTGTGTTTAGGATATCAGTTCTAGAGATGTACTAAATAGAATTATGGTTGATAGAAGAACGAACGGTATTAAACAGAAATAGGTTTGGTAAACATGCAAAGCAATGGAAAATGGTAAGTAAAGCTAGGCATTCTTATTAAGTAGAGGGTACATAGAAAGTAAAAGAAAGGCGTGATTAGAGGTAGGCTAAGGCGTTAAACAGATTTTAAGTGCGGTGCTAATAACAGGAAGCAATATTTTACAGCAATATCTAGACAGTAGCGTCTGGGAGGTGTAACATTTTAGACAAAAAGCAATGAAGCCAGGTATGACGGAGGGTACATAGGAAGCACAAGAAAGGCGTGATTAGAGGTAGGCTAAGGCTTAAAACAGTCTTAAGTGCGGTGCTAATAACAGGAATCAATATTTTACAACAACATCTAGCTAGTAGTGTTTGGGAGGTGTAACGTTCTAGGCAAAAACTAACGGCTGTGTGCGATGGATGTGATCTTCATCGATCTTTTTCGCATGAAAGCGGATGTTCTTTTGCTAGAAGGTGAGTTGGCTATAGACTGAAAAGTTCGCGAGGCAGCCCTGGTGCAAAAATAGTAAGACGATTAGGGAAAAGGGGAAAGTAAATACGTAAGTAATGATTGATATAGGAATCTGTGTTAAGGCGGTGGAGAGAATGAACCTTTTTTGCGGAAGAGATGGTGTGGCTTGAGTCTTTTTTTTCTGGCTGTTTGTGACTGCGCTTCACGATCTACATCTTCGTTGGGTGTTATCTGTGAATAGAGAACGCATTTAGTAATCGAAAATAAAAGGTCGTTTTTATGGAGGTATGCATCTATAGGGAGTCTGGCTGTAGTAAGTGGTACATAATTGGAGGCGTTTAAAGTGGATATTTGTATGGTCTTGTTAAAAAACAATTGGTTGCATGTTTTTTTTGTCGCCATGAAATAGCTGATCATGTTTTAGAGAGGCACAGAGTATGTTAGGATATTGTTGAAAGAATAGTTTTGGGGTGGCGTAAAGCGAGTATGTAAAATGATGCAAACATTGTATAGCATGTGAATCTATAGCTGGGTTGTTTGAACGAAATCACAATGAACCTGTGCTATCTGTAGGTATTTATTTTTAGTGCTTGGAAGCATGCTAATAACATAACAGAATAGACGCCTAAAATTTTAGTGCGAACCTGTGGAGTAGGAGATGATTCAATAGGAGGCTCTGCTGGAAACGGTTCTCTCCGTATGATGTGTGGGATTTGGGTATCATGTGAACTGGAAAAAATGAGATGTAAGCTAAGGGTTAGTAAAGAATAACAAATGCGAGTAAGGCATGATTTTTTGTATGAGTAAAGTAAAGAGTGTAATAAAAAAAGGTAAATACAATGAAGGATTGGTAGCGCTAGGAGTGTGATCTGTTGAATGAGGTAGCATGGCTTTGATGTGTTTGTCGTCCATCTGTTTTGTTGCAGGAAAAAAGCGAAGTGTGTTAGGGACAGAAAAGATTGGTTTAGTAGATAGTGCATATTGGTATTGATCGGCAATGCTGAAGAGGAGGTAAAGTTTTTAGAATGATGTAAACAATAATGGAGGGCAAACGCAGTAAAGGATAGTAATGAATGGTGTTTTATGTGGAAAGTAAGATGAGTGAGTGTGGCGATGCTAGAATGGTTTTTTTTAGTGTATTATGAATGTGGTGCAAATGGCGAGTCTAAAAAAATGCATGGATGTGCTGTGAATATATGTCTGTAACGTGAAAGAGTCTAAATATGTGAAACATAGGATGACTGTTTGCACCATGATGAAAGAGGCTGTTTGCGGTCATGACAGAAACATATACAGTGTTCTTTAGACAATAGAAACAACAGCTTGTTAGTGTGGTACATTACTATATAGATTCCATGTCTAGTACAAAGGCAAGTAGCATAGGTAGGTAAAATTCACAATCACTATTTAAATCTAGTAAGGTAAATAAACAAATAAATTTTTAGATCTAACTATAAAAACTATTGTCATCATCAGAGGAATATAATGCAAGCAAATTTGTTTTACGACGCAGCCTAGGACAACTAATAAAAATATAAAATAGGAGAGGAGAAATTATATATAGCACGAAAACACACTTTACTTTTAAGGTATTGGTCCTCTACATGTAGCTCCTCCTACACTCCTTTGACTACACGAATATATGATTGAGCAGATGCGATAGGTCTGCACATCATGTAACCTGACATGTTGTAGTTTTTAGTACATATGAAATCACGAGAAAAAATGAACAAAGCTCGTATGTTGAACGAGGACTCAAAAAACATTGCATAGCCAAGAAATATATAGCATGTCCATTGTACTAAAGAAAAGGGAAAAATGTGACATTGGGAAGATCGAGTACGATTCTGGTGTTCTTATAGAAGAAAATGAAAAGGGATGAAAAAACAGATATGTTATGTGTATGAGCAGTCAAAGACTTGTAGTAAACTCTGAAAAAGGTTTATATTAATAAAATCATACACTGTTTAAGGGGACATTACTTTGGTTCAGCTTGTGTGGTCATTCTCTGCGAGAGAAACATTATATGATCAATGCTCATCTGAAGAATGCTTTAAAGAATATACAGATCAATTCTATACATATGCCCAAGCTATGTAATGCACACTATTACCAAGCAAACAACTCAATTCATGTAATGACGACATTCTTGAGCAATAAAAAGGGGACATAGCAACAGTTATTTTTAATCTCAACTATTTCTCCTCGACGACAGTCGCCTCAAAAAATATAGAACGTTCATTCAGGAGATAACTGAAGCATAATAAGCAGTACCTCCAGCTGTTTTTCATCTGATGATATCATATAACTATGTGCACCAAGAAGGCTGGTAGACTTTTTTCTCTTTGATTCAGCTGTACTAAAAACTGTGACCTTTAGTACAAAGGATTTTACAAAATTTAATGCCATGTGATTCAAGGCACCAAATCCAATGATGCAAAGTGACGTATGTTCTTGGATAACAATTCATTATGTTCCTAGAGAATAGTTCATTTTATCAACAGACTACACATTGATGAACTACTAATGCAATCATAACTTTCATGGACTAATATGTGAGTGGAATATCCTCCCTTCGTGACAGTGCCATCAGTACAAACACCTTTAAAAGTGGAAACATATTTTTATCGCTGGTTCTTGAGAAAACTACTACTTCTCGTAGTCTCGACATGAGTTAATGATGTTTCTCGAGGAATTTTTAGCAATGGTTCTAGAAAAAGCTACTAAGGCGTTACTTAGACGTGTAAGGCATCACTCTGTAGATTACATGGCTAGCATAGCCTGCAATAGAGAATATTTGCATACGATGAATATAAATCTCTGAGTTTGTTGAACTATAAAATCAAAAGGATAGGATCAGCATAAAAATACAAACACACCTGGAACACTTTTGTTTCCATGTCATCAATGTAAATTTCTTTGATTCCATTACTTGTATCAACCTCAATCTTCTCTTCATCTGATTCATGGTAAAAAAAATCAGATCTAAAAAAAGAAGATTGGACAACCAACACCAACCTATGGGCATGAAACTTCTCTCCTGCCAAACTAAAAATGACATCTATACCCTTCGAGTATCCGTAGCATCCCAAAATGATAGCCCGTGTCGACTGAACATGTATTGAATATGGCCTAGAATAATCCATAGTTGATACCACAACACCCACAAGACAATTTATCTTCAAGCAATCGTCTTTAAGAAAATCTTATGTCGAAGAGCAAGATGCCGAAAGAACCTTTTATAACCCTTGAACATAGAAATCAGGATGGAAAACAAAGGTAGCTTCGGAGAGCAAAGTAGCTCAAATTCCAAGAAAAAACCTATTACAACTACTACTTGACAACCCTCCCACATAATAAATTATCAACCAACCACATCCGATCACACTTAAAGCATCATGGAAAATATGGTTGGGCAAATATGAATGGACAAAAGGAACAAAATTAACATGCATGCATCTAAATGGGTAAACATCATAACATGACCAGCTCCTGTTTACACAATAAAACTGTTCTAATCAATTTACAGAGAATGCAAAATGTTGCTGATCTCCCACTCCTTTTTACAGCTAATATGATATCTATCTGTACTATTTACAGATTCTCTAACTGCTGTCACATCAACTGGAAATTCCTAGAAATTCTCTTGTTAATTCAGAGAAAACGATATGATCCATCCATTGATCAGACCTAAGTTACAATGGAGATAAACAAATACAACTGAGTTGATCAATTACAGATATTCTAACAAATCTAGAAATAGAGACTAATACATTTTTTAACAGAGATTTCATATCGCAAATTAATCAAGTATACAAAGCAAACATAGAATCCAGTTAAAGATCTCTTCTAAGAGATTGTGCTGAGAACCAGAATAAAATTTTAATTAATGCATTACCACAGGCATCTGGATGTAGCAGAAAAGAAACACGTGCCCACAGCACAACTAAATCACATATATCTACCATAAATTTACTTATATATTCCAACACTACCAAATTCATTCCAACCCCGAAGGTCAGGGAAATACCAACACAACAAATAACATCAAATTAGGTAACAACCTATGACAGAAATAACAGCAGATGTTAGGACTAATTACTGAAAAGTAACTTTCCACAACCACTAATTGCATTCAAATCAAAACCAAATCGGACAGTAATGAAAGTAGGAGACCTCGTAACCAATCTGGCCACTCTAAACCTGGGCTAATTGTTTCAGAAGGGGCATGGCGAGAGAGAGAGAGAGAGAGAGAGAGAGAGAGAGAGGGAGAGAGAGAGAGTTAGATTATCACATGGAGCCACGGTACTTGAGGGTGTAGGGGCCGGACTCAAGGGAGAGATCGAAGTGCGAGTGTACCTTGTGCTTGCCCTTTCCACTCTGGTCACGGAGTGTGAGCTCGAAGAGCGGGCGCACGTCGGTGCCCTCGGAGGCGAGCACGATGAAGACGGAGACGTAGGCAGAGTTGTCCTCTGGGTTCTTCCTGTCGGGGTAGAAGTAGATCGCCCATTAGTACCCACCCACCGTGAAGGTCTCGCTGGTGATGTGCTTCCCCACCCCCATGCCCTTGGCCAGCGAGTAGCCCTCGATCATGAACCGGTGCGACCCGGTCACCGTCTTCGTCACCGACCGTGAGTTCGTCGGCGAAGCCATGATGTCCCGCGACGCCACCAAGGGGGGAGGAGGAAGAGGGAGGGAAACCGAGTGGGTGACGGGGGAGAAAGAGCGAGGGACGGTGCTAACACAATGACCGGGTAGGGAGCTCGAGGGGGGGGAGGGAGGAAGAGGGAGGGCCTGGCGGGGAGGGAGACCGGGGGGAGAGGAAGAGGAGGAAGACTGCTGGCTTGAACGTAGTGGCTAGGCAGGAGGTCGAGGGGCGGGAGGAAGCAAGAGGAAGGGCACCACGGCGGGGGAGGGAGAGGAGAGGGGAGGTGGGGACGATGTGTGGGGAGCTGGGGAGGCACGGCTAGGGGTAGATCGAGCGGGCGGTGGGGAGGAGGTAGATTGAAGGCGGCGGTGGAAGGGGAAGAAGGGAGCAGCGGTGGCGCCAGATTGGGTGGTGGTGTTTTGGGCGACGCTACAGCCCAAGGGCTTTGGGCCCATCGGACGTGCAGCTCGTCGAGCGCGAGCGGAATGCACGCAGTAAGCAGCGCCGATCGGACAAAAGGCCATGAGGGCAAAAGCGATCAGACGACTCTCGATTTCTCGGTGACGTGGCATGCTGAGGAGGAGCTAACTTCTTCGGCTATTAAATAGGGTAATATAGATTCACTATATAAAAATTATATTTTATATTTGTCGTTAAAAATTAATTTCATAATACTACAGTTTTATTAGTACATCTTGGAGACCATAAAAAGTCAAAATCATCAAGTAAAAAAGAATGGAGGAAATATTAAACAAGTAGTCCCCACTAACTACTATCAATGATACTCATCTCTTCCCCAATGCAGTTACATCACCCCTATTGTTTACAACATTTGGATTAAAATTGAGTGTCATAGATGTTTGTTAGATGCAATTAGTCCCACTAACTATAACTAATCTCAATTTCTATCTCTGCTCGTCGGATTGCCACCTCTGATGCAGCCATTCGATTCACAGCGAACAAATTGATTTCTACAAATTTCTACTGCACACACACGGGGTATCCTTCTGGTCATCGTTAACAAACAGCCACTCCCTCCGTTTTACTATGTTTATCCATGGCCTCTATTGAGGGAATCAAGAGTGCATTTATTGTAATGTTTTCCCTCCAGTCTCCACCTCTACTTAAATGCTTTAGAAGATGTTAAATAGTTGTACTATGTCATTTGATAGGGGTATATATATGGTAATTTCTCATTGACTTTTTACGCAAGGCTTGTAGAGAGACAACATGGTTCTTTTGTACATGCCCTTAGCATGTATAAGTACATGAAAATACATCGATTTCACTGTTTAATGATGTAGCAATTTTCACTATACACTATTGACCTGAGCTATTTTTTTGACCATCAGACTGTGCGGAAGAGGTCGAATGCTACCTAACTATGCGCCTCTACCGTAGCTAATTGCTACCGCAGAGGAACCGCTTCCGTCCAAGTTGCGCATACAGCTAATAGTACGCTCGAGCTTCCCTCATCGTAACTCTTGTCGTAGTAGTTTGTGGTTGATGAGCGCGAGCGCGGGCGCGGCGTGGTCGAGCAATGGGTGAATCGCGTGTAGGCTGGAAACGGTCGAGTGCATCCCTGTGTCTGTCCACACACAACGGAATAAGAAATCTCCACGGTATCATTGACTCCGTTTGCTGTACAGGGCTTGGCATGGCATGGCGTGTGGGGTGTGGATAGTTCATCGATCAGGAGGCCAATCAATGATGCGTGTATGTTTCACAGCATGTGCGCATTCAAGAAATAAATGACTATTCCAAAACGGTGAGGACGGAACAACCTGCTGTCCCTACTGGGTGGTATTCCTAGGGTCCTATAGCGACAACATCGACAAGCACTTCATCTGGTACGCATGCCAGATGACGGACTAGGAGGTGGAGAAGATCCAGTCCTACGCTTAGGGCCCGACGGATGCAGGTACGACGTACCACGCCATATACGATGCATCCCACTGGATTCGGGACAGCTCTATCCTCTCCAGATGCCCGTTGTTTCTTCAGCTATGGTCCTTCAAGCGTTTCTAGATTAGACAACTACAGTTGAACATGGGCGCCTACACAGTTGCCATGTACGCCGACGATGACGATGTGGACCGGTCGACTATGGGTACGGTGTGGTGTCGCCGACGGGTAAGCTTTTCAGAACATTTGTTCCTTTTTGTAATGCAATTCAATTTATTGTGCTAAGTTTCCATTGTTCCATTCGATAGGTTACTTTCACTCTGATCACTATGCACGCTTCCTACCCAGACTATGTTTTGATGTTCGATCAGTTGATGGATCACCGCATCATCTACACACTGTACACTCCCGACAGAGTGTACACACGCGCACCCCGAGGCCTATCGAACCTTTCCATGTGAGACCACATGTACTAGTACATGCGAGGTCCTCAGTGTGCGATGTCTTCATGGAGGAGTATCACGTGCACCGGGTGATGCGCCAGTTTGGTCTGTGATAGGAGGTCCCAGCCCCCTGGGGGTAACGGGTGGTACCGAACGTCCATGGGTAAGTTCACATTTTACTTCTATCGCACCATCTGCTATATGTACCTACAAAACAATCGTTTTGCCTTCCATAGGTGAAAGCATCTAGGCCTCTAAAATTGATTTTGGTAATTAATGACAACTGTGTGTTATGGGACTAACATGTGTGCTAAGACGTTTTAAAAGCTTAGTCCCAGAGTTTGAATGACGATATGAAAATGGCAATGCAAAGACAATAAAAGATCGACATGGCTCAAGAAAAAGGTATTATGAAGCCTAAGGATCCTTTTATAGTTTTTACTGGTCTTGGTGTTTAGCAAAAAGACCGGATTGATAGGCTAGATGTCGTACCATAAAGAGGAATTATGGCTAGTAGCTTGAGGATTTATTTTGTGCCATTTTGATCAACTAAGAGTCATGCATTGCATTTAGAATTGCATCTGGAAAAAGTTCAATGAAAAACGGTATGACCGCATCTGAGAAGCGATAGTACCGTAGTGCGGTATGGCCGAGTTCTAGTTGGCGGTATGTAAATTCCAGAGAGCATGTTTCTGGGAGTTTTTTCCCCCTAGAAATCGGTAGTACCGATTGTGCCAAGAGGTACTACCGCCAGACCTTGTGAGTGCGGTAGTACCGCACCACACTTTAATGGCTAGTTCAGAAGCATTTAGTGCACCTCTTATTACCGTTGAACAGAAAGGGGGCGCAGTACATTCCGACGATGAGTTGCAACCAAAGATAGGAAGGAGTAAGGGCATAGAATCATGGGGCTCGTGAACACGGTGTGACGTGGTTGGTGGGGCGAAGAGCTCACCAGAGTGGGGAGAACAGAATGGCGAGGTGGTAGTCAGCACTCAAGAAGGTGACTCATGCGGCGGCAGCGGCAAGGGTTGGAGGGGGTGTGAAGGGGGAGATGACGGTCACGACGCTCCATTTTATAAACGAGAGCGGGGAGTGGAGCACGGTGACAGAAACGACAAGGCATTGATAGCACGGTGATGAAGGGGCGATGATGGCGGCACAAATGGCCTGAGCGTGGCTCACGCAGGAGCGCCCTGGGCACAACGTGGCAGTGCGCCTGAGCATGGCACAAGCCTTGGTGAGCAAGCGATTGGTTGTGGTGCGGCCACTCGGCAGAAGCAGTAGCATAGCAAGGGAGAGGGAGGGAAGAGGGAAGGTGGGCCGGTTGGACTAAGGAGAGGAATAAGCTATGTGGGCTAGAGAAAAAGAAAAATAGCTTGGAGAAAATAAGAGGGAAAATTCATGTTCACAATTGAATTTGGATTTCTGCTAAAGTTTGAATTGTAGAGGGAGAGAGATGATTCCAAATGAGGATTTGAATTCGATATTTGAGATTTGAGAATTGAGATTTGGAAAGAGTTTTGAACTTCGGATTTGCGATTTGAAATTTGAACTTGAGATGGAATTCAGAACTTTGGATCAGGAATTGAATTTATATTTTGGCTTTAATAATTTCAAGAACACCAAATAAAAGCCATCACTTTAAATTAAATCATTTTAAAATAAATTTTACAAATGAGGCAAAACTTGTGATGTTACAGTAGGGTTGGAGGCCATGAGGGAGGGCGAGTTTGTGGTTGGGATGAGCCCGATGGGGGAGGTGGTGGGCGCTGGCTGATGGGGATGGGATGAGGTGGGGCAGTGAGGTGGATAATAGGAAAAAGTTTGGATACTTTTGCTAGTCTTGTAGGGTGTGGGTGACTGTACCATAGTCACCCTCATACATCTTGACTATTAATTTTATAGCAATGTAGTAGTAAAAAACAATAAAAAGTATAACTAGTACAGATATTATTTTTAAATAACAAATCTAAATAATTTTCCATATATTGGCATCTATTTTGAATGGGATAGAGTATTAGTAAGTAGACGAAATGTAAAAATTAAAAAGAAAAGGAGACGATGAGAGCTCCCTTTCTTCGTCAATGCCCATTGGAGGTATGCCACTACCATCAAATATAAGTCAAGAATTAATCCACGATTATTTCTATGAATAACGATTGACAGTATTGCTCACTGAAGACTTTGGGTATTGTTGGTGATATGCCCTAAAGGCAATCATAGAGATGATTGTATCACGTCTATGCTTGTGAGTTATTGAATAAATGTTATTATGTTCCTTGAATGAATCATTGGTTATAAAGATAAACAAGTATGTGACTTGCTGGTGAAGCTCTTTTAACTTATATGATGTCATTCTAAATATATCCTTGGTCGGATGTTACTTGTCAGAACACTAGTGACTTATCGACCAACACATGTATTGATTGATGACCATGTTTCACTGGTCATGGATATAGGGATATCGAATCAATAATGTGAACACATGTTGGAGAACATGGTGTTAGATTGACCCACCTTGAGACGTGACAGAACGTAAGTTGTTCCACCAAAACCCTAGCCGCCATCTTCTTGAGAGAGTCTTCCCGTGTGACTTGGTGCTAGCACACCGGCATACGGTGTTTCTTCCCCGAATATGTGGATACCATAGAGGCACTACTGCGGTTGTTGTTGCGCTTGAGGACGATCCACGACTTCACAAGGAAAGTGATTGGTTGCTAGAGAAGACGATCGACTACGACCACTACATCGACACGCTCTTCGTTGGACTAGGTTACTCCAACTCTTCTTTCGCTGCACTATGCGTCGGGTGGTCACGATCTATGATCTTTTGCTTGTATGGCATCCTGGTTTACGTGGTAGAATTTTTGAATTGTCAGCTAGTGTAGACTACCTGTATCCCTTTAGTGGTATCAGAGCCATCCTGCGTAGTTTTTTTTATCTAGATCAGTCGCATATACTTGATATGTAGCAGTAATAGATTGGATCTATTACTAATCGAGTCTGGTAACCTAAATCGGTTCATATGGATGAAGCGGTCTAGGCACTAGTCGATAAGATCGATTGGTTTTCGACGGTAGTAGATGGGTTTGTGGGAAGTATGAGCTAAAAGCACTAGATGGTTTTTTGCGCTTGTTCACAACCACATTGCATAATACTTCTACCGGTCGAAATTCCGCTAACGGAGTATGCCGCAGTGCATGGTCGTATCAAGGCAGTGATTAGATTGGTTTGGAATAGGGTTAATATGATTAATCCGATGATTTTTTAGGATTGATTACATGAATAATATTCTGTTGTGCTAGGAAATCGTAGCGCATTGTATAGTATTATGTGTTCATGTCACCCAATAGAATTGGATTCTATGCATAACTTGTTTTTGCAAGGATTGACGTGAATAGTTTGGCCCATTGTGTATGTAATGCATGTATGGATTTCACATGGCCTACGTGTCATGCTGTGTGATAGCCATTGAGCTACATATTATTGTATAACGGTCTGCGTGCTGACATGTGATGCTTGATATTCTCATATGTAATTCATTACTAGCTTTTAGGAGTAATTGCTTAGTAGATGAATGCGGTCAGAGATTTCAAGCATGATTGTCGAAGGACAGGTAGCATGGTGATGGAGATCATCATGTTAAGGGCCATACTATTTCACAGTTTAATATGATTATCTGTGAATATTTGTTCATGTCATGTTATTGATCTTGTTTTATCATTGGATGTTTTAACATGATAGAGTAGTATCCCTCAAGAAAAGTTAAGTAAATTGATGTCTTTCCAATTGCTGCTCCTATCACAATTTTGATCGTTAATTGGTAGGTCTACCAAAGTAGGGTGCCATTAACTATCTTAATAAGATGGGGCGGGTGTCGGACACCTACATGCACATTGTTGGTTTAACTTGATAAGGCCATCAAAACAGTTTTAGACCTTGGGGCATAGTATTGGTCGCTGGGGCATAGAGATGCCACCCAACAAAAAAGAGTCATATGTGATATAATTGGCAAGAGGTTGCCTACCTAAATCACTAGGTTTCTAGCAATGATGCCAAAGCTCACTAGGACTTATTGATATTTGGATCTTGAACTTACTATATGATGTTAGAGGGATACATGGTTTAGAACATATAGTGGGAGTATCTTTTATTGATTGTTGATGATTAAGCTCGACCAGGTATGAACTAGTCGTATGGTGATACGACAGTGCCTCGGACTAGTCGTATGGAGATACTGACTGATCTGATTAGTCGTATGGTGATACAAGCTAGTCATAGATAGGTCGAATATAACCACCAACATGAGTGACTAATAAAAGATCTTACATAAATATAGTGCTGAATTTTTGCATATATTTCTGTTGTAGATCATGGCACCTACTACTTCTTCTGCACCTACTTTTAATTTGTGATCTATTCTTGAGAAAGAAAAGTTGAATGGAACCAACTTTACTAACTGGTTTCAGAATATGAGAATTGTTCTCAAACAAGAAAAGAATGAATATGTTCTAGAGGGTCCCTATCCCGTGGAACCGAATGCTGATGCTACTTGAGCTGAAAAGAATGCTTATGAGAAGCATTGCAATGACACAGCCGATGTGCATTGTCTTATGCTTGCAACCATGAACTCTGAGCTTCAGAAGCAATATGAGACCACAGACGCTTACAATATGATTGTTGGTCTGAAAGGTATGTTTCAGAATCAAGCAAGGGCAGAGAGGTTCAATACCTCCAAGGCATTATTTTCTTGTAGGCTGTCAGAAGGCAACCTGGTCAGTCCTCATGTGATCAAAATGATTGGTCACATTGAGAGCTTGGAAAAGCTTGGTTTTTCCCTTAGCCAAGAGTTGGCTACTGATGTGATTCTCCAATCGCTCTTTGCGAGCTTTGAGCCTGTCATATTGAATTTTCATATGAATGGCATGGAGAAGTCAATGACCCAGTTGCATAGCATGCTTAAAGGTGCTGAGGAGAGCATCAAGAAAAGTTTCAATCATGTGATGATGGTTCAAAAGACTACTAGCTTCAAGAAAAAGGGTAAGTCAGGAAAGGGAAAAGGCAAAGGAAAGACTCAAAATGAGATCGAGAGTCTCAAGGCTAAGCTTAAGAAGATTAAGCTGGGTCCTAAGCCCGACACAGAATGTTACCATTGTCATGAAACTGGACATTAGAAGAGAAACTGCAAGAAGTACTTGGTAGAAACAAAAAAGAACAAAGGAAGTAAGACTTCCAGTTCATGTATAAATGTTATAGAAATTAATCTTGCCACTTCTCTGACCAGTTATTGGGTATTTGATATCGGGTCAGTTGCTCATATTTGTAATTCGATGTAGGGACTGATAAGGAGTAGAAGTTTGGCAAAAGGAGATGTTGATCTTTGTGTGGGCAATGGAGCAAGAGTTGTTGTATTAGCTATTATCCCTTTACCATTAGCTTTACCCTCAAGATTAGTTTTGGAACTAAATAATTGTTACTATGTTCCTACCTTAAGCAAAAAAACATTATTTCTGCTTGTTGTTTAGGAGAAAAAGGTTAAGAGTTGGGAATAAAGAACAATTATTGTTTAATTTATTTTAAAGATATGCTTTATGGTCATGCTCCATTGGCGAATGGATTAATTGTATGTTTTAAATCTTGAGGATATGCCTATCTATAACGTAAATGCTAAGAGACTTCGACCTAATGATTTGAATCCCACTTTTATTTGGCATTGTCGACTAGGTCATATAAATGAGAAGCGCATGATGAAGCTCCATAAATATGGTCTTCTAAACTCATTTGATTTTGAATCATTTGAAACATAGGAATCTTGTTTACTTGGCAAGATGACAAAGGTACCCTTCACGACCAGAGTTGAGAGGGAGAGTGATCTACTGGTCGTAATACATTTAGATGTATGTGGACTAATGATCACTCCGACCAGAGGTGGTTTTCAATACTTTATAACTTTTACTAATGATTTCAATACATATGGCTATGTCTATTTAATGAGGTATAAGTCAGAATCCTTTGAAAAGTTTAAAGAATTTCAGAATGAAGTGTAGAACCAACTTGACAAGATAATCAAATGTCTATGATCTGATCGTGGAGGTGAATATTTGATCCATGAGTTTGGTGATCATCTAAAGAAATGTGGAATTGTTCCATAACTCACTCCGCTGGGAATGCCTCAATGGAATGGGGTGTTTGAACAATAGAACCGAACATTGTTAGACATGATTTGGTCAATGATGAGCCAATCTGATCTTCCATTACAATTATGGGGATACACTCTAGAAACAGCTGCTTTAACTTTAAATAGGGTTCCATCAAAAACTATAGAGAAAACACCATACGAGATATGGACGGCGAAGTATCCTAGATTGTCTTTTCTCAGGATATGGAGTTATGAGGTTTATGTAAAACATTGGATGTCTGATAAACTCACACCCAATTCTGATAAGTGCTTCTTTGTGGGGTATCCTAAGGAAACTAAAGGATATTATTTTTATAATCGGGTTGATAACAAAGTGTTTGTTGCTCGAAATGGTGTCTTTTTGGAGAAAGAGTTTCTTTCCAAAGGAGTCAGCGGGAGCAAGGTGCAACTCGAATAAATTCTGGAACCATCTCAAAATGTTTAAACTCCTGTTGAACCTCTACAAGATGAACAAAATACTATTGAACCTGTAGATAAGGCATCAACCCCACGTAGATCAAAAAAGTCATATCAAATGCCTATAAGGTATGGACATGATGTTTTATTACTGGATAATGATGAGCCTAAAACTTTTGAGGAAGCGATGGTGGACCCAGACTCTGAGTCATGGCTTGAAGCCATGAGATTCGAGATAAAGTACATGCATGATAATCAAGTTTGGAACTTGGTTGATGCACCTGATGGTGTTAAAACCATTGAGTGCAAATAGATCTTTAAGAAAAAAGATAGATATGGATGGAAATGTTCACATTCATAAGGCACGACTGGTAGCAAAGGGTTTCAAACAAATTCAAGGAGTTGATTATGATGAAACCTTCTCACCTGTCGCTATGCTTAAGTCTATCTGGATCATTCTAGCTATTGCCGCATATTTCGATTGTGAGATATGGCAAATAGATGTCAAAACGGCTTTCCTAAATGGAAACCTAAGTGAGGATGTGTACATAACACAGCCTGAGGGTTTGTCGATCCAAATGAAGCTAGGAAGGTATGCAAGCTCAAGAAATCCATCTATAGATTAAAGCAAGCATCTCAGAGCTGGAACATTCGTTTTGATGAAGTGGTCAAAGGGTTTGACTTCGTTAAGAATGAAGAAGAACCTTGTGTTTACAAGAAGGTTAGTAGGAGCAAACTTGTGTTTCTGATCTTGTATGCGGATGACATACTACTGGTCGAAAATGATATTCTAATGCTTAAATCTGTTTAAACTTCATTAAGAAATAATTTCTCAATGAAAGATTTAGGAGATGCAGCATATATCTTGGGAATAAGGATCTATAGAGATAGATCTAAAAGGGTAATTGGATTAAGCCAGGATATGTACATAGATAAGGTGGTGAAACGGTTCAACACGCAAGATTCCAAGAAATGTTTCTTACCCATGGCACATGGCATTAATCTTAGCAAGAGTCAGTGTCCTACGACCACTGATGAACGAGACAAAATGAGTAGAATCCCATATGCTTCGGCTATAGGATCTATCAAGTATGTCATGCTGTGTACACGACCAAATGTGTCGTATGCTCTAAGTATTACGAACAGATATTAGTCGGATCCAGGTGAAGGTCACTGGATAGTAGTCAAGAATATCCTTAAGTACTTGAGAAGGACTAAGGATGCATTCATTGTTTATCATGGTGAGGAAGAGCTGGTCGTAAATGGTTACACCGATGCTAGCTTCCAAACCGACAAGGATGATTTTAGATCGCAATCTGAGTTTGTCTTTTGTCTTAATGGAGGAGTAGTGAGCTGGAAAAGTTTCAAGCATGGAATGGTTGCTGATTCTACAACAGAGGCTGAGTAGATTGCAGCTTCGGAAGCTACAAAAGAGGTCATATGGATTAGAAAGTTCATTTATGAACTGGGTGTGGTCTCTAGTTCTTTCAGTCCAATGGATCTCTATTGTGATAATAGTGGAGCCATTGCACAAGCTAAGGAGCCTAGATCGCACCAAAAATCCAAACACATACTTCGGCGATATCACATCATTCGTGAGATCATTGGGAGAGGTGATGTGAAGATATGCAGAGTGCACATGGGCTTGAATATTGCTGATCCGTTGACAAAGCCTCTCCCACAACCTAAGCATGATGTGCACATAAGAAATATGGGTATTAGATACCTGTATGATTGACTGTAGTGCAAGTGGAAGACTGTTGGTGATATGCCCTAAAGGCAAACATAGAGATGATTGTATCACGTCTATGTTTATGAGTTATTCAATAAATGTTATTCTGTTCTTTGAATGAATCATTGGTTATAAAGATTAATAAGTATGTGGCTTGTTGGTAAAGCTCTTTTAACTTATATGATGCCATTCTAAATGTATCCCTGGTCGGAACACTAGTGACTTATCGATCAAGACATGTATTGATTGATGACCATGTTTCACCGGTCATGGATATAGGGATATCGAATCAATAATGTGAACACATGTTGGAGAACATGGTATTGGATTGACCCACATTGAGACACTGTTGAGATTGTTATGATTTTATGTGTCGTTAGTTGGTCTCAAGCAATGATGATGTATAATCCTTGGACCTAAGATCAGCATGGATTCCTACATGTCTAATAGTACACTTAGGGGCTGCCAAACGCTACTCCGTAACTAGGTAGTTATAAATGTAGCTTTTGGGTATGCTATGAAACATGCGGAGGAATGTGACTGGTCGGATATAGGATTCACCCCTCCTAACATAACAGGACAAATATCTCTGAGCCCCTCGATGTGGTCGGATAAAGAAAGTATATGGCCATGTCACTAGTGGTCGAAGTGTTTGACCACGTAAAGTTATCCGTCACTTGATCGAGAAAGAATTGAACAGTCCATGGATGACATAATATCTCACATGGAGTTCAACTAGATATTGTGAGGCAAAGGGAGGATACACGAACAGGTCTTTCAGTTTGATCAGATACTGATTAGTCATATGGAGATACAAGCTAGTCATAGGCTAGTCGAACATGATCACTAACTGGTCGTAAACTAGTTGTAAGGAGTTACAAATTAGTCGAGACTAAATATGAGCTGGCCGTATAGAGATACGAGCTAGTCGTTTGTGATAAGGACCTAGTCGTAGATCATATTGCAATAAGGTTCATCCAATATAATTTGTGTGTATTTGGGAATCGTTATGTCCTGCTAAGAGCTGCTGACGACTCGTGATCGGAAAGGAGTTTCCGTGTCACAGCCGATTACGCATGAACCTAGCGGGTCACACACTTAACGGGTTGGAACAAACGTGTTTGGATAGGATCTGCCATGGGCTCTATATAAGGGGGTGCATGAGGCTATTGGGGAGACGTGACAGAATATAAGTTGCTCTACCGAAACCCTAGCCGCCATCTTCTTGACAAAGTCTTCCTGTGCGACTTGTTGCTACCATACTGGCGTATGGTGTTCCTTCTCCGAATGTGTGGATACTGTAGAGGCGCTACTACAGTGGGTGTTGCTCTTGAGGACGATCGACGACTTCACAAGGAAAGCGATTGGTTGCTGGAGAAGATGATCGACTACAGTGGACAATCGACTATAACAACTACATCGTCACGTTCTTCATTGGACCAGACTACTCCAACTCTTCTTCCGCTGCACTACGCGTCTGGTGGTAACGATCTATGATCTCTTGCTTGCATGACATCCTGGTTTACGTGATAGAATTTTTGAATTGTCAGTTAGTATAGCCTACACGTATCCCTTCAGGTATGACAATATATAGCTGAATAACATCCTGAGAAAGATTTCAATGGAGTTCTAGCGTGAAAAAGCACTAAACTACTCACAAAACTAAATAGAATTTTGCAGGTTTTCTCAGTTCAATGATCGCAAAAGAACAATGAAAATATGTCTTCTGGACAAAACTTTCAAGAGAAAAAAATATCACAATCGATCGACATACCATTTTCTTTATTTTTCAATATAGTTTTCACAATATTGTTCTAACTCCATTATTCAAAACGAACATAAGGCACATGCATACATTCAACGCTGCATTATGGTGTTTAGAACGAATCAACACACTACCTGGAGTTGGAACGATGACACATGCATGCTTCATTCCATATAAATCCGACTTTTATTTCAAACCAGATCCGATCGAGCATATATAACTTAGGAGACGCTAGAATAGAACTCTTCAATAATGATACGAACCGCAATTGGGATCCGAACCCAATGATCACCTCCATCGTGCCACGCTAAGCTTCCAAACGTAGTCGCCTCAATCTTTCAAGGCCGCCTTGAAGGTGACCTTAAAGCTCGCAGACCCTCCTCTCCTTGCGTAACACCAATACCGGTGGCTCCACGGACATCTCGACGCCAAGGAGTCGAAGAAAGCCTTGTACACCGCAATCGGTTGGCGGCGTTGGTGACGGCAAGCGCACAATTTGAACATCTTCGATTAGGAATCGCTATCGATGGGAGGTTGATTTGGTAAAGATGATTTAGGAGTCGTGCAGCTTGCCGCTTGAACCTAATGCTCCCATGCGCTTGAAGAAATTGAGGTAATCCGACGACCGATGTCGATATGAGGCCCGGATCACCGCCTTTGATCGAATTCACAAACCCCGCTCCGTAGTCAAAAGGATCGCAATCTTTGCTCGATATCCATCTGCTTGTATTGGGATCCCATTGTTGTCGGTCGAAGAGCTGCAAGATACAAAATTTTTAAACATTAATCAGCTATTGACTTGTTATTAATGTGTACAACAAGAAAGGCTTAGGGCCCATTTTTTGAAGGGAGAATTGATTATTTACTATCCCGTTAGATGTCTATTCATATTTTACCCTCTTTCCCAATGAAATTTATATTCATATTTTACCCCTCTCTTGCTTGATTAAATACCCTCTTATCAATATTTTATTATTTTTTGGCTGGTTTCCCGTTATAAGTGACGCGAAATGTCGCTTGTGCCCCTTGGTCATTTCCGTTTCCCCTGCCCGAGCCGGAGGGAGGGGGCTTCAGATGTTCAGCTAACCGGCTTGTGTTGATGCATCTAGTCATTTGATGCGAGCCGGACTTATGTGCGAACAGGGACTTAGTGCGACCGAGGGGCACAAGTGACATTTCACGTGGCTTATAACGGGAAACCGGCTAGAAAATAATAAAATATTGATAAGAGGGTATTTAATCAAGCAACCAAGTAAGTGAGGGTAAAATATGAATTACGTCGGTAAGGAGTGAATTCGCGTCTAACAGGAGGGTAAGTAATAAATTCTCCCTTTTTTAAACTTCGTTTAACAGGAAACATAATAGTCCCTCTGGAATTCTGGTGGAACTCCCGCATTCCAAACGCGGCCCAATTAAAATTTACCAGTTGTCATGAGTGCTGATTTTAGGGCAGCAGGTGACCAGTCAGGATGCAGCGATTTAAGCACGGCGACGATCCCGGATACATGAGGGCAAGACATGGATGTTCCAGACTCAAAACGGTAGAAAGCACCTAGACTTTTGTAAACAGGAATCTGTGCTGCAGCAGCTAAAATGCCAACCCCGGGTGCAGCAATATCGGGCTGTTAATTTCAGAGTACGACATAGTATATATATGTTAGTGCCCTAAATAAATAATGGAATGCTGGCCAAAGGCAAAAGAACAAGTAAAAAGGATTTGGAATATATGAAATAAAAACATTAGTTGCATTGAGCAATAAGCAGGCACAATAGATTAGGATTAATAATTACACGCTTAATTAATTACCTTGAGAACCCCAGGATAGACGGGGCTAGGCCCCCTAGAAGAGAAAGCTGCTATTTTAGGTGCAGGAACTCCAGTTCCAATCGTTGTTCGAGCAAAAGATATCTTTACTTTTGCGCTATCGGTGTTCCTGTTTTTTTTTTTTAATAGGAAAAGGAAAATGACTACGAAGTATGAACTGAAGCCAAGAAATTAAGGAAGAAACGATGATATGTACAGCCAACAAGAACATTAAAAAATTAAGGAACAAAGGAAGAAGTTAATGAGTGATCTATATACAAAAACTCACTGTTCGCCGTACTGCAAAATCTGGTTGTAGATCTCGAAGTCGACGGCAACACAAGGAAGCGAGTTGCATGCGGATTCCGTGGAACTGATGCTGTCCGTGTTATACGTCGTGTATATGATTCCTTTGCCTCCATTTTTGGCCAGTACCGATGCGATCGCTTCATAGGGGGGCACTACAGAAGGCTTGTTGGGCGTGCCACACAAGACGACCACCCCCTCTTTGTTCGGGAGGGTGATGTTGGGCGTGTCGCATTGGATGGGGTAAAGTACATGGAACTCATCGTCGTCATTCGCACCTTCCATGGCCGCGAACAAGGATTGCCCCTGTAACAAGCATCGATCATGACAACAAGCATCGATCATGAAACCAATTAAGATTACTTACGTACCACAAGCTTCTTTTTCTTTTTTTTTTGAAACGAGAGGCAAAAGATTAGCCTCCAGCATTCATTAAGGCGAAAGGTGTTTAGTTCATTTAGCAAGAGTTAAATTGAGAGAAAAGGAAAAGACGTACCACAAGCTTCTGGTTGTTCCCCAGAGTGATATCCGTGAGGAACTGTCGGTCAACCGTGGTTGCTGCAACGGTGAGTAGCCATGGCGATGAGTTCTCAACCGTTTGCGCGGTAGGTCCATCGTTTCCTGCCGAGAAAACAACTGTGATGCCGTTCGCGACAGCGTGCAGCGTGCCCGGATTCTCTGTTGGGTCGCCGAGGGACAGCGACAGGACATCAACGCCGTCATGGATGGCGTCGTCAATGGCTTTCAAGGTGCCGGCGTCATTGCAGATGCCAGCCCAGCAAGCCTTGTACACAGCCAGCCGGGCACGAGGCGCCCCACCGCGTGCAACACCGGCAGCCAGCCCGTGGAAGCTAACATTGTGGACAAAGTTGCCGGCGGCCGTTGAGGCAGTGTGGGTGCCGTGGCCGTTGGCATCCCTTGGAGACAAGAACTCGCCGTCAAGCAAACTTTTGTCAACATCGTTGGCATACCACCGTGCACCGATAAGCTTTCGGTTGCAGTTCTGGGGGCCGAATAAGGTGCCGGATTGGCATGTTCCCTTCCATTTTAGAGGAGGGGGGCCATAGCCATCGTCGGCAAAGCTCTGCGACTCGGGCCAAATACCTGAAATACTTCAATGGGCTATCAGACTGTATCTGTTCTGAAACGACATCTACTTTGGAACGGATGCAGTAGTATTTATTTATGCATGAAGCAAAATGATGTCATCTCCATTTTTTGCTCTTGCAAGTAGCCCGTTTGGCTGGCTGTAGTCCATCCCAAGGAAATCCCAGCTTCGAGTCGTATGCGTTTGGCGGATTTGGTTCTTTCTCACGCTCACCACACCAGGTAGTGCTTTATATGTAACGGAAACAGCAAGGGATCAATTATTCTCTCGATGATTATTATCATGGTCATAATTAAACAAGCAACTAGCTATAATTAGACTAGTGCTCCTATACTTTTCTAGAGTTAGAATCAGTCACCTTGTATCTTTCTCGCTTGTGATCCTGTGATCCTTGCAGAAAAGCCAGAGAAACCGTATTTGTAGCTGTAGACAATGGACTCAAGAGCCTCCTCCTTGCTTCAAAACCGTAAAATTGTAGTAAATTAATCAGCTTGAGTAATGCTATGGTAAAATTCTACATAGTATAGTAGATATCCCCAATTTAAATGGATACATATATAGCGCACTATTTTCTAAAGCGCAACAAGAGAATTTGGCTTAACAGATTCTCTTGTTGCGTTCTTCCTGGTGAGAACAGTGCAACAGTAGATTTAGCCTAACAGATCTACTGTTTTCGGACTTACCTTTTTTTTGTGATTACAAGGTTGATGCTCACGCCACAAGACACCACCACACACACACACCAACATTTGTTGGTTGAACGTGTATGTTATTAATACATAACGGTGGGAACCATGATTTGAACTTTGATGGGTGAAGTCATATACTCACAACACTACAACATGGTAGACTTGTAATGGCATCTATATATGCCATCACATGTGTCTAAACGCTCTCGAATGGTTTTCCGAAGCATTTATTGGCCATCAAGGAAAACGTCGTCGGGATACCCAACTAGGGCGATTAGCAGCGCCCTCTTCTTCAAGTTTCTAGGGCGTTTACAAATGTCCTACTCTCTCACCAGCCATCGAAACATATACACTACTACAGAAAGGGTCATCACATACGGTTCTAAACCATCATCACAGACGGTTTCTGAACTGTCTAATTTTATGTGTCTGTGATAACAAGCGATTATCACAGACGGTTCAAAATTTTATGTGCCTGTGATAACAAGCGATTATCACAGATAGTTTTTGAACCGTCTGTGAAAATAGCTATCACAGATGGTTATAAACAATAACCCAAAAACCGTCTGTGAAAATAGACTATCACAGACGGTTTTACTAAAAAAACCGTCTGTGATAGTTTTTTCTATTGCAAAAAAAATCGAATTTTGTGCTAAACCAATCAATTGCTGGACAGTTGGACCCAAGTATCTGCATATGATTGATTACACAATCTGGAATGAAAGAAAACTCAAACTGGACGGCGAATGAACGGCGAAAACAGGTGCTGAAACTTTGAAGGCTGTTTTGAGGCCCTAAACGACTTTTTTTGGGGGTTTTTCACTTTTTCGGATTTGCAACTTTGGACATTGTGTAGAGGCCCTTGTGAAGTGAATTTGAGATGGACTTATTGATTTTTGGATTAAACTTTTCATTAGCTTTCCAATGAGCTAAAGAACGTCGCAATCCGAGTTCGTATGCAAAAGTTATGGTTGTTTTACCGGACAGTGCGCGATCTGAGGTGGAGGCCTGGGGCGACGATGTCGAGGGAAGCCGGGGGAGATGAGGTTTGGGGAGGCCGGTGACGGCGAGGCCGGAGCGAGGTGGAGGAGGCTAGGGCGATGAAGCGGAGGAGACCAGGGGTGACGAGGTCGTAGGAGGCTTGGGCAAGGTGGAGGAGGCTGGGGGCAACGATGTCGGGGGAGGCCGGGGTGCAAGGTCAGGGCGAGGTGGCGGCACTCGGTTAGGGTTGGGGAGAGGAGAGATGGCAGATGAGGAGATAGAGGTGTGCGGTGGATAAGGTTGGCTTTTAATATAAAGCGAGTTTTTGCAGCCCACCCATTAAATCCAAATTTTCGTTTCCTTGCCCAAAAAAGTATCAGACATAGTTTTGTCTACAAAACCGTCTGTGAAATGATCATAATCACAGACGGTTCATGATAAAAACCGTCTGTGATGATTCACAGGCGGTTTTAAATACAAACTATCTGTGATATTCGAAGACATCACAGACTGTTTGTATTTAAAACCGTCTGTGATGATTCACAGATGGTTATTAACAAGAACCGTCTGTGATAATTATGTATCACAGACGGTTCTAGCCATCGCTACATATCACAGACAATTCTTATTAAAAACTGTCTATGATAATTACAACACAGACGGTTCCACAGGAACTGTCTGTGATGAGGCGTCCAGTATAGCCTGTTTTGTAATAGTGATATATGCACCAAAGACTCTATACATATCTATAACACCCCATGGTCTAAATCGGCCCTGGCCCACTCTCACTCGGAAAAGACAACACACACACAACTAACCATTTGCATTTTTTTCCTAAATCAATTCATGCAAAATGGTTAACCCATGGTTAGTTGCTTTGGACACCTTGGCCTTATTTGTTGGTCAATTTCGTCTTGGCTAGGCAATATAAAACTATCATATCCTACATGCATTCATCCATTCACACCCATACATGGGCTACACTTGGGTCCTATTCATCTTGGGTTGGGTCATTACACATGTTATGAATAGCGCTTGTATTCAATATGAGGCCAATGGGCCAATATATATACACAAAGTACAGGTGATGAATATACAAATAACCCCTCATAACAATGGGGAATAACACACTATACATATATCTCTAAACACCCCTCAAACTCATGGTGGATCAACAACACTGAGTTTGGAGAGATAGAAGCCGTGCTGTGCTCGAGTCTGGGCCTTCGTGAAGAAATCCGCTATCTCAAACTCAAGACACATATCAAGAGCAATCACCGATCATGCACACAAGACCTCATGAAGGAAGCATCAACACCAATATGCTTGGTGAGCTCATGCTTCACAGGTCACAGTGCATCTTGATAGCACTGTCTTGTCGACAAAGAGGAGTCTCTGTAGTAATAGAAACACCAAAATCCTCAAGTAACCACCGTAGCTAAGTAATCTCTGCATCAAGAGAGCCATAGCTCGCAACTCAACCTCTCGACTCGAACGGGACATCAGAGTATGTTTCTTCGTCTTCCGTGCAATAAACGAACCACCAAGAAAAACACAAGATGGCAGAGATAGACCGTGATCGAGGGATTCTTGGCCCAAGTAGCATCCGAATAAGCTCAAGTCATAACGAATGGAGCATGGAAAGAAGAACGGCGAGAGATAGTCCCACGAAGGTATCGCAGAACTCGAAGAAGGTGGCTGTAGTGGACCTGAGTGGGAGCAGAAACAAACTGACTTAGAATGTGAACTAGATAAGTGATATCCGAACGAGTAACAGCAAGGTAGACAAGACTCCCAACAAGATGATGATAGCGAGTCGGATCAGAAAGATGCTCGCCATCAGAGGGTCGGAGGTGAACATTGAGCTCCATAGGAGTCTCAACAATCTGTTGATCGATGAGAGAGGCGCAATCAAGAAGATCTCGAATATACTTCTCTTGGGACATAAAGAAACCATCCGAGTGGAAGTAACCTCAATCCCAAGGAAGTAATGAAGAGGACCAAGATCCGACATAAGGAATCGCCACTAAGACGAGCCTTGACAAAGGCAATGTACTCAAAATCATCTCCGGTAATGATCATATCATCAACATACAGAAGAAGAAGAGTCCGACTACAAGACGAAGTGTGGACAAAGAGCGCAGGATCATGATCACTCGCTGAAAAGCCAGCAGCAGTGACCACAGAGGAGAAGTGCTCAAACCAAGCACGAGGGGCTTGCTTAAGGCCATAAAGAGAGCGAAGGCGATGCACCATGCCCTCGAGAATGAATACCCGGTGGCGGATGCATGTAGACCTCCTCACGCAACTCGCCATTAAGAAAGGCATTCTTGACATCAAGCCGAGAAATGTATGGCGGCAGCGACACCACCGAAAGAAGAGTGCGGACAGTGGTCATGTGGGCCACAGGAGCAAAAGTCTCGTCGTAGTTACGACCATGCTCCTGCTGGAAGCCACGAGCAACAAGACTTACCTTATAGCGCTCAAGAGAGCCATCAAAGCGAGTCTTAATCTTATAGACCCACTTACACGTGATGGGACGAGAGTGAGATGGAAAAGGAACAAGATCCCAAGTACCAGTACGCTCGAGGGTAGTAATCTCCTCGGCCATGGCATGCTGCCACTCAGGGTGAATAATAGCATCCCGGTAGGAGACAGGCTCACGAGTAGCTGCGCCAGCAAAGGCAAAACAAGCAGGATGCCGAATCGACTGGCGATCGCGGAGAGCGTAGCGAGGAGAAGATGACCCATCAAGGGAAGATGGAGCATCAGGAGAAGATGGAACATCAGGAGAAGATGGCTCATCTAGAAGATCCTCAATACGAGGTCGACGAGTGTAGATGAGAGGGGAAAAGGCATCAGAGGAGGAGGAGCGCGGAGACGGGCAAAGCGGCGCATAACGACGGAGAGGCCACGTATGAATATGTGGAGACTCATGGGACGGGTGGACGAGGGCAAGACAGATATAGGTGTATCTCGAAAGGTCAAAAAGACAGAGACTCCACAGAGGAAGCCAAGCAGAGACAGGGACGTGGGTAGAAGGGACGAGACTCGCCGAAAGTCACATCCCGAGAAATCCAAGATCCGCTGACCATCAGATCTCAAAGACCTGTAGCCCTTGTGCTCGACATCAGATCCCGTAAAAGCACACTCAATGGATCGAAAGTCAGTTTGGTGCGTTCTCGAGGGCGAGGAGAACGAGCAAACGCAGACCAAATGCATTTAAGGAAGAGTAGTCAGGAAGAAGACCACAGAGACACTCAACAAGGATCGCACTCTGAAGAGCAGAAGAGAGCTGGATGTTGACGAGATAGGTGGCCGTGGAAACAGCCTCGGCCCAAAAGTGAGGTGGAGTAGAGGCGGCAATCATCAGTGCACGAGCTGACTCAAGGAGGTGACGATGCTTGCGCTCAGCGACACCATTCTGAGCATGAGCACCAGGACAAGAGAATCGAAGGAGAGTGCCTCGCCAAAAAGAAGAAGCAAGCAGTAACGAGAGAGGTACTCGCCACAGAGTCAAGACGAAAGACACGAATAGGAGGAGAAGCGTGTGCGAACCATAGTGGCAAATTGTTTATAGATAGACAAGGCCTCACTACGAGAAGACATGAAATATATCCAAGTGTGGCAAGAGAAATTATTTATAAATATGATATAATATCGATGACCCTTTTCGAAACGAAGGGAGCCGGACCCCAAACATCTGAATGAACAAGATCAAAAGGACGCTGAGACACTAACTCACTATGAGGATAAGGAAGCTGAATCTGTTTGCCTAACTTACAGCCCTGACAATCTAAAGACACGTCTCCTGAGACAGACCCCAGAAGGCCACGACGAACTAAAGACGACAGACGAGATCCACACAGATGGCCAAGACGGTCATGCCACTGCTGGAAAGAGCCAGTAGACGGAGTGGCAGAAGCGGAGACACTAGTAGGGACGGTGGCAGCGGAAGGAAGGTGAAGCCAGTCGAGCTCCCAGAGACGCTGTGAGTCAAGGCGCCGAGGGCCAGAAC
This sequence comes from Phyllostachys edulis, assembly GCA_036346405.1. Classification (NCBI taxonomy): domain Eukaryota; kingdom Viridiplantae; phylum Streptophyta; class Magnoliopsida; order Poales; family Poaceae; genus Phyllostachys; species Phyllostachys edulis. The sequence continues at coordinate 1,639,895 of JAYEVD010000807.1, forward strand.
CAACTAGAGCTCCCGTGTGGCGGTCCTGAACACAACAAGAGTCAGAGTCGAGAATGACCCGACAACCAAGATCAGTAATCTGCCCAGCAGAAAGAAGCTGCATGGTAAGGCGAGGAACATGAGCAACAGAAGGAACATGAAAAGATGAGTTGCGAAGAGGTCCTCGACCAGAGACAGAAAGAGAGGTACCATCAGCAGTAAGAACACTGACAGGAGAATCAAGAGGTGTAATGAAGGACAGAGTGGAAGAATCAGAAGTCATGTGAAAAGATGCTCCAGAATCAAGAATCCACGGGGAGGTGCTGACTGTGGAGGTGGTGGTTTCAGCGCGTTCAAGAGTCGATGAGCGTAACCAGCAGAGAACCGCCGAGGAGAACTCGAAGCGGCAAGCAGGCGTCGAAGTCTGGCTATCTCCTACTCAGTGAGAGAAACTGCTGAAGGAGTCGATGCAGACGTCGATGTAGAAACTGCAGAACCTGTCGAGGGAGAACCTGAAGCGGCAAGCAAGCGTCGAAGTTTGGCTATCTCCTGCTCAGTGAGAGAAACTGTTGAAGGAGTCGATGCAGACGTCGATGTAGAAGCACCAGTGCCGGTGCTAGTAGAAGAACGGTGTGAAAGATGCCGCTGCTTCTTATAGCACTGGGACTCAATGTGGCTGACCTTGTCGCAGTAGGAGCAGTGAGGACGGCCACCACCAGATAGAGGGCAGCCACCACCACCTGTGGCAGCCGCTGGAGGAGGCAGTGTGCTGAAGCGTGGAGCAGTCAGTGTAGCAGGTGGATGAGCGGCGAGCACGGAGGGGACTAGCATCAGACCAGCACCACTCAGACGAACGAAAGCCATCGGTAGGCGGCGCTGGACGGCGCGGCGACCAAAAGGTAAGTCTAACAGCGGCGCCGACGGCGCGCGATTAGATCGGCGTTTTTTTAATATTTTTTTCTTTTTTCTTCTTTCCTTACTTACTCACGGGCCGAGTGCCGCGCCCAAATTGAAGCAGCGCGACGGGGAACTAGGGTTCCCCCTAGCGACGGCAAGCGGCGGCGGCGGCGGCAGCGGCGGCGGCGGCGGCGGCGGCTGTCTCGGTGGCGCGACGAACCCGGTGGCGGCAACGGCAACGTCCGGAGGCAACAGCGGAAGGATATTCGGCTCGGTCGGCGGGAGGAGGTTCGAAGCGGCAACGGCGCGCCGACGGAAGAGGAGGCTCGATGGCGGCGACCCGGGAGCGCGCTGATCCGGCGGCGGCGGCGACGGCTTGGCGGCGATTGACGGCGACCTAAGCGGCGGAGAGACCGAGTTCGGCGGCTCGGTGAGTCGGGGAAGCGGCGGCGGCTTGGCGCAGCCGATGGCGGCGACGGCGACGGGCGGCAACTCGAGACGGCTCGAACCGCGGCGATCGCTGGCAGCGGTTGACGGCGTTGACGCGCGCGCGAAGAGAGGCTACGGATCGGCAGAGTAAAGCCGAAGCAGTAGCGCGGTGGCGACGCTAAGGACGAGGCAACGCCAAGCGACGCCAGGCGACACCGAGGCGGCGGTGGTAGAGGCGACGCCAAAGCAAGGCGCGTCGAGTCCGGGTCCGGACTACAAGCGGCGAAGTCGGGCGGCGGCGGGAAGGACGAACCAGCAGCTGCTCGATGAAAATAAACCCTAGGTTTGCTCGATACCATGTTATGAATAGCGCTTGTATTCAATATGAGGCCAATGGGCCAATATATATACACAAAGTACAGGTGATGAATATGCAAATAACCCCTCATAACAATGGAGAATAACATACTATACATATATCTCTAACAACGCACACTCTCAAAGAACCCGACGTCCTTGTCGGACCAACATACCGAGACTAGGGCGAAAGACCCCGCCAAAAATTTCAATTCCCGTCCATATTTTAACCGACGACGACGTTTGCTAATCTACACTTATAAACGCCCTTATTGCCTTTGCCTTTAGCTGGCGTATCCTAAATGCCATTCTTGATTTATTTGGTCACAGTATTTTCATCCAATTGCTAAAATTCTTTATTTAATTACAACATTCGTGTATGTAATTAATGGTTCTGCTCTTATGCCAAGACATCTTAATTAAATAATTCCCCTGTTTCCATTTGCCTTTCATCTTGTTGAAAAATATAAGGCCTCCATGAAAAGCAAGAGTACATTTAAGCAACATTTCCCTACTTATACCTCTACCAGTTGTGCTACATCCAGTACAAAATAGATGTACGCAGTCGTACAAATGTGTTCAGACTTTTACCACTAACATATAAAAAAATATTTAGGTTTGTAGGATGAAAATCGTATTAGTAGAGTTGTCATCAAAATGTACTTTCACACTGTTGCATGTTTAATAACTTTTTCTGCCATATAATTATAAAAAATAATGGTCAACGATGATGTGTAGCGAAGAGCAACTCGATGTCATAACGGACAAGTGAAAGAACTAGAGGGAGAAGCATTGACTGATTAATTATTCCAGCTTTAGCGGGATTAGACATGTCAACTTTTTTATCCGCTTATATTGGTTTCGCCATTTCTTCAACTTTCATCTCAAATCTTATGCCAAGAGCTAGAATGGCATGTATATTATGTATGTGATGCAGTAGTAGAACAGAGGGAGTCCATACCTTCCAAGAACGGAAGCGAGCATATCGTGGTGTGAAGCAGTGACGAGATCAGCATCTTCATGTTGTCTCTCCCCGAGGTAGACGATGTATATCTGGCGACCATTGCAACATTGCATTACTGTGCTTCGTCGGCGAGATTGATGAAGATGGAAATGGTGGCTTACTTGTCTTGGTTCGCTCTGTTCGAGCCCGTGCGACCATGGCAATTGCAGCGAAAAGTGGAGAAGAAAGAGCACGACTAGGGACAGCGCTTGTAGCTTTGAGAGCCTCGCCATCCGCTCTATTATTGCAGTATCAGATATCTTCTGTGCAGTGAATAGGGCTCCCTTTTTTATAGAGGGACCATTTCTTATTTGATATAGAAAGTTTGCATTATCCTTTATATGTCACTCGTTGTGTCACTGATATATGGGTCTGAACTTCAGATGTCAGTGACACAATCAGAGATTTTAGAAATTTTCAGTGGCATATATAGAATTAACTCTTTTACATACTAAGGAAACCAGTGTATATCCTAAAGGACAAAATGTAAACACCGGAGACCTCACATGAATGCGGTTAGGATTAGGGTTCATAGCAATGGTCATCAAAAATATAAATAGGCCATAAACTAAATTAACCGTTTGCTATTTGTAAGTTACCTGAATTTTTTCTTAAATCAAAGTCAATTTTTTTGACCTTTAGGTTTGGACAGAGACTGGAGTGCCATTCATTTGGGTGTTTATCTAATGGTTAAAAAATATGACTTACGCTTAAGAAAAGTCAGACACCTTACAAGTAGATAAAAGAATAAAAAGTGGTACACAAAAACCACCTATGGCCAGGGAACCATCTCTTGGTGGTGTGGTGGAGTTGCAATTTTGCGGTCCGCTTCGCCAAATCTTTCTCTCATCGTGATTGTTTCAGCATCGTTATTTCGATTCTCTCTATGAGATTTATCTACTTTATTCTTGATACCATATGCGTTTGTGCCATATCTTGCAACTCTTATTCCATCCGGAGGCTGCTGCGCAGAAAAAAAAAAGGTATCTGAATGTAACATTTTTTTTAGCACGCCAGTGAGCAAAGCCCGCCTGAGCAAACCGGCGCACGGGTTCCTTCTGGGTGTTACAGCATGTATCACGAGGGCAGGCATACATCAAGCAGGAATATATGACTTTATAGAACCTATTTTTTAGATGGAGCCACTGACTAATGTATCACTAGTTCTTGTCGATAATGCTCCTTGCACATCAGAGCACGACGTATCCATCAAACATCATCCATGTTTGTACAGCAGGGGGAGTAGGGCAAGCATACATCAAGTAGCAATATATGACTTTTTAAGATGGAGCCACTGAGGCACTGACTAATGTATCACTAGTTCTTGTCGATAATGCTTCTTGCACATCAGAGCACGATGTATCCATCAATCATCATCCAATTATCCAATGATGATAATGCCATACTGTCCTCTCTTGGCGTCGACCCTTCCAGCAAAGCATCTTGCGCAGATTATCCCAGGAGGCTAGCCTTTTTATGTTTTTGTTTTTGGTTAACCCTGTAACTCTAAGTGTAACGTCCTGTTTTCGGACAATAAATAGTGTTTACTAAATTGGTTTTCAGTTTTCCGCCGTATTTCAAATTAGCAATTATTTTCTGAAAATCTTCTTTCTTCTTTAAGCTCGGGTTTGTGTTTCAAACTTCCTTGAATCCTGAAATTCAAATTCAAGTTTGAATTTTTCTCTCTTTCGAATTTCAGGCATTTTCCTCAAGTGGGCCTTTCTTTTTCTTGGGCCCAGCCTCTTTTTCCTTTGGCCGGCCCACTTGCCCTTCCTCCTTTCCCGGCCATTTCCTCTGGCCCAGCCGCATGCCCTAGCCCGACTCCCCTTTGGCCTCCTTTTCTTTGGCCCGCCTCCACGCCCCGGTCGTCTCCTTCCTTCGGTCAAGCCACCGAGCCACTCTCTCTCTCTCTTCTCCTTTCTCTCTCACACGTGTGCTCCTGCCGCAGCCACGTGCTCTTTGCCACCAACCACGCCTCTGCGTGCTCACGAGCCACCACCCACTTCGCTGCCACCGAAGACCTTCGGTGCCCTCTTCGCCTTGTCCCATCAGCCACGCCCGCACCATGACGCCATGGCCATCCCCGTCGTCCTCGCTCACTCGAAGAAGCCGATCCGAGCCTTGCGCCCTCGTCAGCAGATGCCAAAGTTGCCACTCCCTCTGCCGCGCTCACCCACTCCCGCGCCCTGTCCTCTCCACACGCAGAGCGCCCACACCGCGCCACCTCGAGACCGTGCGACATCCATGGCTCCAACGGATCTCTTCTCCCTCCCATTGGCCTCCCAAGCCCCCTGGCCACCTACTTAAAGAACCCTATGCCCCCTTGAGCTCCCCACGCTGCCCCCTTGAAGCTGGTAAGCTCCTGTCGGGACCCAAAATTACAGTTCGGGACCCTCTGTGTTTAATGCACTAGCCCAGGATCATGCTAGTGCACACAGTGTCAACAAAGATGGCAATCGATCCATACAAGCGAATAATAACATAAACGATCAACTTTGATTAACAAATAATGGTTTTGACCTTAAGGTCGAGTTTACAACTATTGAGCCACGCAGGGCTAACATAGGAAAATAAACGGCAGCGGAAACATAAACGGTAATGGCACCCCATCGGTTCGCCACAGGCAACCGACTGGGATCAAGACCTCACGATCAGGCACCTTCGATGTACTCGTCCTCGAATGCTGGTGAAGACTCCTCCTCTGCTTGATTCGTCAAAACAAGCGTGAGTACACACCGCATCATAAGCCACACCACGAGATGCAAAATATATATATGGCTTTTTACAAAGGAAGGCATTCGTGGCTATTTTGCGTAAATGCAACTTTTGCGATTGAATACAACTAATAGATTAAAGACAGGTAAAACAAATAGACAATAATAATTTTAACAAGTTATTTCACAAAGACACACACACAGCCTAACAGGTTATTCACATAGCTAGATGATTTAATCACATAGCTCCCTTCCCACACAGTTTTATGAAAATCTACCCCTAGTGTCAACTCCCCGAGCATTGTCCATGACCGCGGACGCGGCTATTCGAATAGATTAAATTACACTCTGCAGAGGTTTGTACACTTTACCCACAAGATACAATTAGTGTAGCTAACACTAATCATAACAAAGCATTTCAGATACCTTATCTTACTATGCTAGGCCCGTCTCAAAACAGACATGTGGTCGTACAGGAAACTCAGTTCAATGGAGCACAAGGTGAGGTCCTTAATTGACCAAGGCAAGACTTCCAGCTAACTAAATCACATAGACACACAGATTATTATAGTTCACACAGTCCACACACTTCACACAGTCCACCCTTTCACACAGTTTCCACCACTTGCCTCAGTCCAAATCCTTTTTCCACCCCATTGGTTTTAAGTGCAACACATGCCACAGAGACACACAGTACACACAGCTTTTACCACATAGTTGCATATTCACTTAGTCAAATTTATATAGCAATCTACATGACAAATGATTCGTGGCATGGCTAAGCAATCTAATACGCAACTAACCAACCCACGTTGGTGCTACAATATTTACCAACTAATTATCAACTAGGGTGACAAGGAATGAAGACATAGCAATTAACAAGGATGGCATAACAATTTGGAATTAACTACTGCACCCAAAAGCTTTTAAATAACTACTGAAATTAAGATGCAGTAATTTGAATTAAAATACTTTTATAAAACTGGGAAGCAGAATGGTCAAGGGCATAGCTTGCCTTGAAAAGGATCTAGGAATTGATCTTGGTCTTGGAAAGGTCCTTCCTCTTCAACTCTTCCAAAGAAATCGAAGTCTACTCGCATAAGCGACACAAACAAACAAAACTAAATAAAAACCAGAAGCAAATAACTCCAATAAAATAATTAAAAATCTCTAATAGATAGATCTGGATTTTAGACGAATTTAGAAATTTGAATGGATGGATTTGGAGTTAGGATTCAATTATTATGAATTTTACAAATTTTAACCTAGATTTGGAAATTAAATAAATTCTAAATTCTAAAACTAAACTGAACTCCAAATTACATAATTATATGTTATTTAATTAGACAATAATTCTCTAGGATTTTAGCAATTTAAATCATCCAATTTGGATTTGGGATTCAAAAGGTATGAATTTTACAAGTTTTAACCTATCTCTTGAATTTTAAATGAATTTCTGAATTTAAACAAAAGTCAAATTTAAATAATTTTGATTTGATTAGCTAGATCTTGATTTTATATGAATTTGTAAATTTGAAACACCCAGTTTGGAGTTTGGATGCAAAAGTTATGAATTTTACAAATTTAAACCTAAATCTGTTATTTAACAATTTCCCGAATTATTTTTCTAAAGGAAATTCTAATTATTGCGCAAGGTGACGTCAGCGAAGGATTTTCTGGAAAATAAGTGAATTAAAGAATTAACTGACATGTGGGACCCACATGTCGCTGACTGCTCACTGAGATCGGGCCTACCGAGCCTCGGAATCTGGGGCGGGGTGGACTGCCACGCGGCGCACACGCGGGCGTTGACGTGGCGCCACACGGGACGACACGCAGGCGGGGGCGCTGAGGTGGCTGCCAACGTGGACGGCCACGTCAGCTCGGCGGCGAGGGGCTCGGGAACCAATGGCAGCGAACAATGCTCGCCGTGAGGGTGGGTGGTACCAACGGGTAGAGGGCGCTATTGCGAACCTAGGGGTGTGCTCACCGGTGAGAGAAGATGACGGTGGCGGCCGGCGGTGAGCTCGAAGCGGCGAAGAGGTTCGGGTCTTGTCGGACGGGCGCTCCGGCGAGGTCTAGGCGACGGCGAGGGGTCCGGGAGGTAGAGGAGGCGATGGCGAACTCGGTGGCGTGCTCCCCGACGACGCGGCGGCTACGGCGGCGACGTAATCGGAGAAATTCCACCGGCGGCGAGAAAGGCCTAAAGCTCGAATTGCGGCGGCGCTGGGGCTCGTGAGGAGGTGTGGGTTGGGGGTTTGAGTTGCGGAGGGCGGCGCGATCCCGGGGGTGCCTTTTATAGGGGCCGGGAGGCACCAGGGCGGCGTGGCGACGAGGAGGTCGTGTGCGAGATCGTGGCGGCGGTTGCGGCTTGGGCCCCGCGTGCGCGAGAAGAGGGGAGAGGGCGTGGGATTCGTGGCGGCGGTGGACGCGAGTCGTGTGCGCACACGCGGAGGGAACGGGGAGGTTGGAGGCGCCCGCGTGTGAAGCTCGGCGTTGACCGCCCATGGCGGTTGCGCGCGGCGCGTCCGCGCGGAGAAGAACGCGGCGGGGACGAAGGTGGTGGGGTCCACACGTCGATGAGCGGCAGCGGCGCGTCCTTGTGGCGAAGGCAAAAATGGGCATGAAGTGGGCCTCATGAAAAAGAATTGGGCTGAAAAGATTCGGCCCAGAGAGGATTTGGGAATTTAGATACATTTTCTTTTTTTAGAAAATACTCAGAATTCAAATAAGCAATGGAAAATAGCAAATGAACTTGGAAAAATTCCAGAAAATTTCGTAAAATAAATCCAAGCTCATAGAATCCAAATAAAATAGTTTTGACTATTGTTCATGTTGGAATTATTCATATTAAATTGTTTTGTTACTAAAGTCCAATATTAAGCTTTTAAATTAATTTCAAATAAATCCAAATGGTGAATTTTCTCACTACAACTATTCAAATGATTTTTAAAGCTCAAAATTGGGATGTTACAGCTCCACCACAAAGGATCGCCGCCTTTTCATTTTCGGCCGTTGCCACCACCCTGCCGATAAGCCTCTCCGGTGACTCTCGTGCCGCCACCCTGGCCATCACGTGTGCAGTTCGACGCCGAGGAACATTTCCCCCCAAAGTCCCCTTGGGGATTGCCCACCACCGCTGCCGGTATTGGCCTTCTTCCCCGCCTACGGCCGCCGCCTTCTCCACCACCCGCCACCGGCGACAGCCCTCCTTCGGCCCCTATTTTCAACCCGGTGAGCTCGTCTCGCCATGCGCCAACCCGTGCTCCCCTTCCCTGGCCCGAACCGCCACGAGAACCCCCACTTCACCATGGCCGAGCAGCCGCCGCTGCTTCTCTCCACCGCGCCGCCACTCCGGCCATCTTCTGGCCACCACACCGGCGCCACCAGCTTCACCTCATTGAGCCCTTCCTGTTCGCCCTTGGTCGATGCTCGAAGCTCGCCCCACGGAAGAAGCTCCGGCCTTGGCGCCCATGAAGCCCCACGCTAGCACGCTCCGACCGGCCCTGTTCACCCATCATTAGCCGGTTAATGACGGTCTTAAACCCTAACCAATCTTTAAGCCATTAAATGAATGTCCTAAGCCCCCCTGTCTCTCTGCTTTGTGTGCCCGGCCAAACAGTAATGGTCCTTTAATTCAAAACCGCCCGGGATTCCCCCTTCTCTCAATGACAGTGGGCCCACCCCCTTTTTCCTATTCCCGTGGACCGGGACCCCACACGCGTGAACCCGGCCCATGCACTGTGCTGTGCACCATTTCCCTCTTTCCCTCTTTTAATTCCAATTTAATCTTCAGAAGCTCCGTTCTCCTCCGTTATAGCTCCAAACATTATGAAATTTATTTCTAAAATTTTGTAAATTCAAGATCTTGCTAATGGCATAGGTCTTGTTCAATTTGGAGTTCATTTGTTTACTCACGTGTACTTATTTGCTCTCTTTACTTGTTTGTGCCTTTTTTCCAAGACGTTCGTCCGAATAGGATTTGAAGACGGGAAATCTCTAACTTGATCAAGCACGAGATTATCAAGACCATCTTACCTGTAATCCGGTGAGTCAATACTTTGATCATATTGATCCTACATTTTATGTAAATTATATTCATTTAAATTATCAAAATTGCAAGCTTTAATTCTTTAATCAAATGTATGTTAAAGCTTAAGGTAGTTAAACACCCATTTGATAATTAACTAATTAATATGCCATCCTTGATAATTTGAATCCCTTAATCATTGTCACCCTAGTAACTATATGGTAAATACTAGTTATAGGTTGTACTTAGCGACATGCTAGTCTTGCTTAAGTACCGGGACATTAAATGTCCCAATCATCATCTTTTAAACATAAAAGTGGATTTGGGCGGTCATTGTGGGGAAATGACTGAGATGGTTGAGTTGATGTATTTTACTCCTCAAAAACCCTACAACTTGCTGTTACTATCTGGGCGGATAATGTGATTAATGGTATATTAGTGGGTGCTAATGTAGCCCAAAGAATGTTGGTTGTGAATGGTATATGGAATAAACCGCCCAGATAACCCCTAAGGACTGAATCTTGTCATGACCTCCCGTGTAATACAAGTACAACCACAAGTCTGCAAATTGCAACTTGGCTCAGTAAATTTGTTGAACCTTGAAAGTCATCTCGCTGGAGAGGTGATGAGATTGTGCAAGTGTGGACACGATCCCGCTTGAATGGGACATCGATAGAGGTGAAGTTGCCAGTCATTGAGGTGTAGTTCAACTACTCCATATCGTTGAGGTAGACATCCCATGCAACGTATAGGCGTAACCCCATATAGGTGAGACGACGGAAGGGGCGAGATAAGTTGAAAGGTTACTGTGACGGTTGCTCAACCACATGACTAAAGAATCGTGTGGGGTAACGAGTATGACTATCTCTTGTGGGTATAGTGTACAACCTCTGTAGAGTCTAAACTATTTAAACAGCCGCGTCTACGGTCAAAGGCGAACATGGGAACTTTACTTGAGTTAATTCTATTTTAAAAACCTTTGTGGGTAGTATAAAAATCAGGACGGGCTCACCTAGCCCTGAGATTGGATTTTTCCCTGGGTTTTTGAACTCAGTGGTGTTGATAAGTGAAGGTAGCTCCAAACAAAAGAAGCATACGGTATAGGTTCCGATGGAGGGAACCTCTACTGAAATAAATATTGCACAATTACTCTCTTTAATAAAATGCAATTTGGTTAAAATGCTAAGTGATAGGACTTTGTAATTATGATAATTGAAAACATTGCTTTCGCAAATAAAAGAACCCGAGCCATCCTTGTTATGCCTTGCATATATATCATTGCATTGTGTGTATTGGCTCACAAGCACGGAAGTTGTGCTCATTCTCGCTCTTTCCCCCATAACCCTCAAAAGCAGGAAATCCTGAGGATTACGACTACTACATGGATCCAGAAGTTGGAGGCCCAGGAGATAATGAAGAGTAGTTTAATTATTTTAGTCTAGATCTTGCCCCAGTCCAGCTGAGCCCTGCACTGTTCATGGCCCCACGTGTCAGCGTGCCACCCATTCTCTCTCTCGTTTCCGATTTAATTTCAATTTAAACTTCGGAAGCTACGTTCTCCTCCGTTATATCTCCAAAAATTATGAAATTTGTTTCTAAAATTTTGTAAATTCAAGATCTTGCTAATGGAATAGGTATTTTTAATTTGGAGTTCATTTGTTATCTCTTTTGTATTTATTTGCTCTCTTTGCCTATTTATGCCTTTTTTCGGTACATTCGTCCGATTAGGGTTCGAAGACGCGGAGGATTTCCACTTCGATCAAGCAGAAGATTTTCAAGACTCTCTTACCTATAACCAAGGCGAGTCAATGCTTTGATCATATTGATCCTACATTTTATGCAAATTATATTCCTTTAGATTACCAAAATTGTATGCTTTAATTGTTTAATCAAATGTATGTTAAAGCTTAAGGTAGTTAAATATCCATTTGATGATTAATTAATTAATATGCCACCCATTGATATTGAATCCATTATTCCATGTCACCCTAGTAACTATGTGGTAAATACTAGTTATTGGTTGTACTTAAGCGACATGCTAGTCTTGCTTAAGTACCGGAGTATTAAATACCCCAATCATCATCTCTTCAAACATGAAATAGTTTTGGGCAGTCATTGGTGGTCCATGATTGAAATGAATGAGATAATTTGGTTTTACTCCTCAAAACCCTAATAACTTGCTATTACCACATCTAGGCGGATGGAATGAATGGTGGGTGCCGTTGGAGGCACGAGAGTGGTTGGTATGTGGTATGTACCGCCCAGGTAACCTTAAGGACTTAATCTTGTTATGACCTCCGTGTAAAACAAGTACAAACACAAGTCTACAAATTGCATCTTGGCTTAGTAAATTTGTTGAACCCTGAAAATCATCTTGCCAGAGAGGAGATGGGACTGTGCAAGTAGTGGATACAATCCAGCTTGAATAGGACACCATGGAAGGGTGAAGTGGCCAGCTACGCCTGTCGTGGTGGTGAACATCCCGCACAACTTATGGTGCCCACCGCAAATGGGGTAAGTCCATATGCGGGAGATGACGGAAGGGGCGAGATACTTTGAAAGGTTACTGTGACGATCGCTCGACTACATGACTAAGGAATCATGTGGGGTAACGAGTATGATTATCTCTTGTGGGTATAGTGTACAACATCTGCAGAGTCTAAACTATTTAAACAGCCGCGCCTACGATCAAAGGCGGACATGGGAACTTTACTTGAGTTAGTTCTATTAAAAAAAAACCTTTGTGGGTGGTGTGAAAAATGTGGTGGGCTCACCTAGCCAAGAGATTGGATTTTTCCCTAGGTTTTCAGACTCAGTGGTGTTGATAAATGGAGGTTGCTCCAATCAATTAAGCATAAGGTGGAGGTGGCCTCTGCTGTTATAAATATTGCACAATTACCCTCTTTAATAAAATGCAATTTGGTTAAAATGCTAAGTGATAGGAATTTGTAATTATGATAATTAATAACATTGCTTTAGCAAATAAAAGAACCCGAGCCATCCTTGCTAAGCTTTGTATGTATATTATTGCATTATGTGTTGGCTCGTGAGCATAGAAGTTGTGCTCGTTCTCGCTCTTTTCCCAAAACCCTCAGAAGCAGGAAATCCCGAAGATTACGCATACTACGAGGATCTAGAAGTTGGAGGCCCAGGAGATGATGAAGCGTAGTTTAGTTCCTTTAGTCTAGGTCTCACCTCGGTCAAGTTTACTCGACCGGTGCTTGCATGCATCCTATATTATCTGAGTCTTTGGGTAATATCGAACGCACACGGGTTTCCCCAGTCACTTGCCTATAGAGAGATGTGCTCTCACCCCTTTTGCTTCCATTGTCGCTTCCGCAAATTTTTGTAATGTAATCTTTGGTTTGTTCGGCCCTTATTGTAAAACCTGACCCGATGTGGTCTATGAAAAGCTCTGGTGTGCTAATTAATGAATGGTATGGTTTATTCTATGATATGTATGAATTGATTCAGTGATGTATCTGTGAGTGCTATCTACTGATCCAGGGAATAGCACAGTATCTTTCACAGAGGATTTGGATTCTCGGAATCCGGGTCCAACATACACTCACAACACTACAACATGGTAGGCTTGCAATGCTATCTATATATGCCATCACATGTGTCTAAATGCTCTCGAATGGTTTTCCGGAGCATTTATCGGTCATCAAGAAAAACGACATCGGGAAAGTATTCCTTGACGTGTGCCCAACTAGGGCGATTAGGAGTGCCCTCTTCTTCACTACTACAAAAAGGCTAATACTGGACGCCTCATCACAGACGGTTGACCAAAACCGTCTGTATTACATGCAATCACAAATGGTTTTGGTTTAGAGACTGTTTGTGTTACTGGCTGTGCTAAAAACTGTTTGTGAAGAGGTAATATCACAGACGGTTTTCAACAAAGAACCGTCTGTGAAACATCACAGACGGTTCTTAACAATAACCGTCTGTGATATTACTACATATCACAGATGGTTTTTTGTTATAACCGTCTGTGATAATATCGCTACAGCTCCCGGTTGAAGCCCGATGAGTTTCTTCGTCGCCGATGCGTCTCTTCGTCGCATCAATACCGCTTCGGCTCTACGTCTCTTCGTCGCATCAATGCTGCTTCGACTCCCCGATGCGTCTCTTTGTTTCATGCTCCAAATTTATTCCTTGTTTTATGAAAAGGATCATCCTCCATCGAAGATGATCATCCCCACTTATACAAAAAATAAGGGAAATGGTTGCCTCTTCTATTTCCTTGTCGCCGGCATTGATGGCCTACCTGGCCGCACTGTATAAGCACCTATCTTGCTGTACGTTGAACCGTGCTGCGGAAGAATACTGTTTCAACAGTGTCTTCACTCCTCTATCCGAGAATTTGCCAGAGTGGGTGACGGCCACCTTCCGCCGTCTTGACATCCTCCTCCGCCGTGTCTTCCGGGTGATCTCCCACTTTCAGCGAGTTTACCGTGTCATCGACGTGGTCCTCCAAAACGATGTTGCACGTCTCCAGGAGGCTTGCCGTCACTTGGATTGCTTAATCGAGGCGGCAGGCGATCGAGTCGACCAGGCCGAGACCCCTCAAGCAAGGGAAGAGAGTCTATGGGCTCAATTCTTCTTGGTTCAATAGTCCGAGGGTCTTGAGAGACACTTGAATGAGCGCGTTAGTGGGTGGACGCATTTCAGGCTTCGTTCAATCACGAACCGTCCGCCGCCGCCGCCTACGAAGTATTGAAGACGGAGATAGCAGCCTACCTCCACCACTAGAAAAACTTTGTTTATTTATAGGTTTCTACTTTTTTTAATCTTTTTGTAAGTGATTGGCCACGCTGTTTGGCCATATATATGAAAATTCCAAAATGAAAAAAAAAGTTTGGAGGTGAAGTTACTATATTAATTATATGTTGAATTATTACTATATATATATCGAGATAGTTTAGTGGAACAAATTAATTAATTATATTTATTCGATCTGTGATTATGTATATATTGTTAAAGCAAATTTTCAGCGGTATTTAAATGACAAAATTGACATATAAACATGTAATTTCTTCATGTCATGTAAGTGTATATACAAGATAAATATACTTGAGAAAAAACCATTTCACAGATGGTTCCATAATGGAACCGTCTGTGGTATGGGACATATCACAGACGGTTCTATTGTGGAACGTCGCTTGATATATGTGACATATCACGGACGGTTCTATTATGGAACCGTCGGTGATATGTGACATATCACGGACGGTTCTATTATGGAATATCACTGACGGTTCCATAATAGAACCGTCTGTGATAAATCTCTTTATTAGTAGGAGCCCGGCCGCTAGGGTTTGCGCTCGCCCTAACTCTCGTCACTCCCCAGCGCCGCTAGGGTTTGCGCCCGCCCTAACTCGTCACTCCCCAGCGCATTTACTCTCATCCGTTCTCCTCCCCACCTTGACACCGCCGCCCAACCGTCGTCATGCGTCGCCGCCAGCCAGACACCACTTTGCACTGCACAAGACACTCATACGATAGTAGTGTCTTGAGCATGTAATTGTCTTTAAACCCAACAAGAACACCAAGCAACAAGTTGAGAATTCTTTTGAAATGTGAGAATGGTTGCTTGGTGTTCTTGTTGGGTTTAAAGACGATTACATGCTTAAGAATGGTTAGTTGCCGATACATGATGCCACTTCCCAGTCAGAATACCTGCGTGTCCACGTTACTTTCTGAACATAGCGATGTCCAATTACCTATCGACAACATCCAGGTAATTGGATGTCCTGACGATCTCCTTGCATCCATACTTCTTAAACTTGCAAGGGCTCAATGAGGTTGCACGTGGCTACTGTCTCATCCTTCTCATGTTGCGTGGATGATCCCCTTAAAGTGGCCGAGAGACTACAAACAATATATATATATATATATATATATATATATATATATATATATATATATATATATATATATATATATATATATATATATATATATATATGATGCTGGTTTTAATGGCACAAGTACCTTGCTTAGGGCTTTATAGAAAAAGTCATCACAGACGGTTTGACCCACAAACCGCTCGGTGATAGGATTCTATCACGAGGCGGTTCTCGCTAATAACCGCTGCGTGAAAGTATGCATCACGAGCGGTTTGGCATGCATGATGACCTCATGTCATCATCGACCCATAAACTCGACGGCTCACAAAACCGCTCGTGATAATGTTTTTGAACCGTCTGTGAATACCTTTTACGTAGTAGTGCAAGTTTCTAGGGTGTTTACAAATGCCCTACTCTCTCATTGGCTATTGAAAGCGTATATATCGCCAAAGACTCAGTACATATCTATAACACCCTAGGGTCTAAATCGCCTTGGCCCACTCCCACTTGGAAAGAGAACGCACACACAACTAACTGCTTGCATTTTTTCTAAATCAATTCATGCAAAATTGTTAACCCTTGGTTAGTTGCTTTGGACACGTTGGCTTTATTTGTTGGTCAATTTCTTCTTGGCTCGGTAATATGGGACTATCATCTAGCTCCTACATGCATTCATCCATTCACACCCATACATGGGCTGCACTTGGGCCCTATTCATCTTGGCCTGGGTCATCACACACACCCTCAAAGAACCCGGCGTCCTTGTCGAACCAACATACCGAGACTGGGGAAATGACCAGGACCTCCCCTCTTGGCATAGGTCTGTGCATCCAGTCCGCCACATATGTCATATTGTGTGACCACTCATCTGGATCCGCACGCGCCATACACCATATGCCCGTGCCCCTGACCCGTATATACGTGTAGCCGCCAGGGTATTTCCATCCAATTGCTAAAATTCATTATTTAATTGCAACATCCGTGTATGTAATTAATGGTTCTGCTCCTATGCTAAGCATCTTAATTAAATAATCTCGCTGTTTCCATTTGCCTTTCATCTTGTTTAAAAATATAAGGCCTTAGTACATTTAAGCAACATTTCCCAACTTATACCTCTATCAGTTGTGCTACAGCCTGTCCAAAATAGATGTACGCTGTTCTACAATGTGTGCAGACTACTTTTAAAACTTTTACCACTAACATATATAAAAAAATATTTAGGTTTGTGGCGTGAACAACGTATTAGTAGAGGTGTCATCGAAAATACTTTACCTATAGCATACGAATTCTCTAGTTTATTTGGCATCCGTCGATATCACTGCTCACTATCTTTTGGTAAGCAATGTAGAGCAAGCATCGAAGCCTTTACATCATCTAGTCCTAACCTTGCACTAACTCGGGAATGAATACCCTCACTTTACCTAGATACACTCCCGTATCAGTGAGGCATTCACCGTTGTGTCGAAAGGTTTTGTTTCCAACACCTCGGTGAAGGGAGCCCCTTCGAACTTGCCTACACCGGTCATGCTCACACTACCATGGCCTAATAACGCGCAAGGCTAGTTTTCATTGACTTAATTATCTAAGGTCGTCCTATACCGGCACATGTGGTTGTATGCTTAGGCTTTATATTGGGAGCACCGACGTTCGGTGCTTAATTGACCCGGGCGAGGATCTCCTCCTATCTACTTGTGAGATAAACATATCACACTTCTCAGAATATAATATAACTCGCTTGCGTCACAAACTAAGTTTTTTTATTTTTATACAAAATAACAGAGGTAAACTCCTCTGGACCATCATTTCAAAATCTCTCAAATTCATGTTCAACATTTCATCTATTTCCCAATTTTAGTAAATCTAGATTTCTACTAAGCATTTTTGCGATTTTCGCACTCGAAATACCCAAATCGACATAATCTATTGTCTAAACTATAACCTATTGGCTACAACAGTAAGGATACTAATATTACAATTTTCTCCAAATTATGTTCTTCTTCGTCGACAACGGGACCACAACTACAACAAATACTACAATTTTTTGTTTAGCGACCCGGACAGAAATTCCATTAAACAGTACTGGCTCCTACTCTCTATTTAATCCAACTACTACTAGTACAAGTTTATTTATTAAGGACCAATTGGACGAGAGTAGATTGTCGCAGAATTGCAGCAGCCTGCACGCTACCACAAAACACAAATTTTCGCATCACGTCACCATAAAAATCTTCGTGGCCTCCACTACAACCCAAAGCTGGACCAGATCAGCCAAAAGTATCCTCTGTATTAAAGTAGTCAATACAGAGGATCTAAAGTGCAGTGACACTAAAAGCGGTCTTCACTGTCCAATCGAAAATCAAAGATTCAGATTAATCGCTAGAGTGCTTTTATACTGATAAAATTGTTATGATCACGGATCTGCTCGCTGCTACAATATTGCTACGATTCGCTGCAAAACAGTGTTCATCACTTCATAGAATAATGTTCACACCACATAGTATTGTTCACACAGTGAAACTCTGCAGTAATACAGAGAATCTGATCCCAGATCACCAAGGGAAGGGGGGCTAGGAATCTTCCCCTCGAGGCAACGCAAAAACAAAAGGATCGGCAGGCAGATACACGTAGGATTTGGCACGTTGCCGACAACGAACCGCGTCGTCTCCGGTATCCACTATCCAGGCCGGTCGGTCAGGTCAACCTGTCGACCGCGCGCGCGCCCGCCCAAATGCGGCGGCACCGAAGCGGATTGATACGTGCGCGGACGCGCGTACACGGAAGAGTAGAGGCCAAACCGGACGTATGAGCTTGACGCTGCGGTTTGGCCAACTAAATTTGCGCGCTCTCGCGCAAGGCAGTGGCATGGCGTGGTGGTGGCGGCGTCAGCCCGCTGCGGGCTGACGGCCCATCAGCCGCGACGCCGAGTCGGCAGGTTCCGCGCTCGACCGTGGATCGGGACCTCCCACCCGTTGAATTCTTCTATGCTCTCGCTGATCGGTAATTCCCTCTCGGACTTTGTGAAGAGAGGATTCACCGAATGAGCCTAGCTTGCAGAGGGTTTTAGATTTTTAGTACCACAATTCGGAAGGAAATGAATGATCTGCAGCACGTAAGAGCGTGCCATTGGTAAGGCCATGCGTTGTACCGGTCGCATCACAGCAACATGCTAACTGTTGAGCCCGTTTGTTTCAGCTGCTCCTCCACTAGAGCTTTTTTACATTTTTTTTTTACGAAACCTCCACTAGAGAGATACAACACATGGAGCGATTCTGAAAGGGGAAATCCAGTATACCGTACATGTGAGAGATTCTGAAAAGGGCAAATCCAGTATATCGTACGTACATGTATATGCTGCTTACGAACTTTCTGGTAAAGCTGGGCTCGTGGGTTTCTCGTCCCCACACGTCAGTGGGAACTGAGAACGCCATCGTTTGGCCTCCTCTAGCACGAAACTGACATGCGGGCCAGGGGAGCAAAGCTATCCCAAATATTCCCGAGTTGAAGACATGACTACTCTTCTCTTTAATTCATCTTGCAATAGGAGCAAAGCGATGTTTTTAGTGCATGCATGCGCGCACCTTCGCTAGAAGCTTCATGTAACTTTCTCGAAATGAAAGAATCTGAAAAGGCCAAAAGCTTCAACCGAGCAAATGCTCGTTATTGTTCAGGAGTTCATAGCTGAAAGGAGCCAATCCTGCGAAAGCAAGGGGATTAAAAGTGACTCTCCCAGAAGGCTGCTCATTATTCTTCGCAAAAGAAGAAAAGAAGACTGCTCGTTATTGTTCAGGAGTTCATAGCTGTAATTCCCACTCGGAACAAATAGAGCGGTGGAATGAGCCTGATTTAAAATTTTTGTTCAAGAACAGTACTGTTACAAACCTCAGGACGTGTGCGTATTTAGATCAATCTCGCATAGGTCTCACAAGTATCTTACAAGAGTTCCCCGCAAGGATTGATGGTAAAGACAGAAATATAGAGGAAGGTTCAGAGAGGAACAGGCTGGGGAATTAGAGCATTCAACATTCGTCCCCTGTAACGACAAGCAGGCAAAAACTACTTAAACTCCTTCGGCGCATTAGGTCTGCCAGGTGGGGCCGCTCCCAGTTAAACGTCATCCGATCACCAATTCACTGGACCCATTCGGAGGCCGGGAAACGAGCGCTGGGCCTCCAAAGCCTCCTATCTCCTGGCCTTTCCTGCTGAACTTCAGTATTGCACTGTGTCATATCCGGCAACGTAACAATTCCCGCCCGCCCCCCACCCCCTACCACCTTCGGAACCGGCTTGCCCCTAAGCCGGTGCAGAGGGAAATCGAAGCTTCAGGTCTGCAAAATCTTCCCAAGTAGCTGCATCTGAAGAGGCTCGAGACCATTGCACTAAGACCTGAGTTTCTGATGTAGACCCCGATCTTTGCAAGCGACTGCCCAAGAGCTTTTCTGGCACTCCGACTGCAGTATCTGCTGGAAGCTCTCGCTGCACTGTCTCATTCGGAGCCAAAGCCTTCTTTAATTGAGAGACATGAATTATAGGATGTATATGACAAGTAGGTGGCAACTTCAATTTGTATGCGACTGAGCCCACTGTTTTTTCAATCTGAAATGGCCCAAAGTACCGAAATGCCAACTTATGATGAGCTCTATTTGCCACTGATGTTTGCACATAAGGTTGGAACTTCAGATAAACCCAGTCACCTACTGTAAATATTCGCTCTGTTCTCTTTCTATCGGCTTGGACCTTCATACGTTGAGAAGCCCTATGGAGATGCTGGCGCAGTAGTTTAGTCACCAGTTCTCTGTCCAATAACCAAGATGCCAATTCAGGTGAGTGACAGTCAGAAGCATCCACTAGCCCAAAATTACGCGGGCTGTGACCATATAGAACTTCAAAGGGTGACTTGCCCAAGGTACAGTGGTATGAAGTATTGTACCAGAACTCTGCAAAAGCTAACCAGTCAAACCATTTTTGGGGACAAGCATGTACAAAACATCTCAAATACGTCTCAAGGCATTGGTTAACCCGCTCGGTTTGCCCGTCGGTCTGCGGGTGATAGGAGGAACTCATCTTCAATTGGGTTTGCACTAACCGAAACAACTCTCTCCAAAGGGTACTGGTAAATATTCGATCTCGATCAGATACCAATGATTGTGGCAGGCCATGGAGTTTGAAAACATGGTTGATATAAGCTTGTGCAACTTGGAACGCAGTGAACGGGTGAGAAAGTGGCACAAAGTGAGCATACCGCGAAAACTTGTCCACCATGACCATTATGCTGTTGTAATTTGGTGACCTTGGCAAACCTTCAATAAAATCGAGAGACACCATTTGCCATGCTTGATCGGGTGTCGGCAGGGGCTACAACAAACCAGGATACTTCACGTGTTCTGTTTTGGCTTGCTTGCACATGGAGCATGCCGAGACAAACTCCTTAACTCTTTGTTTCATCCCCGACCAAGCAAATAGTTTGCGGATGCGATTGTAGGTCACCTGGAATCCAGAATGCCCCCCGATGGTGCTAGCATGCATTGCGGTGACAATTTTCCATTGCATAGCAAAGTATTTACACCTACCCACACTCGCCAAGATAGCGCAGAAGACCGTCACTCAGCTTAAACTTTGGATGTGTTGCACCTTCCACACTTAGCTGTGTTAATAGACGTTTGGTCGATGCATCTGATGAATACCCATCCACTACTTCAGATAACCAAGACGGCACACAAGTGGATACAGCTATTAACTCACCCTACAAACTTAGGGATTGCCGAGATAAAGCATCTGCTGCCTGGTTCTCCACCCCCTTCTTATAGACCAGCTTGTATCGAACACCAGATAGTTTGGTGAGAGCTTTTTGTTGCCACACAGTATTAAGTCTTTCGATCATCCAAATGCACAAGACTTTTTTGATCAATTTTGATCACAAATTCAGAATGCTGCAAATAGGGTCTCCATTGATCAACAGCCAGCAAGATCGCCAAACTCTCCTTCTCATAGGTAGACAGCCCTCTATTGAGTGGTCCCAAAGATTTGCTAAGATAAGCCAATGGGTGTCCCTCTTGCATCAATATGGCCCCAATTCCCTTATCCGAAGCGTCGGTTTCTATAACGAACTGTTTGCTAAAATTTGGAAGAGCTAGCACGGGTGCCGTCACAAGAGCAGTTTTGAGGGACTAAAATGCAGCCTCTTTGTCGGTTGTCCAGACAAAAATAGAATTCTTCTTGAGCATGTCTGTGAGAGCTCTACTGATCAACCCAAAGTTCTTCACAAATTTGCAGTAATAGCCGGCAAGTCCCAAAAACCCTCTCACTTCTTTAACATTGGTAGGAGATGGCCAATTACGTACCGCATCGATGTTCTTATTATCGATCGCCACTCCTTCCTTGCTAATCACATGCCCCAAGTAGGAAAGTTGTGGTTCTTGCGAATGAACATTTAGATAGTTTAACCCTTAGTGATGATCCGACAGAATCGCAACATCGCCTCAACATCTCTTCATGCTCTATCAAGGTTTTACTATGAATTAGTATGTCATTAATGAATACTAATACTCCTCTGCGCAAGAAAGGGGCCAATATAGTATTCATTAACCCTTGGAAGGTAGCCGGTGCACTAGTTAAACCATAAGA
This sequence comes from Phyllostachys edulis, assembly GCA_036346405.1. NCBI lineage: Eukaryota > Viridiplantae > Streptophyta > Magnoliopsida > Poales > Poaceae > Phyllostachys > Phyllostachys edulis. Next base: position 1,661,780 of record JAYEVD010000807.1, read on the forward strand.
CATCACCTTGAACTCATAATGCCCATTGTGGGTCTTAAATGCCGTCTTATGTTCATCTTCAGGTCTCATCCGAATTTGGTGATAACCAGCTCTCAAATCCAAGCTTGTAAACCATTGGGCCGCCGTCAGTTCATCGAGGAGCTCATCTATGATAGGCAAAGGGTACCTGTTTTTCACTGTAGCAGCATTCAAATGGCGATAATCCACACAAAACCTCCACGTCTTGTCCTTCTTACGTACCAACAATAGTAGAGGAGAAAGGGCTTTGCCGCTTTGTTGGATGATGCCCTGAGCTAGCATATCGCTACGAGTCTCAATCTCATCTTTTGAGTAGGGCTATACTGTAAGGTCGAAGGTTAACCGCTTAACTCCGGCAACAAGGGAATGGTATGGTCAAATGTCACCTTTCGGTGGTAACCCTTGCGGTTCGACAAACAAATAATCGAACTCTACTAGCAGAGCTTGAATTGCTTGAGGTATTTGTTCCTTTGATTGTTCGACCCACACAAAGACCATACATCTCCTTTGGAATATTCCCCGTTAGCTCGGCATATTGTAACCAAATCATGCAGCACCGAGACGGCTTCCACTTAACTCCTTGCAAGCATACCTCCTTTCCTTGATACAAAAACGACATAGTTTTCTTCAACCAATGCACATTCATAGGACTGTGACACTCTAACCAATCCATACCGAGTATAATATCGTAACACCCCAAAGGCAACACTCTGAAATGAGTACTAAACATATGACCTTGAGCAGTCCAAGCACACTAGAGAAACTCCTCAGCACATAATAGTATTTCCCCATTGGCAATACGTACTCTCAATGGAGTCAATGATTTGCTGGCCCCTTCAATCAGACGTGCCAAGCCTTCACTCATAAAACAATGAGAACTTCCAGAATCTACCAATATTGTAACTGATTGATTCTGAATTTCTCCTTGCAGCCTCATGCTACGCGAAGTTTCTGATCCCTGACAAGCCTCCTTGGAAATTGCCATTAAGTTAGCCTCGGTACTCACTTCCACTAGTTCCTCTTGATTGTGCCTTCGTTTCCTCTTGATTGGACTCGTTATCGAGACTCTCAACATGTCCCACAACTCCTCTACAACATGCGGTTGCCTTTGTCGGTCCTAGCAGTGATCACAAGCCCATTTCTCTCCACAAGTGAAGCACAATCCTTTAGCTCTTCGGTAGGTACGAAGGGCAATCAATTTTTCATCCAATGGAGTATTCCTGCCTCCTTCTGGACCCCTTCTTTCTTCTGTCTTGGTACTGGTAGCATTCCTCCCTGGCGACAACGGCAGTGGAAAGGTCAGACGTAGTCGACGCACTCCGGGTGATTAAGCCTCTGCGAGTGTCCTTGCGCATAGATTCCAGCACCTCCTCCTGCAGACAAGCCAATGCTACTGCGGTATCCAGGTCTGGTGGCCGGTGTAGGACTACTGCTGATCTGATCTCCACTCTCAAACCATCCACGAATTGGGTGACAAAGAAAACCGGGTTCCACGAGTCATGATGAGCCAATAACTGATGCATAAGTTCGTTGAATTTCTCCGCATATTCCGCTACGGAGTTCGTCTAGTGTAAACGGTTGAATTGGTGAACGAGTTGTTGCATTTCTTCACGACCAAATCGGTCACACACGGCTTCAGCAAACAATTCCCATGTGTTAAAACGCAGGTGCGCTTTGGACATTTGTAACCACCTTAATGCCCCCCCAACAAAATACATGGTGGCTACATTAACCATGAACTCTGGATGCACAGCACATACTCTGAAGTAATTCTTGCACTTGAGTTGCCAAGCTTTCGGATTGTCACCGTCAAACGAGGGAAAATCCATTTTAGGTAGACACGGATGATGTTAGAAGGAACTCTGAAGTCTACCAGACTCAAAAACCCCATCATTGGAGTTAGAATACCATTCATTGCGGTCATGACCACCGTTGTTAGCAAACGGCCTTGGAACAATTTTTTCCCCTGTTCCCTTTTCACGAATCGGAAAATCCTCCCGGCGGCTGGTTGATCCCCGGAGGAATTCCCCCACCAAGTTCGGATCTGGCTTGATCTCGGGTGCTGGCAGAATCAGCGGTAGTATCCCCACTCGAATCATGAGGTCTGAGTTACGGGCAAATGATCCCATCTGTGATTGCAGATCGATCACCTCGGCGCGTAGCCCGTCGACAGCTTGTTCCATATCTGGCTTCCATTTCTGTAGCTCTAGAACAGCCAGTTTGATTGCCTCCACTGTGTCTTGGATGGCCTCACTCCTTGTTTCCAGCTTCTTGAGAGATTCCCTTTGCGCTAGAATAGCCTTGGTCAGATCAGCTAGTTGTCGATCCATCTCCTAACGTGTGGAGCGGCCTTTCGAGTTCGAGCGTGGAACCTCCAGGATGAAGAACGGATCTTGGCGGAACCACCGGGACGAAGATCGGCGGCTCTGATACCAATTTGTTACAAACCTCAGGGCGTGTGCAGTATTGAGATCAATCTCGCATAGGTCTCACAAGTATCTTACAAGAGTTCCCGCAAGGATTGATGGTAAAACGAAATATAAAGGAAGGTTCAGAGAGGAACAGGTGGGGAATTAGAGCATTCAACATTCGTCCCTCAGAACGACAAGCGAGCAAAAACTACTTAAACTCCTTGGCGCTTTAGGTCCGCGGTGGGGCGCTCGGTTAAATGTCATCCGATCACCAATTCACTTTGGACCCATTCGGAGGTCGAAAAGCAGCCGGGCCTCCAAAGCCTCCTATCTCTCGCCTTTCTCTGAACTTCAGACAGATTAATTGTGTCATATCCGCAACGTAACAATTCCGCCCACCCCACCCCCCAACACACCACCACCACCACCTTGAATCGGCTTGCCCCAAGCGGTGCAGAGGGAAATCAAGCTTCAGTCCGCAAAATCTTCCCAAGTAGCTGCATCTAAAGAGGCTCCAGACCATTGCACTAAGACCTGAGTTTCTGATGTAGACCCCGATCTTTGCTGCGCGCCCAAGAGCTTTTCTGGCACTCCGACTGCGGTATCTGTTGGAAGCTCTCGATGCACTGTCTCATTCGGAGCCAAAGCCTTCTTTAATTGAGAGACATGAATTACAGGATGTATATGACAAGTAGGTGGCAACTTCAATTTGTATCGCGATCGAGCCTTTGTTTGTTCAATCTGAAATGGCCCAAAATACCGAAATGCCAACTTATGATGAGCTCTATTTGCCATCGATGTTGCGCACATAAGGTAGCAACTTCAGATAAACCCAGTCACCCATTGTAAAATTGGCTCGATCTCTTTCTATCGGCTTGGACCTTCATCGTTGAAAGCCCTATGGAATCTTTGCACGATGGTTTAGTCACCAGTTCTCGTCCAGTAACCAAGATGCCAATTCAGGTGAGTGACAGTCAGAAGCATCCACTAGCCCAAAATTACGCTGGTGTGACCATATAGAACTTCAAAGGGTGACTTGCCCAAAGGTGCAGTGGTATGAAGTATTGTACGTAACTCGCAAAAGCTAACCAGTCAAACCATTTTTGGGGACAAGCATGTACAAAACATCTCAAATACGTCTCAAGGCATTGGTTAACCCGCTCGGTTTGCCCGTCGGTCTGCGGGTGATAGGAGGAACTCATCTTCAATTGGGTTTGCACTAACCGAAACAACTCTCTCCAAAGGGTACTGGTAAATATTCGATCGCGATCAGATACCAATGATTGTGGCAGGCCATGGAGTTTGAAAACATGGTTGATATAAGCTTGTGCAACTTGGAACGCAGTGAACGGGTGAAAGTGGCACAAAGTGAGCATACCGCGAAAACTTGTCCACCACGACCATTATGCTGTTGTAATTTGGTGACCTCGGCAAACCTTCAGTAAAATCAAGAGACACCATTTGCCATGCTTGATCGGGTGTCAGCAGGGGCTGCAACAAACCAGGATACTTCACGTGTTCTGTTTTGGCTTGCTTGCATATGGAGCATGCCGAGACAAACTCCTTAACTCTTTGATTCATCCCCGGCCAAGCAAATAGTTTGCGGATGCGATTGTAGGTCACCTGGAATCCAGAATGCCCCCCGATGGCGCTAGCATGCATTGCGGTGACTATTTTCTGTTGCATAGCAGTATTTACACCTACCCACACTCGCCCCGCATAGCGCAGAAGACCGTCACTCAGCTTAAACTTTGGATGTGTTGCACCTTCCACACTTAGCTGTGTTAATAGACGTTTGGTCGATGCATCTGATGAATACCCATCCACTACTTCAGATAACCAAGACAGCACACAAGTGGATACAGCTATTAACTCACCCTGCAAACTTAGGGATTGCCGAGATAAAGCATCTGCTGCCTGGTTCTCCACCCCCTTCTTATAGACCAGCTTGTATCGAAGACTAGATAGTTTGGTGAGAGCTTTTTGTTGCCACACAGTATTAAGTCTTTCGATCATCCAAATGCACAAGACTTTTTTGATCAGTTTTGATCACAAATTCAGAATGCTGCAAATAGGGTCTCCATTGATCAACGACCCGACAAGATCGCCAAAATCTCCTTCTCATAGGTAAACTGACCCTCTATTGCGTGGTCCCAAAGATTTGCTGAGATAAGCCAATGGGTGTCCCTCTTGCATCAATACGGCCCCAATTCCCTTATCCGAAGCGTCGGTTTCTATAACGAACTGTTTGCTAAAATTTGGAAGAGCTAGCACGGGTGCCGTCACAAGAGCAGTTTTGAGGGACTAAAATGCAGCCTCTTTGTCGGTTGTCCAGACAAAAACAGAATTCTTCTTGAGCATGTCTGTGAGAGCTCTACTGATCAACCCAAAGTTCTTCACAAATTTGCGGTAATAGCCGGCAAGTCCCAAAAACCCTCTCACTTCTTTAACATTGGTAGGAGATGGCCAATTACGTACCACATCGATGTTCTTATTATCGGTCGCCACTCCTTCCTTGCTAATCACATGCCCTAAGTAGGAAAGTTGTGGTTGTGCGAATGAACATTTAGATAGTTTAACCCTTAGCTGATGATCTAACAGAATCTGCAACACTGCCCTCAACATCTCTTCATGCTCTATCAAGGTTTTACTATGAATTAGTATATCATCAATGAATACTAATACTCCTCTGCGCAAGAAAGGGGCCAATATAGTATTCATTAACCCTTGGAAGGTAGCCGGTGCACTAGTTAAACCATAAGACATCACCTTGAACTCATAATGCCCATTGTGGGTCTTAAATGCCGTCTTATGTTCATCTTCCGGTCTCATCCGAATTTGGTGATAACCAGCTCTCAAATCCAAGCTTGTAAACCATTGGGCCGCCATCAGTTCATCGAGGAGCTCATCTATGATTGGCAAAGGGTACCTGTTTTTCACTGTAGTAGCATTCAAATGGCGATAATCCACACAAAACCTCCACGTCTTGTCCTTCTTCTGTACCAACAATACCGTAGAGGAGAAAGGGCTGCTACTTTGTTGGATGATGCCCTGAGCTAGCATATCTGCTACCTGAGTCTCAATCTCATCTTTTTGAGCCGGGCTATACCTGTAAGGTCGAAGGTTAACCGGCTTAACTCCTGGCAACAAGGGAATGGTATGGTCAAATGTCCTGCTCGGTGGTAACCCTTGCGGTTCGGCAAACAAATAATCGAACTCTACTAGCAGAGCTTGAATTGCTGGAGGTATTTGTTCCTTTGATTGTTCGGCCACACACAAAGACCCTTCTGTCTCCACTGGAATATTCCCCCCCGTTAGCTCGGCATATTGTAACCAAATCATGCAGCACCGAGACGGCTTCCACTTAACTCCTTGCAAGCATACCTCCTTTCCTTGATACAAAAATGACATAGTTTTCTTCAACCAATGCACATTCATAGGACTGTGACACTCTATCCAATCCATACCGAGTATAATATCGTAACACCCCAAAGGCAACACTCGAAATGAGTCTTGAACATATGACCTTGAGCAGGCCAAGCACACTAGAGAAACTCCTCAGCACATAATAGTATTTCCCCATTGGCAATACGTACTCTCAATGGAGTCAATGATTTGCTGGCCCCTTCAATCAGACGTGCCAAGCCTTCACTCATAAAACAATGAGAACTTCCAGAATCTACCAATATTATGGCGATTGATTCTCGAATTTCTCCTTCTGACCTCATGCTTTCTGTGAAGTTTACGATCCCTGACAAGCCTCCTTGGAAATTGCCATTAAGTTAGCCTCGGTACTCACTTCCACTAGTTCCTCTTGATTGTGCCTTTCATTTCCTCTTGATTGGACTCGTTATCAGAGACTCTCAACATGTCCCACAACTCCTCTACAACATGCAGTTGCACCGTCGGTCCACAACGGTGATCACGAGCCCATTTCTCTCCACAAGTGAAGCACAATCCTTTAGCTCTTCGGTAGGTACGAAGGGCAATCAATTTTTCATCCATTGGAGTATTCCTACCTCCTTCTGGACCCCTTCTTTCTTCTGTCTTGCTACTGGTAGCATTCCTCCCTGGCGGCAACGGCAGTGGAAAGGCTGTACGTAGTCCATTATGCACTCCCGGAGCTGATTCGCCTCTGCGAGTGTCCTTGCGCATAGATTCCAGCACCTATTCCTGCAGACAAGCCAATGCTATTATGGTATCCAGGTCTGGTGGCCGGTGTAGGACTACTGCCGATCTGATCTCCACTCTCAAACCATCCACGAATTGGGTGACAAAGAAAACCGGGTTCCACGAGTCATGATGAGCCAATAATTGATGCATAAGTTCGTTGAATTTCTCCGCATATTCCGCTACGGAGTTCGTCTAGTGTAAACGGTTGAATTGGCGAACGAGTTGTTGCATTTCTTCACGACCAAATCGGTCACACACGGCTTCAGCAAACAATTCCCATGTGTTAAAACGCAGGTGCGCTTTGGACATTTGTAACCACCTTATGCGCCCCAACGAAATACATGGTGGCTACATTAACCATGAACTCTAGATGCACAACACATACTCAAGTAATTCTTGCACTTGAGTTGCCAAGCTTTCATATTGTCATCGTCAAACGAGGGAAAATCCATTTTAGGTAGACGCGGATGATGTTGGAAGGAACTCTGAAGTCTACCAGACTGAAAAATCCCATCATTGGAGTTAGAATACCATTCATTGCGGTCATGACCACCGTTGTTAGCAAACGGCCTTGGAACAATTTTTTCCCCTGTTCCCTTTTCACGAATCGGAAAATCCTTCCCATTTGGTTGATCCCTGAGGAATTCCCCACCAAGTTCGGGATCGGCTTGATCTCGTGTCTTTGGCGAGAATCGTGGTAGTATCCCCACTCGAATCGTGAGGTCTGAGTTACGGGCAAATGATCCCATCTGCGATTGCAGATCGATCACCTCGGCACGTAGCCCGTCGATAGCTTGTTCCATATCTGGCTTCCATTTCTGCAGCTCTAGAATAGCCAGTTTGATTGCCTCCACTGTGTCTTGGATGGCCTCACTCCTTGTTTCCAGCTTCTTGAGCGATTCGCTTTGCGCTAGAATAGCCTTGGTCAGATCAGCTAGTTGCTGATCCATCTCCTGCGTGTGGAGCTGCGCTTGAGTTCTGAAGCGTGGAACCTCCAGGACAAAGAACGGATCTTGGCGGAACCATCGGGACGAAGATCGGCGGCTCTGATACCAATTTGTTACAAACCTCAGGACGTGTGCGTATTTAGATCAATCTCGCATAGGTGATTAAGTTAGCCTCGGTACTCACTTCCACTAGTTCCTCTTGATTGTGCCTTCGCTTCCTCTTGATTGGACGCGTTATCGAGACTCTCAACATGTCCCACAACCGCATAGAAGCAAGGGGATTAAAAGTGACTTCGCTTGTATATTGCTCATTATTCTTCGCAAAAGAAGAAAAGAAGATCGCCGTTATTGTTCAGAGTTCATAGTCAGAATTCCCACTCGGAACAAATAGAGCGGTGGAATGAGCCCGATTTAAAATTTTTGTTCAAGAACAAGATCTTGTTACAAACCTCGTGACGTGGCAGATTTAGATCAATCTCGATAGGACTCACAAGTATCTTACAAGAGTTCCCCGCAAGGATTGATGGTAAAGACAGTAAATATAGAGGAAGGTTCGAGAGAGGAACAGGTGGGGAATTAGAGCATTCAACATTCGTCTCAGAACGACAAGCGTGCAAAAACTACTTAAACTCCTTCGGCGCTTTAGGTCGCCGGTGGGCCGCTCGTTAAACTTCATCCGATCACCAATTCATCGACCCATTCGGAGGCCGGAAACGAACGTTGGGCCTCCAAAGCCTCCTATCTCTGGCCTTTCTGCTGAACTTCAAGATTAGAATTGTGTCATATCCAACAACGTAATAAATACGTAGGTTACAAAAGAGAAAAGCCGCCCAAATTTTCAACAAAAGGTGAACAGGTTTAGAAACCTTTGGTGCAACATCGAGCTATATATCTTTTGTATTGTTCGATAATTGGACCGCTAGAAATGTACACAAATGGTACCATGGTCCATGGGCACATGATCGATCCTTTGCTTTATCCTAACAAACAGCAACCTTTATATGCCTTTCTTTCTTTTTGGAGTGCTCTCCAAGAATCTTTTCATTGATTTGTGCCCTGTGAGTTACAACAAATATAGTAGTATTACGAGAAGCTGGTTCAGGGTACATCAAGCCAGGATCTGGTCATTACAAACAAGTGAACTATGATATAACTAACCACAGTCAAGAGCAGTAGCGAAGCCAACAAAAAAAAATCTAGACTAGGCAAGTTTAAGATGGTCAGGAACTAGGGTTAAATCGTGGCCCTGCATCGTTTTATTCTTCAAATCCCGTAACATCACAAAATACGGGCTTGTGTTACAAATGTATAAAAATGTGAACTTTTTAAAAGTTTTAATGCATTCCTTTGTCAATTAATTTAGGAAAAAGTCCATTTTACACCCCTGAACTTTGTGCCGAGTCCAAATTACCCCCTGAACTCTAAAATCGTCTAATTTGCACCCTCGAACTCATAATACCATGTGAATCCACCCCCTCGGGCCGAAAACAGGTGGTTTTGGGCCACGCTAGCATCCACGTGGGGGCGGTTTCGCCACGTCGGCGATCACGTGTACATCTTCTTTGACCATGTACATTCAGAGAGACATTCACGAGAGAAAAGGAGCAAAGGAGGCGAGCTGTGTCGGGCATTGCTTGCCACCCATGAGGGGGGTCATCGGTGGCGGCCATGATGGCAAAAATGGGACTAGCCGAGGAGGGGGGTCCAAGGGTGGTGACGGTGTGGCCAGGGGCAACCAAATGGCGGTTGTCGCGGAAAAAGATAAGCAACCACCGTGGAGGGGAAGTCGGGCGAACACACGGAGTGGGAGGGGAAAGAGGATAGCGCTGCACGATCTTGATGGGTCTCGGGAACTCACCTGGCGCACCATGGAGGCGGGCTTGCCGAGACGATTAGCGGCGTGGACTACGGGCAACGCGGAGGGCTCGCCGTGGGGACGCAGGAGGGGTGAGGGAGAGCTCTAATTGAAGGTTGGGGAAGAATGAGGGAACCGAGGTGGTGCTTCAGTCATGAGTGATTGGCGCTAAGCTCGACGGAAGGACTCCGGGCGGCGGTTCCCGGCCGGAATCGGTGAAGAAGGCTGCGCGGCACACTCCTCATGAGAGAACCTCCAATTGACTGGGGGCAAAGACTCATCATGGGCTAGGACACGCCGTGACGTGGTCGGCCAGCGTCGGATCTCACCAGGCTGTCGGGTACGGTGAGGGTAGCTTTGGTGGAGGAGGAGGGGAATGGGCTGGGCTACATGAGAGGCGACTCGGCCGGAGGATCTCCTAGGGGAAGGAGACGGAGCCCTCGGCAAAGGTGTCCTCGAGGATCTCCTTGGACACGTCTGGGAGGCTGCGACGCTTGATGCAGGTGACGTGACCACCGACGACGTAGACCTTGAAGATGACACCGCCGTGTGGTTGACGAACTCCTGTAGGACGAGCGGCGGGCGGAGCTTGCGGAGGCGATCGATGGCGTGGGGTGGGTCGACGACAGGGACGAATGGGTGGTGCACGGAGAAGACCTGGAGCTCGACGAGGTCCATGCTGCAGGCGGCCGCGCGCGAGGGGAGACCGGAAGCAATGGGGGAGAGAAGAAGAATGAGGAAGAATTAGTGATGCCACGTAGACCCCTCTATTACTCTCTCATTTGTGTCTAACGAGTGGGACCTATGGGGCTGACATGGCTAAAACCACTAATGAAACCAGCCTAGGGTCTAACTTGATCTGGTTTTGATAATTTGAGGGTGCAAATTAGACGATTTTGGAGTTCAGGGGGTAATTTGGACTCAGCGCAAAGTTCAGGAGGGTAAATTGGACTTATTCCATTAATTTATCTAGATTTTCATTCAAGGTTTTATTTGATTTTTAAAACCTAAGCATCAATTTGGGAACTTAAACCTAATGGGTAAATAAAACAAAGTGAAATGAAAGTTGATAATTAAAAATCCAAACTTAGCATAATTATACCGAATATAGAAAGGGAAATTAATTCAAGCATGTTTTGGAAATTCTCCTCAAATCAAATAATAAAAGTAAATGCAAACATAAGCTTGAAATAATTTTAGGGAAAAATATGTTACAAACAAAATCCTAGACAATTTACATAATAATCTTCATCAGGTCCTCGGCCTCACCTAAAATTTTCATGAATTTTGGAGCTCAAAGAACTATGTCTAAAAATTCCCAAAACCCTCAAGATTTTTTAAAAATCAAGAACCTAACCTACCTTACCTCTTTCTTCGCTAATCTGTGGAACCCGCCCATTAGGGTTCTCCTCCCACGTGTAGAAGACGGCCACTGCCAATACATGGCATAGCTCCGCCCACCAAAGGCGCTTGACCAACCACTCGCCCTCGGTCTTGGCCAACCGCGCCCCTAGTTTCACCACATCGCCTGCCTCGTCCACGCCAGTTACCTACACCCATCGATCAACCATCTCCTCGGTGTCACTCATGCCCCGTCAGCACATCAATGCCTATGCCCGAGCTCCTCCTCGCAAACTCTCTGCCACATTGCCTATAAGAGGCTACCCAAAGCCAACCTGAACCCTTGATCATCCACCTCAGTCCTTCCCCTCCATCTTCCCCTCCTTCCCCAAGCACAACCACGAAGAAAAGAGTAAGGTCCATTCTCGGCCAACACGCTGCCTCATTGTTGTCGGTGCTCCGGTGACCCCCACACCACCACAACCTCGTCACCCCGTGTTCCGAAACCCAAGAAATGTTTACCCTTCGCTAATTTCACCTTTCCTCCGCAGGAACCATCGAACTTCGCTTTTTCCCAACCGTGAACCTCCCTTTCTTCCCCAACTCTGGTACACTGAGTCATTCCTCAATTCCTTGCTATACCACCATCTCATAACCTCACTTGTGCCTCCTCAACCTTTCTTTTCCCTCCCCCTTGCTCAAGTCGTCTTCCCACGCCACCTCACCGCCGCCCGGATATTCATCATCGGCCATGCACTGCACCTCCGTCCTCCCTATCCACTTCGTGAGTTCCTAGTATGTAACATCCCTTTTTTAGGGCTTTTTGAAATTTTTCAAAATAAAAATAACCATTTGATTTTTATTGAATTGCTAAAGCTTAACTTGAAATTTTAGAAAACAAAAACAATTTAATATGAATTAATCAAACTTCAATTCATTAAAATTTGTTTAAATTGGTTTTCTGGTATTTGAAGTAAAAAGATTAATTAAAGTAATTTCTTGGATTTTCTGGATTAAAAAGGGTTTTCCTTTTTCCCCAAAATTAAAAATAATTTATTTACAAAATTAAAAGACAACTTTAAGTTGTAAATAATTTTATTAAGTTCAAATTAATTCAAGAAATTTCGTGTATTTTTATAGAATTTTTGAACTTTATTTACTATTTTCTAAAAGCCTTTTCGATTTGTTGTATTTTATGTAATTGAAAAAGGTATTAAAATACACTTTTCCTATTTGGGCCTAATTTCACCTTTGGTCTCTCTGCTTTTCCTCTAGCGGCCTAGTTTCCTCGACCTGCTCCTCAAGACGACGACCGCTCCGTGTCCCTCACCTCTCTCTCTCTCTACCGTGGCCCCACTGTCGATTGTCGCCTTCTCCCCTGGTCATCTTCCCGTGCCCATGCCTCCTCACAAGCACACAACATTCACGCCAAAAGTCTTGGCTCCAACAGTGTTTCCTCCCTTTTTCCCTCGGCGGCGTGTGCATTTAATGCTATCACTTCCGCGCAGACCCACTCCAGCTTCTTTCTCCGCGACCGCCCCATCCTCTCCCTCGCTTGCTCCAAGCCCATGCCATTCAGAGCTTCACCCATGCCACGCCCAGGTGATATCCCCTCTCGCTCATCCCACTCCCCTATCAAGCAGAGCACTAGGCGCCCCTCTTCCTCCTCTTGCTTTTCCCCCCATCTCCCCCTTCTCTCTCACCCTCTCCTCCCTGTGCTTCAACAGCAAGGACATCAACATACCAAAGGAATTCATGCATCAAATATGATGTACAGCTACCAACATTCCAAACATAGCAGTTTAATATTGAACATACGTGCATGCAATAATAGAATTTGCAAAACAAAGTACAATATGTAAAATACTGGGGTCAATATGATCAAAGGGGGTGCTTGACTTGCTCAGGTTGTTCTGAATATAAGCTTGGTTGGTCGTCGGAGATTTCGTTCGCACAATCAATGTCTATTGCAAAAAGAGCTGGAAATCAATTAAATAATTCAAATAAAATTCTAATTGTAACCAATTACAAATATTTTGCATATTCAGGTATATTATGATTTTATATGAATTTAGAGACAAAAATAAACTCATTTGGAGTTTTGTAGCAAAAGTTATTAAGGTTTGAAGTTGATTTGGATTGAAAATCTGTGGAAAAACTAAAATGGTTTCGAGTAATGTTCATCATTTTGAACACCCAGTCGGAAGGTGTTTCGACCACTTGGTCAGAAGGAGGTTTTCACTATGAACTTAAGCCATGGGGCCCGCATGTCATAGACTCATCTACGAGAACGTTTTGATTTGTGTTTTTCATTTACTTTCGGTCGGGTCCCACATGTTAGTGAATCGTTAGGGCTAACCCGACAACTTAAAATTGAATTGGTCTTAAGGATCGTAGTTAAGACGCTAATGATGACCTATAGTGCTCGTCCAGCATATATAAGCCGTGCGGTGGTGCTCACACCCGCGCGTCTCGCCAGCGTTGTGGTGGTCAGAGAGGTCAGAGAGTGCCCAAAATGGGATCTGCATACTATTGCGCACTCACCGATACTGACGGCAAGGCCGGAGGTGGTCTGGCATGGTGGTGCGCCGACGGCGAGCGGAGAAGCTGCTACGGCAACGAGAGAAGTTGTAAATGAGCTATGCCCTTGACTATCTATTGCGTGCATAAGGATCTAGGGGCTACTAGGGTCATACCCGAAGCGAGAGGGGACACGGAGATGGTCGGAGTTGTCTGGTCGATGGCGAGTTGAGACAAAGAGGTCATTCGTATGAGGAGAAGGGGTTCAACCGATGAAAAGGATTGTCTAGTGGTCAGAGAAGCTTGGCGATGGTCCTGCGGTGCTCCAGGCATGAAGAATTGGCTTGGGGTGCAGTGGAGCTCTGGCTACGATTGGAGCGACGGTTCTGGTCGGAAACGAGGACAAAGGGTCAATTCAGCTGATCTTGTGAATCGAGTATGAAATCGAGTGAGGGGATAGCATCAGTGGTCACTAGAACACGAAATGACGTGATAAGGGTGATACAAAACCCTTCACGGCGTCAGGGGCGAAGCCGACGGTGCACGGCCGAATTAGGGCTCGTGCTCCTTGAGCTCTAGAGCTCGATTCAGTGGAGGAGAAGAGAAAAGAAGGTGTGTACTGGCTTGGAAAAGATGAGATGAAGCTCAGTGTAACACCCTAGCTCAACATGAGCCTGGACTGCTACTAAACTAACATTTTAATCAATTAAAACTAAGACATTTCTCTAAAATTCGGCAGAACCTCCTTTGTATAGGTAACTATACCAGAGGTTCTAACAAACTATTATAACATAAATCAATATTTCCAATCAACTAATTTAAACTAATCATCACAAATCATCCAAAGTATGCTAAACAATTAAAGTATAACTCAATGGCATCCATAATTCTCAAATTAACTCTATTACAATTTATTCCTAGCATAGAGAGTAATCATAGATAATTCTTTAAGCAGATTATTCAAAAACTAAATCATCAATCCAATTTATTCCAAAGTGAATGATTCGTGCCAAGGTGCAATCACTCTTATGACTACTCCCTCCCATGCATGCCGTTCTTGTAAGGGGTACCTAAAACCACAAACAACAGCACGAGTGAGTCCACAGACTCAGCAAAGTACAAATAAAAAGACATTATAATACACAATTATAACATCAACAACTATTCTCAAAACTTTGCATTAAAAACATATCACATGCTCATGCAATGCATATTGCATACTTTCTCTTTAACTCTCTTTGCATTTTACCGGTAATGCAGGGTATGCAATCGTCGATGCATACCCATGCCTGTGCTCGCAAGCACAGGGACCAAGAGCCCATACTCCGCAAGTATGGGGACCACGAGCCCACACTCCATAAGTGTGGGGACCACAAGCCCGTCATACACATGACGGGGACCTCAAATAAGTGCTTGGTCACCACATGACCAAGCCTCCAATATGATAGCAATATGCACATGAGCAATTACACTACCCATCTTTAACATGTATTAACAGCAGCATCATACATGAATAAAACTTAGTCATACTATGAGCATTCACCAACATTAACATACATATCATTCTAGCAACCATGCATAGCTAATATGTACCAAATACTCGCAATCATGATCAAACATTCACATTTAATCTATCAATCAAAGTATTTGCCTCAACCGTGCGAGAATGGATGACGCAAAGAGGGCGCTGCCCTCGGAACCAATCTCCCACCTGAATTAAGTTAACAAGCACTCTAAGATAATAATACTAGACAAAACAAAGCTAGAAGCAATTACAAAATCACTACACTCTCTCGCGCAACCCCAATTCCAAAATCCTAAACAGCAGTCTGTCCCCTCGACAGACAGTCATAATAAAAAAATTCATATCTTTTAGTACAGAGATCCAAATGGGGTGTTTTTGGACTTTTGGAAAGCTTATAAAATTATCCAACTAAACCTAGTTGGTGAGCCTTCCATATTCGGCCATCTAATACCCTTACCAATCTGATTAACAGAACAGCGATTTCACGTTAGGGTTTCTGGACAGCGACATTAACATTATCATATCCTTCAGTACCTTTATCCAAATTTTGTGTTCTTTATCTTTCTGGAAAGCTAAACCAATTATGTACATCTTTTGTTATAGTGAGATCTTCTAAATACTCATTTAACTATCCGCTTATGTCTGATTACTAATAACTGTCAGAATTATAGCAGATCTACCGAACAGCAGTGCTACGAAATTCATAACTTTTGAACCGCTCATCCAAACGATGTGAACTAGTACTCTACGGAATGGTATCGACGTCGCCTACAATTCTCTAGGAGACATCCAGGACAGATTCCACGGTTAAACTTCTCAAAGACGTCGGCCAATCCTATCTGCCCTAAACTGATCTAATACCGACATTGCTTAATTAACCAATTACGCAACTAATCGAAGGGGGAATTGAGATTACCCTTGATGAACCGCTGAAGATCACGAACCCAGCCCACGACCTCTCTTCCCTCCCTTCTTCCCCTTCCTTCTTCTTGGCTGATAGCAATGCGAGAGCACCACCAAGAGGGAGGGGAATAGCAACGGAGTGCAGGGGGCGTCTACTGTAGCAGGACACTGTAGCAGCGGCGGGAGTACTGTAGCTCATGTGCTGCGGTATTGTCTAGGGTTTCCCCCTCCTTTTATTGGTGGGCGGCCCCTCATGGGCCTCTTGGGCCAAGGCCTAAGGCTCAGGTTGCCGAAGAACTGTAGAAACCACCTTTTTCTTATGTCTAATTTCTCTTTTGAACGCTTTCTTTCTTAGGATAAATCAGAGTATTACATTCTACCCCCCTTAATGATTAGGCCCGAATCAAGACGAAAGAAAATTTGCGATTAGAATCTAACAACGGTAGAACTTCGTATCGCGGTGAACAAATTCGATATCGCTTCACAAGATGCAAGACTCGATCCCTATGTCGATTCTCGCTCATCTCGATGCGATCATGGCACCTGGACGGATACCAACGTCTTATGACTCAATACTCGTTTCGACCTCTCAAAGATATCGTCTGGGGACGAGACTCGGACGTGAGGTCTTACTCGCTGATCAATAGCTCTAACGAAACCTCAAAACTCCGGATCTCCCAGGTATTCATTCAGCACAAGAATATACCAGACGTTGCGTACTCCGCGTATGGACCCCAAGGCGGTCCTAGCGATACGCCATCTTCCAACATTCCCACAACTATCGGAATCAACCAATCCACCACTATTTCTATATAGCTGAATAACATCTGGAGACATATTTCCATGATGGAGTTCTAGCGTGAAAAAACACAAAACTACTCACAAAACTAAATAGAATTTTGCAGGTTTTTTCAGTTCACTGATTGCAAAAGAACACCGAAAATATGTCTTCTCGACGGCGTGGAGCGTGCCCGGCCTACCTGATGGGCCCCCACCCCCACTACCCATGGACAGAGATAAGACATCAACACCATCATGGATGGCATCATCTACAGCTTTCATGACGCTGGCGTCATTGCAAATGCCACTCCAAAGAAGCCTTGTACACGGCCGGTGGGCACGAGGCGCCCATCACGATGCCACCGTGAACCGACCGTGGAAGCTAACGCTAGGACAAAGTTGCGGCGGCCGTTGAGGCAAGCAGGGTGCGTGGCGTTGGCATCCCTTGAAGACAAGAACTCGCCGTCAAGCAAACTTTTGTCAACATCATCGGCATACCACAGTGCACCGATAAGCTTCCGGTTGCAGTTCTTGGGGCCGAATAAGGTGCCGGATTGGCATGTTCCCTTCCATTTTAGAGGAGGGGGGCCATAGCCATCGTCAGCAAAACTCTGCAAAAATATGTCTTCTCGACATAACTTTCAAGAGAGAGAAAATATCGCAATCGATCGACATACCATTTTCTTTATTTTCATACATATGAAAGTCAAGTTTTCAATATAGTTTTCGCAATATTGTTCTAACTCCATTATTCAAAACGAACATAAGGCACTTACATACATTCAACGCTCCATTATAGTGCTTAGCACGAATCAATACACTACTTGGAGTTGTAACGACAGACACATGCATGCTTCATTCCATATAAATCCGACATTCATTTCAGCTGGTATCCGATATAGTCATATGAAGTTTCATTAAGTTTCATCGTGTTTCATCAAGTTTCTTATAGTTTCATGAAGTTTTAATCCCCAATAACTAGATGAAACTCACTGAAACTTTGTGAAAACTGTTTGAAACTCTTTGAAACATAGGGAAACTTCAGGAAACAAGGATGGAACTTCACGGAACTTAATGAAATTGAATGAAACTGGGTGAAGCTTCCTCTATAAAATATGGAGAAACAATGATACTAGATGAAACTTAATGAAACATATCCTAAAATAACTAAACGAGACTAGTTGAAACTTGATGAGATACGATATCAATATTGAAAACTTCATGAAACAAAGAAGATTGAGACTTTCTTGGAAACTTCTGGAAACTTCTAGAAATCCAAAACGCATTGAAGCCTCCTAAAACTAGGTTGAAACCTTCTAAAACTTGGTTGAAACATTAATCCGAAACTTCATACATAAAATCTAGAACTTTTAAGCATCTAAAACTTCATGAGACATAACGTCATGAGACCGCTATACCGTTGGAAGTACTTCCAACGTCGCAATATTGTTCTAACTCCATTATTCAAAATGAACAAAAGGAACTTGCATACATTCCACGCTGCATTATAGTGTTTAGCACGAATCAATACACTACCTGGAGTTGGAACGATAGACACATGCATGCTTCATTCCATATAAATCTGGCTTTTATTTTAGCAGGTATCCGATCGAGCATATATAACTTAGGAGACGCTAGAATAGAACTCTTCAATAATGATGCGAACCGCAATTGGGATCCGAACCCAATGATCACCTCCATCGTGCCACGCTAAGCTTCCAAACGTGTAGTCGCCCTGAATCTTTCGCGTCGCCTTGAAGGTGACCTTAAAGCTCTGCACCCTCCTCTCCTTGCAGAACACCAATACCGGCGGCTCCACGGACATCTCGACGCCGGCGGGAGGCTGGAAGAAGGCCTTGTACACCGCATTCGGCTGGCCGACGTTGGTGACGGTGCGCACAACGGTTTCAGACAACTTCAGATTAGGAATCGCTATCGATGGGAGGTTCAGGTGTGGTAAAGATGATTTAGGAGTCGTGCAGTTGCCGTTTGAACCTAATCCTCCCATGCAGTTGAAGAAGTTGAGGTAATCCGATGCACTGATGTCGTATATGAGGCCTGGATCAGCTGCCTTGATCGGATTCACAAACCCTGCTCCGTAGTCAAAAGGATCGGCAATCTTTGCTCGATATCCATTTGCTTGTATTGGGATCCCATTGTTGTCAGTGGTAAGAGCTGCAAGATACAAAATTTTGAAACATTAATCAGCTATTGACTTGTTATTAATTGGTGCAACAATAATCTCAATAATGTGCACAACAAGAAAGGCTTAGGACCCATTTTCTGAAAGGCTTAGGGCCCATTTTCTGAAACCATATTCTAAACGAGGCCCAATTAAAATTTACCAGTTGTCATGAGTGCTGATTTTAGCGCAGCAGGTGACCAGTCAGGATGCAGCGATTTGAGCACGGCGACGATCCCGGATACATGAGGGCAAGACATGGATGTTCCAGAGTCAAAACGGTACAAAGCACCTAGACTTTTGTAAAGAGGAATCTGTGGTGCAGCAGCTACAATGGCAACCCCGGGTGCAGCAATATCGGGCTGTTAATTTCAGAGTACGACATAGTATAGATATGTTAGTGCCCTAAATAAATAATGGAATGCTGGCCAAAGGCAAAAGAACAAGTAAAAAGGATTTGGAATATATGAAATAAAAACATTAGTTGCATTGAGCAATGAGCAGGCATGATAGCTTAGGATTATTAATTACACGCTTAATTAATTACCTTGAGAACCCCAGGGTAGACAGGACTTGGCCCCCTAGAAGAGAAAGCTGCTATTTTAGGTGCAGGAACTCCAGTTCCAATCGTTGTTCGAGCAAAAGATATCTTTACTTTTGCGCTATCAGTGTTCCTGTTTTTTTTTTTTTTGATAGGAAAAGGAAAATGACTATGAACTGAAGGAAGAAACGATGATATGTACAGCCAACAAGAACATTAAAATATATAACCCAATAAAAAAGGAAGAAGTTAATGAGTGATCTATGTACATAAACTCACTGTTTGTAGTACTGCAAAATCAGATTGGAGATCTCGAAGTCGACGGCAACACATGGAAGCGAGTTGCATGCAGTTTCCCCGGAACTGATGACGTCCGTGTTATACAGAGTGTATATGAGTCCTTTGCCTCCATTTTTGGCTAGTACGGATGCGATCTCTCCATAGTGGGGCAGTTCAGAAGGCGGGTTGGGCGTGACGCAGAAGACGACTGCCCCCTCCATGGCCGCGCCGATGCTGTTGACGACGGATGCGTTGCATGGGATGCCCGTCCCGTACCCTAAGGCTCCAAGTTCATGGAACTCATCGTCGTCATTCGCCCCTTCCATGGCCGCGAACCAGGATTGCCCCTGTAACAAGCATCGATCATGAAACCAATTAAGATTACGTACGTATCAGCCTATCAGGTATCACAAGCTTCTTTTTTCTTTTTAAACGAGAGGCAAAAGATTTGTCTCCAGCATTCATTAAGGCGAAAGGTGTTTAGCAAGAGTCAAATTGAGAGAAAAGGAAAAGACGTACCATAAGCTTCTGGTTGTTCCCCAGAGTGATAGCCATGGGGAACTGTCGGTCAACTGTGGTTGCTGCAACGGTGAGTAGCCATGGCGATGAGTTCGCAACGGTTTGCGCGATAGGTCCATCGTTTCCAGCCGCATACACGACTGTGATGCCGTTCGCGACAGCGTGCAACGTGCCTGGATTCTCTGTTGGGCCGCCGATGGACAGCGACAGGACATCAACGCCGTCGTGGATGGCATCATCAATGGCTTTCAAGATACCCGCATCGGAGCACCGAGCTGGAGTCGGGTACGCACCCCAGCAAACCTTGTACACGGCTATCCGGGCACGAGGCGCCCCGCCGCGGGCTGTCCCGGCCGCCAACCCACGGGCACTGACGTTGTGGACGATGTTGCCACCGGCCGTCGAGGCCGTGTGGGTGCCATGGCCGTTGGCGTCCCTGGCAGACATGAACTCGCCTTTGAACAAGCTTTTATCGAGGTCGCCCTCGTGGTACCACCGCGCGCCGATGAGCTTCCTGTTGCAACTGTGAGGGCCAAACGAGACGCCGGCTTGGTGGCAGGTTCCCTTCCATTTCGAAGGAGGGGGTCCATAGCCGCCATCATCAGCAAAGCTCTGCGACTCGGGCCAAATACCTGAAATACTTCCAAATACCTGAAATCACTTTGGTATCTGATCAAAGTTGGAACAGATGCAGTAGTATTTATTTATGCATGAAGCAACCTGAGTCAATGACACCGATAATGACGCCATCTCCATTTTTTGCTCTTGCAAGTAGCCCGTTTGGCTGGCTGTAGTCCATCCCAAGGAAATCCCAGCTTCGAGTCGTATGCGTTCGACGGATTTGATTCTCTCTCACGCTCACCACACCAGGCAGTGCTACATATGTAACGGAAACAGCAAGGGATCAATTTTTCTCTCGATGATTATGATCAGGTGATAATTAAACAAGCAACTAGCTATAATTAGAATCAGTTACCTTGTATCTTTCTCGCTTGTGATCCTGTGATCCTTGCAGAAAAGCCAGAGAAACCGTATTTGTAGCTGTAGACAATGGAATCAAGAGCCTCCTCCTTGCTTCAAAACCGTAAAATTGTAGTAAATTAATCAGTTTGAGTAATGCTATGGTAAAATTCTACATAGTATAGTAGATACCCCTAGTTTAAGTGGATACATATATAGCGCACTATTTTCTAAAGCGCAACAAGAGAATTTGGCTTAACAGATTCTCTTGTTACGTTCTTCTCCTGAGAAAAGTGCAGCAGTAGATTTGGCTTAACAGATCTACTGCTTTCGGACTTTCCTTTTTTTTCTTTGTGATTACAAGGAAGATGCTCACGTGCGCACACCACCACACACGCACACCAACATTTGTTGGTTGAACCTGTATGTTATTAATACATAATGGTGGGAACCATGATTTGAACTTTGATGGGTGAAGTCATACGCTCACAACACTACAACGTGGTAGGCTTGTGTCCGACCCGGATTCTAAAAATCCAAATCCTCTGTGAAAATACTATGGTGTTCCCTGGAACAATAGATAGCACTCACAGATACATCACTGAATCAAATTATGCATGGCGTAGATAAAACCATACCATTCATTAATTAACACATCAGAGCTTTATATAGACCGTATCGGGTCAAGTTTTACAATAAGGCCGGACAGGCCAAACTGATTACATTACAAAAGTAGTGGAAGCGACAACGGAAGCAAAAGGGGGTTAGAGTACATCTCTCTACAGGCAAGTGACTGGGGAAACCCGTGTGCGTCCGATATTAACCAAGGACTTGGATAATATTGGATGCACTCAAGCACCAACGGAGTCAACTAGACTGGGGTGAGACTAGAGCAACTAAAGACTAAACTACGCTTCATCATCTCCTGGGCCTCCAACTTCTGGATCCTCGTAGAGCACGTAGTCTTCGGGGTTTCCTGCTTCTGAGGATTTTGGGGGAAAGAGCGAGAATGAGCACAACTTCCGTGCTCACGAGCCAACACACAATGCAATAATATACATGCAAGGCTTAACAAAGATGGCTCAGGTTCTTTTATTTGCTAAAGCAATGTTTTGAATTATCATAATTACAAATTCCGATCACTTAGCATTTTAACAAATTGCATTTTATTAAAGAGAGTAATTGTGCAATATTTATTTCGGTAGAGGTTCCCTCCGGCGGAAACTCTACCTTATGCATTTTTTTATTGGAGTTGCCTCCAATTACTACCATCGCTGAACTCAAAGACTTTGGAAAAATCCAACACAAGGCTAGGTGAGCCTTCCGCATTTTTCATACCACCCACAAAGTTTAAAATAGAACTAACTCAAGTTAAGATTCCCATGTTCGCCTTTGACCATAGGCGCAGCTGTTTAAACAGTTTAGACTCTACAGAGGTTGTACACTGTACCAACAAGAGATAGTCATACTCGTTACCCTACACGATTCCTTGGTCATGTAGTTGAGCGACCATCACAGTAACCTTTCAAATTATTTCTCCCCATCCATCATCTCACCCATATGGGCCGCGCTTGCGGTGGGTCCTATAAGTTGTGTGGGATGTCACCCCTACGATGAGTCATAGCAAGCGCTTCACCATCGGTGTCCCTTCCAAACTCACGCTTGCACGTTTCATTAGTGAGATAACTTTTAGGGTCCAATAAATTTACTAGGCCAAGTTGCACTTTGCATACTTGTGGTTGTACTTGTTTTACATAGGAGGTCATGACAAGATTAAGTCCTTAGGGGTTATTTGGGCGGTTTATTTCATACTCTAACTCTTTGGACTACATTAGACCCATCCACATTATACCATTCACAACCAACATTCTTTGGGCTACGTTAGCACCCATTCAACACGTCATCCACCCAAATAGGAACAGCAATTAGGGTTTTTGAGGAGTAAAATACATCAACTCAATCATCTTAGTCATTTCCCGCAATGACTACCTAAAACCATTTTCATGTTTAAAGGATGATGTTTGTGACATTTAATGTCCCGGTACTTAAGCAAGACTAGCATGTCGCTTAAGTACAACTTATAGCTAGTATTACCATATAGTTACTATGGTGACAATGATTAAGGGATTCAAATTATCAGGGATGACATATTAAATAATTAATCATCAAATGGGTATTTAACTACCTTAAGCTTTAACATACATTTGATTAAAGTATTAAAGCATGCAATTTTGGTAATTTAAATGAATATAATTTGCATAAAATGTAGGCTCAATATGACCAAAGTATTGACTCGCCTTGGTTAAAGGCAAGAGGATTTTGATACTCTTGGGCTTGATTAACTTGGGGGTCTTCGGCGTCTTCAAATCCTAATCGGACAATCGCACCGGAAAAGGGCACAAACAAGCAAAAGAGAGCAAATAAATACACACGAATAAACAAATGAACTTCAAATTGAACAAGACCTATACCATTAGCAAGATCTTGAATTAACAAAATTTTAGAAACAAATCTCATAATTTTTGGAGCTACGACGAGCGAGAACGGACCTTCCGGAGTTGGAAATTGGAATTAAATCAAAAGAGGAGAGAGGATTGGTGCACACAATAGTACATGGACCATGTTCATGCACCAGTCAAGGGGGTGTACTGTTTGCAGGCCTACTTGGAAGAGAGAGGGAGAGGGGCTTAAGCTAATGACATGTGGGGCCACCCATTTCTTTCCCCATTTCATCTCACATAGCCAAGAAAAAAAGGGGGTAGAGGAAGAGCTCGGGCAGTGTGGCTTGAGCTCAGGCACGGGCTCGCCACCAATGGGAGAAAAGGAGGGCGGCGCAAGGCATGGTCGGGAACAGCAACCAAGGGGAGGCAACCGCGAGGGTCGCGATGGTCTGGCAGCCAGTGCCGTGGAGTGGCAGCGTGATGGAAGGCCTGCGGCGGCGGTTCCACGGGCTAAGTGAGGCACCGGCGGTGGAGTGGCGCGTCGGTGAAGAGGGTGTGCGCACGGGCGACGCCTGGAAGTGGGGAGGCCGGCGAGGTGGTCGGAGTAGCCTGGAGGCGACCATGGTGGTGGGGCAGCGGCGACCGCAATTAGGGAGGAAGGGAGCTCCGATGGTGGTGCGTCTCGGCGGCGGGGAGGGCGTATGGTGGTGGGGGATGGCTTAGGGGCCTCGGGGCGCATGATGTGTGATTGCCTAGGGCGGCGGCTCATCGACCTGGCACGGTCTGAGGCGGCATGAAGCCGACACTGGAGAAGGCAGGCCTTGGCCGGCCCGGCGTCGCTCGGTGAAGAAGAAGAAGGAAGAAAGGGCGCTGGTGGGGAGGTAGGAGGAGTACATGGGCCTTCTTATAGGTGGCGATCTGAGGCTTGGAGCCATTGGGAAGAGAGGTGAGCCGTTGGAGGGGCTCGGCGAGGGGACGGGATGGGCAGGAGAGCATGTGGCGCTGCAGCGGGCGCACGCGGATGACAGGAGGTGGCAGGAGGAGCCAGAGGTGGTGTGGGAGCTTGAGGGAGCTGGTGGTGGCAGGCGCCCTCGTGGGTGGCACAAGGAGCCGTTGGCGGCGATGGTGTGCACGCAAGGGAGCGCTTGGTGGCTGCCTTGACTGAAGAAAGAAGAAGACCGAGCGAAGGAGTCGGTCCAGAGAAGAAAGCCGGAGGAAAGAAAAGAAGGCCAGGGCAAGGGTTGGGCCGGAGGAGAAACGGGCTTGGCCCAAGAGGGGAAATGGGCTGAGCTCGAAAGAAAAAAGGGGGCCCAACTTGAAATGACCCAGGAAATCAAAAGAGAGGGGAAACTCCAAACCGCAAAATTTGAATTTTAAATGTTAAGGACATTACATTTGAAACACAAACCGAAGAGAAAAGAAAGGAAGTTTTCGCAAATAGCTTGGTAATTTGAACTACGGCGAAGAACGAAAACCGAGCAGTAAACACTATCGTCGTCCAAAGCGGACCTTCTGACTTGCAATGGCGTCTATATATGCCATCACATGTGTCTAAATGCTCTCGAATGGTTTTCCGGAGCGTTTATCGGTCATTAAAAAAATGATGTTGGGAAACTATTCCTCAACGTGTACCCATCTAGGGCAATTAGGAGCACCCTCTTCTTCAAGTTTCTAGGGCGTTTACAAATGCCCTACTCTCTCACTGGCTATTGAAACATATATATGCACCAAAGACTACATATCTATAACACCCTAGGGTCTAAATCGGCCTTGGCCCACTCCCACTAGGAAAAAAGAACACACACACAACTATCTGTTTGCATTTTTTTCCTAAATCAATTCATGCAAAATAGTTAACCCATGGTTAGTTGCTTTGGACACGTTGGCTTTATTTGTTGGTCAATTTCGTCTTGGCTAGGCAATATGAGATTATCATCTCCTACAAGCATTCATCCATTCACACCCATACATGGTATGCACTTGGACCCTATTTGTCTTGGCCTGGGTCATCACACACACACACCCTCAAAGAACCCGACGTCCTTGTCGAACCAACATACCGAAACTGGGGAAATGACCAAGACCTCCCCTCTTGGTACACGTCTGTGCATCCAGTCCGCCGCATATGTCATATTGTGTGACCACTCATTTGGACCCTCACGCACCATGCGCCATATGCCCATGCCCCTGACCCGTACATACGTGTAGCCGCGAGGGTCAACTCTGATACCATTTGTAACGCCCCCGGGTCCAAATCAGCTCTAGCCCACTCTCACTCAGAAAAGACCATGCACAAATAACTAACCATTTGCATTTTTTCTAAATCAACTCATTCAAAACAGTTAACGCATGATTAGTTACTTTGGACACCTTAGCCTTATATGTTGGTAATGTGGGACTATCATCTCCTATACGCATTCATCTATTCACATCCATACATGGGCTGCACTTGAGCCTTAATTCATCTTGGGCTGGGTTGTCACAATATCCCAGCGTATAATTGTTTTCTCAGACACAACTTGTACGAGATTTAATTTCTGTTCAATTGATTAGGTTAATTAATGAGGTCTAATTAATTCCTCTGAGAGCTTTATTAGTGCTATCATTACGTACAGGATGTTTAGTTTAGAACTCCCGAATGATTTGGATTCCACATGCGTGGGCCATGAGAGCAGGGTAGCGGATGGCTGCGGCAATGCGACGGCTGGCTCGTGGGCCATGAGGACCAAGCGCCTCGGTGCAGCTCGTGGCTTTGGTTTTGTGGTCACGCGAGAGAGAGAGAGAGAGAGAGCCTTTATTGCCTTTGCCTTTAGCTGGCGTTTCCTGTACGCCCTTTCTTAAGGATTCATTGGCCACTTATATATTAAGCCGGCGAATATTATACGCCCTTTTTATTAAGGATTCATTGGTACTTATATATGCTGCGGTACGCTCTAAGCCAGCGTATATATGCGCCTTCCTTTTAAGCGTCCCTGGATCAAGATAAATGCCGTGAATTTGTTATTCGGTGGCACTTAAGTCAAACACCTGGTTTAGTTCCCTACCCGTGTTGTAGTACAGCTCCATCATCCCACCAATAGAGTGAGCAGGATCATACTTAGTCATCTTATCGGTCATCTCAAATCTTATGCCAAGAGCTAGAATGGCATGTATGTAATGCAGCAGTAAAACAGAGGGAGTCCATACCTTCCAAGAACGGAAGCGAGCATATCGTGGTGTGAAGCGGTGACGAGATCAGCATCTTCATGTTGTCTCTCCCCGAGGTAGACGATGTATATCTGGCGACCATTGATAAAAATTGCATTACTGTGCTTGGTCAGCGAGATTGATGAAGATGGAAATGGTGGCTTACTTGTCTTGGTTCGCTCTGTTCGAGCCCGCGCGACCATGGCAATTGCAGCGAAAAGTGGAGAAGAAAGAGCACGACTAGGGACAGCTCTTGTAGCTTTGAGAGCCTCGCCATCTGCTCTATTATTGCAGCATCAGATATCTTGTGTGCTGTGAGTAGGGCTCTAATGCAACTGCATGCCTTCCTTTTTATAGAGAGGCAATTTCTTATTTGATATAGAAAGTTTGCATTATCTTTTATATGTCACTCGTTGTGTCACTTATATATGGGTCTGGACTTGAATTTTTTTTATTTAATCCTTTTTTTAATTTTATTTTAAAGTTAATCTCTGACGCACTTTATTTCCAATTCTGATCCCTTTGGTCACGCCACGGGTGGTGACGTGACAAAACAATGTTGTCACGCCAACCTGTATCTGGGGCAAGCTCTTGTCACGCCACCACTCGTGATGTGACAGTGTTGTTTGGTCACGCCAAGACCAGTGGTGTGACCAAAAGTGCTATTTTGAGGACTTATCTGTGGCGATAAAGCATTGTTTTGTCACGCCACGGGTGGTGGCGTGACCAAAGGGGTCAGAATTGGAAATAAAGTGCGCCGGAGATTAACTTTAAAATAAAAATTAAAAAATAGTTAAATAATAAAAAAAAGATCTCTGGACTTCACATGTCAGTAACACAATCAGGGATTTTAGAAATTTTCAGTGGCATATAAGGAATTAACTCTTTTACATACTAAGGGACTAGTGTATATCCTCAAGGACAAAATGTAAACACCAGAGACCTCACATGGATGCGGCTACGATTAGGGTTCATAGCAACGGGGTCGTCAAAAATATAAATAGGCCATAAACTAAATTAATCATTTGCTATTTGTAAGTTACCTGATTTTTTTCTTAAATCAAAGTCAATTTTTTGACTATTAGATTTGTGCAGAGACTGCACTGCCATTCATTTGGGTGTTTATCCAATGGTTAAAAAATGTGATTTATGCTTAAGAAAATTCAGTCACCTTACAAGTAGACAAAAGAATAAAAAGTGGTAGACAAAAACCACATACGGCTAAGGAACCATCTCTTGGTGAGGTGGTGGAGTTTGCAATTTTGCAGTTCGCTTCGTCAAATTTTTCTCTCATTTAGTGACGGAGCTTGAAGAGAAACATTGAGGGGGCCAAACTAAGAGAAACATACTTAAGTAAGTATTTTTATTAGTACAAAAGCAGTGAAAATTAGTGTTTGCATAAAAACTTTGCTACAAAAGGAGGGGCCATGGCCACCTTTGGCCTACACAAAGCTCCGTCACTGCTCTCATTGTGATTTTTTCGGCGTCATTATTTCGATTCTCTTTATGAGATTCATCTACTTCGTTCTTGATATTATGCACGTCTGTACCATATCTTGTAACTCTTATTCGATCTGGAGGCTGCTGCACATAAAAAAAAGGTATCTGAGTATAACATTTTTTTAATACGCTGGTGAGCAAAGCCCGCCTGAGCATACCGGCGCACGGGTGCCTTTGGGGAATTACAGCATGTATCACGAGGGCAGCATACATCAAGCAGGAATATATGACTTTATAGACCAGATTTTTTAGATGGAGCCACTGACTGTCGATAATGCTCCTTGCAAGTCAGAGCACGACATATCCATCAATCATCATCCAATTATCCAATGATGATAATGCCATACTGTCCTCTCTTGGCGTCGACCCTTTCCAGCAAAGGGAAGGGAATCCTATGGCGGAGGGCCTCTATAAGATCTCTCCCCCTGGGCTCTTAGATCAGAGGGGAGGGAGGGAATGAACAGAGATGGGGCGGGGCCTCATGTTGAGGCCTCGCCCCATAGAATTTATTTTCCCAGCATCTAACGCAGATTATCTCAGGAGGCTAGCCTTTTTTGTTAACCCTGTAACTCTAAGACACTGCCAATTCTTCTACTTAATCAATTAAACAGGCAGCCCTCGTGGTTGTTTCATTTTTTTTAAAAAAAATACTGTCCTCTCTTTTGTTCGAAAACAATTTTTAAAAGTTCTTGCAGTGAATTGAAAATTTCTTCATGTAAGCATTCATGCATTCAGATGAATGTAGAATGAAATATCAATTCGCAAATCAAGCTGTGTTGACTTCTGAATTTATTAAGTTTTGCTGTCCTTGAGGATTGGATGCATTGGTTTGTCGTGAGTCGGGACGAAGCAGCTGGATAAGTAGTCACTTCATCATGCAGAATTACTGAGCATTACCGGAAAATGTTATAAAAAGAAATTATGTTATTCTAAACTCCATTTGTGTACTACCTAGGGTCAAGTACTAGGTGCAATCGACACATCATGGTAGGAAAATCTGATGCAGTGTAGATATGTGATCAATAATAGAGCCATTCATACCTTATAACATTTTTTAGTACTATACCTTATAACTTTGATGAAAGGCAGTTAGGAGTTTGGAAAAGGCGAAAGTTTGCAGGCAACTTCAATTCAGGACCACCTACAAGGTGCAAGGGTGTCGTCCAAGAGCTCCCTGGAGCCGCGCCTACCGCGCCGCACCTGGGAGCCCGGTTCCTCACCACCACGCCAGCGATGCCACTCTAAGGAACCGCCATCGTCGGCCTCGCCGCCGGCCGCACCAACCGCGATGCCCTGGCTCGCCGACCGCGTCAACCTCGTGTCGCCACGCCTAACATGACGCGCCGCCATGGTCGATTGGGTTCTTCGCTGCAGATGGTGGAACCGGCCCTTCTCGCCGTTCATGCTAATGGTTGTTGTCTTCAAGGGAGAGAATATCTAGACTTGGTTTTAGCATAAATGAGGTTTGAAAGGTTTCAGACTTAATACCCTGTGGCGCTCGTGTTCAGAAGGATCAGCTTAGTCCCTCACTTGATCGGTTTGATCTTAAGGATCAACATAGTAAGATTGTCAAAGTCACAGTCAAATCCAGAAGAATTAATGTTGTACTCTTTTTCCCTTAATTGTATTTTATCCCATTGGGTTTTCTCAATTGAAGATTTTTAATGAGACAACATATACAATGCAAATTACACGAGCTATGTACTCTTTTCTCCCTACTGATTTTTTCCTACTTGGTTTTCCGGTAGAGTTTTCAATGAGACATAAGCATAGCGTTGGCAAAGTGACAGGGGGTTATAATACCGGCCCATGAGGCACAACCATGTGGACACTTTACCTAAATCAGATCTAATAGAGATTGAGGCCTAATAAGGCCATGAGGCACAGCTGTCTAGTTTAGTCACATATTGCTTATTCTATTGAGAAGACACCACTCATCCCCCTATATAAGGAGGGGCAGGGACTCTATTGAGAGGGCACCACTCATCCCCCTATATAACGAGGGGCAAGGACTGCTCGTTATACACACATCTATGAAATATCAATAAATAGAGAAAGGCTTTGGAGACTATACCCTGCTTCTACTACTTTTATGTTCTTCTTCGTCGACAATGCGACCACAACTACAACAAATACTACAATTTTTTGTTTTGCTAACGACCTGGTATCTACAAACCTCCTGAAATTAGATTTAGTTGATCTTCCAAAAAAAAAATCAATATCAATACTAGGTGATGTTGAATTGTAGCTATCTTGACCACACTTTCTATGTTTTGTTTGGCAACTCGTGCAAAGACATGGGAATTAGTGGTAATAGTGGTCCTTGCAACCCATAGTCCTTTTTTTTCGTGGAAACAACACTATCTTTGTTGTACAAGAGGCCATATCTTTTGTTCTCACCATGGGCGGCGGCAGGAGGGGTGCCCGTGGTACACGGGCACCCCCAAAAATAAATGAATTTTTTTCTAACTAGGTATAAGCACCAATGAGTTGAACACTTGGACTGACCATTTCAATAATTCAGTCCACCAGGTCACCAACCAGAGCAAGTCGCCAGGCACTAAGGCAGTGAGACACCCGCACCCGCACCTTACTAAGTCATTGTACAATCGATCACAGAGAGTACTATCACAAAAGACGAGTTGTACAAGCTAGCGAAGGCTTTTGGCATCTGTTTTGATGAAACGTTTCGGTTCTTGGCGTAGCCTTTTGTTCCTGTCATGGTGTCATCTTGACTAGCTACAATCGCCAACTAAAACAATCACTTCCTGATGCACACCTGCAGAGTACTAGTAATTTATCTCTCGGTACAATCATAGGCGGAGCCAATAGGGGTGCCCAGACACATCAAAAAATCGAAAACATTTCAGGATCGATTCGCATTTGGGCCATATTCATAGTACTCCTTGGTGTGCACTCTCTTGGAAGCTTATCTCACAACCCACGGCCCACTCGTGCCTCCACCAGCCCACAACCATCTCATCACTCACCATCCCACATCCATCTCTATGTCCAATACTCCAACTCCTCCCCAATTTGGTTCCTGCGGCTCGGCGGCCGGTGCGGCACAGAGAGGAGGAGCGGTGGGTGGCGTGGCACCAGTGTGGGAGCAGCAAGCAGCAGTAGGCGACACGCCACTCACTAAGACCAATGGTTTTGTAGGTGCGCATGGAGCAACTTCCATTTTTCTCACATTCATATTATTATGCAAGTCATTTTCCAAATTGATTACTATAGTAATGACATGCGAAAAGATACTAGTAGACAATTTCCTCTGTTCTTTTTTTCTTGACTTTTTTTACTTCTAACGGGTAAATTTCTGGCTTCGTTGGGCGATGTGTAATTTGAACCAATAAAACTTTTTCGGAGAAATTTCAGCGGTTACCAGCGAAAATCGGATCTACCGGACCCCTCCGGTAAAATTTCCAACCGGCCAAAAAATTTCAGATTTGTTAGGTTTTTTATAAATATAAACAAAGTTTGTAACCATATGTAAACACAAGAGTGCATGTGCTGTGGTGGAAACACCCTTAGTCTTGAAGTGGTTGGTTCTAGGTTCAAACCTTGGCTATGCATTTTTTTCTGTATTTTTCGTTTTAACTTCACAAAAAATTCAAATTTCGATTCAAAATTTCGCCAAAATAAATCCAAAATTCTAGTAACACGTGAATCGAACTGTCGCTAGGCTCCAAATTTTTTCCCCAACCGATAGCTTTTTCCCTGGTTTGAACTAATCGCACCCGGCATTGCTTTGTGTGTGCACCCCCAACACTAAATTCCTGGCTCCGCCACTGGTTCTCACTAATTAAGGGCATAAATGCTGGAACAAATTCTCTTTGAGAGTGCTATGTCAACAAGGGGCAAAATGTTTTTTTCTAGAAGAATGAGTTGACCTCAGAAATCTTTAGTGCAGCTGCCTTTGTGGCAGGGTCCATGGGCACTGAATTTAGTGGTGGCCAGATGGGCCGCCCGTCACGTCACGTTTAGGCATAGCCCATCCTAGCCCACGAGTTAAACGGGTCATGCTGTGCCAGCGATGCACCCTAGTCACGGGCCATTGGCCTTTCGTGCAATGCCAGGCTAGCATGAGCCCATCTGGCCTAGCGGGCCAAGGCTGGCCCACTTAGCCCATTAGGACTGAAAGTTCAAAAGATCAGTAAAAATCCCAAAAGAATCAGAAAAATGTAATAAAAGCTTTATTAATGTTCAAATGGATGTCTCATTGAAACCTTTGCCAAGTAAAAAAACTCAACATGAGAAAACCTTGGCAAAGGAAAAATAGTATAGCCTATAACTCTATATACATCCTTGTTCTAAGTGTCGTTGTCTAGGTACAGATTTTTGAACCCCTCTGACAACTCTAGATTTTTCACACAATGTTATGTTCGTGAATCAGCTTGTTCTCAATCCTTTACAGTTAGAAGTATCTCCATCATCTCACTTCTAAGACGTGTTCTTCTCTCCTCCAATATTCTTCCAAAAAGACTAAAAGCAGACTCGGAGGAAACCGTCGAGACAGGAACTATTAACACATCACGTGCAAGTATGGATAGCACGGGATATGTTAACTTATGATTATGCCACCATTACAAAATTTCGAAGCCTTCTAAGTTGAAATCCACTATATCGTTGTCCAGATAGGCGGATAGTTCTCTACTCCTTGGGTGAAAGGTTGGTCTTGGTTGAGAAGGTGCCACTATAGAAGAAGAAGACCTGGACCTGCAGGAAGAGCCTGCACTCTAGATCTTTCCCCACAAATTTGTCTTGTTAGTTGAGCTGGGTGCTATAGAAGGTCGTTGCCTGCAGACTCTCTAGAACTTATTTGCACACCTTTGGAAAACCTCATGTAATCGAGAACGAACATTTGCAAAATAGTTAAAATAGTCTAGCCCTTTAACATCATTAAGAAGACCCCGCTTGCCTCCTCCTCCGCCGCTGCTCCGCAGCCCCCCTCCTCCTCCCCGCCCACCTCCTCTACACAGCCCTCACCCCGCCGCCTCCCCCCGTGGCTCCTTGCCTCCGTATCGGCCGTCCCCTTCTCTCTCGACGTTGGCCCCATCCCCGCCGCCTCCCTGGCGGTTCCTTCCTCCGCATCGGCCGCGCCCTCACCCATCCTCCCTCTTCTCCCTTCGCGCCAGCCCCCGCCTCACCGCCTCTTCCTAGCTCCTCCCTCTTCTCCCTCAGTGTGGGCCGTCACCTCCCCACCCTCCTCTTCTCCCCATCCCTCTCTCCCTCCCTGGTGGCTCCTCCCTCTTCTCTTCTCCCTCCGGCTCTGCGCCCCGCTGGCCCTCGCCCACATTGGCATCCTCCTCCTCCTCCTCAACGGTAGCCTCCTCCTCACTTGCACTTGCCGCCTCTACCTTCCCTCCCTCCCGGCCTCCCTCTCTTGCCGGGCCACATGGGCCGTGCCTAGCACGACCTTTGATCGCACGTGCCGTCGGGTCACCCCAACATGCTGAGGGGCCATGCCGGCCTGACCCATGTATAGTATGGGCCGTGTCATACCTGAGCCAGGCCAATAGTTTTGTGCCTTGGGCCGGCCCAGTCGGCACAGCCCATCTGGACACCTCTAACTGAATCACCCTTTTCAATTCTTTCTAACACGAATAGCACTTTTATGCCATATTTTATGAAGGCTCTCGTAGGAGCTTTTCTTTGATTTATGTATGCGCTGACATGGGTTAACAAAGATATTAGTGTAAGAAGCTCACCTGACAGAAAGAGAAAGTAATACATAAAGCTAGCACACGTAGCAAAGATTACACAGTTAACACCACAGCAAAGATACTTTCAGAGCAGCCCAGTGGCCTCATGCATATATAGATGGCCGAGATTGAGACAGATCAGAATGATCTGTAAGAGAACGAACCCAGTTTCCATCATTCAAACTAATTGCAGAGTAAAGAGAGAAATTCAACGTGACAGTGCAGGTCCACGCACTGAAGATACAGCTATCCTGTTGGAACCAGAAAACGCATAATGTACAGTAACAAGATACAGCATTTAACTTACCTCTTTTCTTTCTTTTTTTACTTTTTGTTATAATTAGTCTTTTTATTGATTTGGATGTCCCAGCTGAATTTTGCTTTGTCGCTTCCCCAACATAAGCATGTGTACATTCTCATGAAATATTGTCAATTACTACAAAGTAAACAATGGAACAAATCATATTTTGGAATGTGTCATTAAAAGCATGGCTGCTAATAAGGTAAATATTTTGTGACAATAATCTTGCCTAGTATATTGTACCGTAAAAGGTTATTTATTATTTCATCATCGCATTGACATAGTGTAATACCCCAAAAGTACTCGAGAATATTCGGGAGAGATTAACTGAATTCGGAGAAGGACTATTTAGAAAAAAAAATGATTTAGCAGAAGGAGAAGAGGGGGGTTTATGCAAAACTCTGGCAACTTGGGCCTGGGCTTTGGCCCATGAGGCCTCTTAGTGGCCGGCCAAGGGGGGGAGATACCCCTTTTCTCCCCCCCCCCCAAAAAAACCCTAGCCGCACCCCCTCCCCCCCCTGCCTCCCACCCTTTGGTAGCCGCCCTCCTCTCCCCCACACCTTGGCCACCACCCCACCCCTCCTGTACCTCCTCCCTGCGGTTGCGTCCCTGCTGCTGGCCAAGGAAGGAGCTCCCCACTGCCGGCATCGAGGAGGAAGAAGGAGGAACACACGGGAGGTAGATCGGCCAAGAAGAAGAAGAGAAAGAAAGGGGGAAGAAGGGGGAAAGGAAGGAGAAGGATTCTACGGGGGATGATTTCCACGTTCATCAGTGGATCTTCAAGGGTAAACCCTGATCCCCATTCGTTTGGTAAAGTATTTGCGTATTTAGGCAATGTCGGTAGTACATCCGTTTCAGTGCAGTCAGTGTTGGCCGACCGTTTTGAGGTAGTTATCTGCGGATTCAGTCCTGGACGTCTCCTAGAGTAGTGTAGAGGACGTTGTCATCTTTCCGTGAAGTGCTAGATCGCGTTATTTGGACCCCTGTAGCAAAACTTATGAATTTTATAACGTAACTGTTCAGCAAATCTGTCGGTATCCTGACAGCAGTTAGTAATCTGAATTGAGAGATTAGTTAAATGGAAAATTAGAGGAGATCAATCTAATTAAAGTTGTAGGTACTTGTCACAGCTTTCCATAAAGCTAAATAACATGAATTTTGGACAAACGTACTGAAAGTTATGATGATTTTAGTATGACTGTCCAGAAACCCGACGCGAATTCGATGTTCTATCAATTAGCTTGGTAGGGGTAGTGGATGGCCGATTCAGGACGGCTCACCAACTAGACTTAGTTGGATAATTTGTCAACCTTTCCAGGAAGTCCAAGAACACCTCATTTGGACTCCTGTACTAAAAGATATGATTTTTAGAATGTGACTGTCCACAGAGGGGACAGATCGACGTTTAGGAAATTGGAGTTGGGATCACGTTAGAAACTATTGCGAGTTCGTGTTTGCTTATATAGCTTGTTTGGTCCATTACTGCTGTCTTAGTATGCTTTTATATATGTTCAAGTGGGGGATTGGTCCCGGGGGGCAGCACCCTCTTCACATCCTCCGTTCTCACGCGGTTAAGGCAAGTAACATGATGGATAGAATTATTAAGAAAGATTGACATTGTTTGCTAATACTATGGGTATATGTGCTATTCTTGGTTACCAAGATATTTATGAATACTGATACTCGTGATTTCTAGTGTTGTGAGATGTATGCCATGCATAGATGCTTGAAATTTATATTCATCAATGTTCATGGATGCTTGTAGTATGAATAGGTTTATTCATATGCGATATGATTGTGAATGCAAAAGTATGATGATTTAAGATTCCTTTCATATGCATCATGATGGCATTTTGAAGACTTGGTCATGTAAGGACCAAGCAATTGTTGAGGTCCCCGTCATGATTATGACGGGCTAAAGGTCCCCATGCTCGTGGAGCATGGGCTTAGGTCCCCATACTTGTGGAGTATGGGCAATGGTCCATGTGATAGATGGCACAAGCATGGGTGTGCATCGACGGATGCACGCTCTGCATTACCGGTAAAATGCAAAAGAGAAAGAGAAAGTTAAAGAGCATTTTGAGCATATTGCATAGCACGAGTATGTAATATTTTTGGTGTATAGTTTTGTGGATAATGATTGATGAATTACAATTATGTATGGTGTTGATGCCATGTATTGTACTTGCTGAGTCTTTGGGCTCACTCTTGCTTTTGTTGTGCTTTTAGGTACCACTTGCAAGAACGGCATGCGTGGGAGGGAGTAGGCTTGTCTTGGATTCACTCACTACACACATCTTTAAGCTGAATAACATTTAGGTCGTACATTAGTAATAAGCAAACTGCTTAAGGAGTTATTATTGGTTATGCTCCATGTGTTGGTTTATTTGTAATAATGAGAGTAGCATATTTTGGATATCCTTGTCTATGCCTTAGTTGGTTAGCATATTTTGAATGCTTTGATGAATTCTGGATGTAGAATATTGTCTTGATATATGTGACTATTGGAACCTCCGATATAGTTAACTATACAAAGGAGGTTCTGCCGAAATTTAGAATTTATGTCTTATGTTTTAAGTTGTATCATGTTTATTTAGTAGCATTCCAGGCTCATGTTACCGGGTGTTACAGCTTGGTATCGTGAAGCAGTGTAGGTCTGTGGTATCTGAATTATTAAACTTGACACACTATGCACAGTAGGTGGGATTGGGTTATTGCATTGCATTTACGCTTCCGTTGTGTTGTATTAATGATTCCTGTTATGAGATGATCTGATATATCTATATTATAATACTATGGTTATTATGTGTGGGGATAACCAATGTTGAGAGGTTGAGGTCGTGGTTGTGGTCCTGGTCATGCAAAGTTACACCACCATTCGAGGTATGAGAATAGAGAAGTGGTTACCTCAGATATCTTAGTACAGGTGTTGATAGTGAATATCTTTAGAAGATTTGTTCTCTTCCTTAAAATTTGAATTTGGTCAACTCTTGTCAAGTTGTGGCTGATGAACTTCTCTTGGATTAGTAATCCATTCCAGTTGATGGGATTCTTTGAGAAATGTTGTTGTGTTTCCATTGGTTTATGTTGTCCCGTAAATCAATCAATGTTTTCCCAACCGATGAGTTATTCTTGCGGCTGGTGAACTTGGTTGAATGTCAAGTTTGACCTTTATAATGGAGTTTTGTCTTTCTCATTGGAAAACATGACCCACTTATTCGCGTGATGTTTTTGGTTAATGAAAGCTTCCTTTTGCATGTCCTTCAGTACGTGGAGGCTTTGACTCAATGTATCTCTCTTGGGTATTTTGAGTGTTGAAGATTAATGGTTCTCTTTTATAAAAGAAGATGTTAAACCATTTAACGATGTTTTGTCTTGGTTAAGTGAGAGGTTATAATCAAAGCAATTAATGGATATGATATGGATTATCAGGCTGGGTCTACAGTGTGTGCATGATCGATCTTAACTAAGATCCTTAAAAGGAAAGTTGATTAATTTTAAAGTGTCTTGTAGTAGTCCTTGATGAACTGTGATTAAGGGTATGGCTATACCTAATTGAAGTTAAAGGAGTTATTAAGAAGTGTGGAATTTTGACGAACTGGTTTGACCACTAAAATTGTTTAGTTTGCTAACCTTATTGGATTATTTGGTCTTAATGAATGAAATTAACTGTGTGCAAAGGGAAAGTTAAGGAGACGCTAGATTATTGCTTTAGTGGATATTAAAGTGGGAATTATCTTTTCTATAGATATGTGGTGAACATATATAGTTAGTAGGTTTACATGTTTCTTACCATGATTAAATGTTGGATTGGCCTACAAAAGATTGAAGGGATAGAAACTAGTGGATGTAGAATATTATGGGAAGAGTTCTGGATAGCTCTTCTATACAAAACGATGTGATGAATTTGGTTGTAGTGTTGCTGAGACTCTTGAATGTTGGAATATTTCGATTCTTGAAGTTTTATTGCGATTTTGTACCAAATTATGAATGTAAGGTAGAACAGTTGAATATGTGGTTGTAATTGTTCATGTGATTTGGCAAGGAAAGTAGGTAGCATGTATATTTCATGATGAAGCCGGTTGATAGCAACAAGGGTTGGAGTGCAACCGTTGTGTGTTGACATGTGGTGTTGAGCATCAATAAAAGTTGAACTCATGTGATTTAATAGATGGCTTACGCTGACATGGTTGTGAAATAGTCGGATGATAGCATGTTTACGACGAAAGGGTTTTTGGTATAACCTTTTAAATGGTGTAATAGGTTCCTCTAAAATAAAGTGGTTGTGTAGTGAGGTTGTAAGAATTTGGTATACTCTCAATCGAGGATGAGATGGTAAAGTAGTATGTACCTTTTTGGTAAGCCTTTGGGGCTTTATAAAGGAAGAGTTGGTGATAACAAATCTTGTTAAGGCTGAATTATTCTGGATGTTAGTAAGATAGTCCACAAGAGCTTCTGACTCGTTGGAGTGGTGATGATTCTTCTAGAGAGAAAGTAAGTTAACTACCTGTCGAAATATCGGTTAAAAGAAATGTTTGGAGTTTTGCATTCGTGGTCTTTTGGGAAGTTCTATTTGGCTCTTAAGCGATTAATGTGATTTGGTTTAAAAAGGCACTTCTTGTCTGGGATGACAAGTAACGATATAATCAAAGGAAACTGCTTTCTTTGTTAGCGGAAAATGTGTACCATAAGTATTTAAGGTTGGAGTTAAGAATTGTAATCAGCAATTTTTTTGTCGTTACAGCTTAAGGGTTTCATGAGTTCCAATAGCAATGTTTTATTATGATTTATGGAGGTTTGATATTCCTTCTTGAGGGACCTGTGCCCTCAACTAGGGTCTCACCTTTGGTTTCCCGAGATCATTGCTATTTGATTATTTCTCTTGATCTTGTAACTACGGTAAGTGGTAACGTTTTCCGCTGTGCTGAAATTTATTTCTATTTGTCTCTTCTTTTAAGAAAAGGGTTAACTGAATTGCGTTGCAAAGTCTTTTCGGTTGTATTTTGGCAACTAGATAGTGGTGGTCTAGTAGATGATGTTGTGAACCTTTAGGTGTCGGTTGTTTGAGAGGCTTTGAGTAATAAATCGATTTATTACAACAATCCTTGGGGAGGAATTGATTTAAAAAGAATGTTTGTCTTTGGAGCTAACAGATTTCGTTGTTGCAACTAGTAGGACCTATAGCGAGAGGTGGTCTAAGATTTTGTGTTCATTTTGACAGAACATTAGAATTAGCAAGTATGGAAATCTTGATTAGTTTAATAGAGTATCGCATTTGGGTACTCGGTAAGATTGTGTAGAAGAAGTATGATGGTGTATTGTAATGAGAGTAGCAGTGTAGAGAAATCTAATAGTCGTTTTAATTAATGGGATAGCAGGGATTGTTGAGATATTGTCAAGTATGACTCGGCCTCAGTGAGTAACCCTATGGGAGTTAGATTATCTCTAAGGATAACTTGGTCAAGAATATATTTATTTATTGATGTTAGTGATTGAGTATGTTTGAATTTCGTCAAACAGTTAGGGTTTTGTGAATGTGTTTATTGTGGTCAAGTAACTGCATTTGATTGGTGTGGGTTAGAGAAGGTCTAATATTGGTGTAATGAATCGCATTGGGCGGTTACTGGATTAAGTGAGGAATGATGACATTAATAACTGAGGTTATTGTTGAGCCGTGAGAAATTTTAGTCTTCAGATTTGAGGGTTACCTACCAAGTATACCGAAAATTCATTGTAAGAGTCTTAGAGATTGAATTGGGCTTTGCATTTTTATGCTAGCATCTTGGTTTCCCATGATTAGGTTCCAATAGTTATGGTGATCTTTGATAGAATCTTTTGGATGCAGTAATTGAGTGTGTATGCGGTGAATTTCAAGTTGATTAACCTTAAAAGCTTGAGGTGATGTGATTGTGGCTGAAATCTATATGGAGGTGTGTCGGGAATTATTTGTCAAAGTAATTCATTTGGTAGAGAAGTTGATCAGAGTATGTTATTGTGGGTTGGAAGAGTCTCTTTACATAGGTGTGGATTTTGTGTTCAGTTTGAGTATAGCTTTGAGGTTGCCAAATTAAAAGAATTGAAATAGTGTGTTATGCAACGATTTGGAATCTCTTAGTTTAAGAGAAAGTTGAATTCTTCAAAGAAATTTTGAGAAAAAGGTTGTATTATCGGATAATGAAGTATTCTCTTGGTTTTGATTTGAGCTTTGTCTCTATGGCAGATGACAATTATAAATTGAGTTGGCTCTTCATGGTATGCGTGATTCTTTTCGGTTAAGAAAAAGAAAGGAAATGGTTATTTTGGGCATACGAGTGATTTTCGCCTTTGGCTTATGTAGTGTTCATTGGCAAACTGCCTACTTGGAAAGTGGAAGAGTTTCATGATGAATCCTTTGGTTTCAGATTTAACTCTTTTGGTGAGGAGTTGGTAATGCGTATTTGCGATGAGAATCTTTTATTTTCAGTTAGGTTCTGCTATTAAAAGAGTTTGTTTAAAACGAGTTTTGTTGTGCGTCCCTGGTTAAAGGAGGAGCTCATTGTCAAAGTGAAGAGATCGAATGATACAAGGAATAAGAGTTCTATGTGTTATGTGCAGGTTGCGTGGTTTGGTACCAAAGGAAATGTTGGCCCAAGGTACATTGGTTGTTTCTAGAAGTTGCGGAGATTTGGGAGATAGTGTATTGCTAGGACCGTCTTGAGTCCTGGTGTAGGGCAGATCATTTTGTTTGACCTAGTGTCGAGGGAGTACTGGAGAAATCTGGAGTGTGAAGTTGCGTTAGGGCCGTTGACCCACGAGTAAGACCGTGCCTTCGAGTCATGTCCGTAGAGTGACACGTGAGAGGTTGGGACGAGTAATAAGGCGTAACATGTCAGTTACGTCAAGGTGCGGTGGTCCCATAATTCCGAAAAGAAAACGACTTGGAAATTGGTGTCTCGCATGCGCGAGCAATATCCGGTATTGATCACAGCAGGTGCGTGATTTTGTGGTAAATTCTAGCTGTGATTGTTCCTTGACGTTAAGCGTGATTAGAATTCGGGGTCGAATTCTGTTTTAAGTGGGGTAGAATGTAATACCCCAAAAGTATTCGAGAATATTCGAAAGAGTATTCGGGAGAGATTAATTGAATTCGGAGAAGGACTATTTAGAAAAAAAAATAATTTAGTAGAAGGTGAAGAGGGGGGTTTTATGCAAAACTCTGGCAACTTAGGCCTGGGCTTTGACCCATGAGGCCTCTTAGTGGCCCGACCAAGGGGAGACACCTTTTCCCCCTCCCAAAACCCTAGCCACCCCCCATTGCCTCCCACCCTTTGGCAGCTGCCCCTCCCTCTCTTGTGAGAACCCGGGGTATTTAACTTGTAATACTTAATCATTAAGATGATTCAAGCATTACAAATCAAATATCTCGACTCTCGGCATATATGTACTTCCCAGAATTGTAGTACACATACCCCATACAAAAATCATGAATCAATTCCATTCAACACAGTACCAAAGCACAACTAAGCAATTAAAAGACATACAATATAGAGTTATTACAAAAGGGGCCGACCGGCCAAATAACAACTAAAAAGTCTTAAACAACAATGAAGCAAGGTGCCATAAGATGGCGATAAACAAAAGCCAAGTAGTGTGCCTTTACCCACAAGGCAACCAACCGGGCCACCAACCTAGTCGTCGAAACCACCGCACATCTCACAAAAGTGCATCCCTTGGGGATCCACTTCTTCCTCTGCAACAATTACAGTTAAGCAAAGTAAATGAGTACAAAAATGTACTCGCAAGATTGACGTTTAGAGTAACAGGCCTATATATTTAGCTACATGCAAGCTTATTTAAGTGGAGGAGGCTCTAGACTCATTTTTAGCATAAAGCAAGTTTTCATTGCAATAATGTAATAGATTTAAAGCAATTTGACAAACTATTTATAATTGTTGAAATAACAGTGATACAATAATAATAACGACAATAAAGACAACCTGGAAGTGACTAACCCAATAGCCACCACAACAATAGCATGAATTCCCCATTCATACTACCCACATCAAGTTTTAATTAAATCTTATAGTCTAGTTCTTGCGGGAAATAACCAAGCGTGTCCATAACCTAGGATGAGGCTATTCGAATAGATTGTACCCTACAGGGGTGTACCAATGTACCCACATGTCAGACCGCCTTTTTGCCAAGCTATTTAGCACACTTCCTTTGGTATGCCGGCACGGCTAAGTCCTACGAGATATTTCCAATATTGTGCATTAACCACGAGTCGCCCATATGGGAGGAAGCCCCATACGTTGATATGGAGTTATCAAAGATGCTCATCACCTTTAAAAAGGACGATGCTCCTTGTAGTGGATAACCTCCACCACTGCTCACTCAAACACACATAAGTTTCTTTTTCAACACAACACATGCAACCACCATACGACCCGGAGCTAACACACGCCAAAGTACTAAGTCAAGAGAGGTCCCATATCCCTCCCATGTGGTTAGCACGCAAAAGTGCTTGGATCAATGGCGCAAGTAACTCGGTCCTTGAGGACTTGGGCACCATTCCATTCACACCCAACAGATCACACTAACATCCATTGTGCCCAAGTCATGAAACAATTTTATTTTCAGTTTTCAGTTTTTGACTTTACAAATTAACAAAGCACAAGGTGCTGAGCATAATGATAATAATAATTTTGTGTGATCAAGGTTATCGACTAAGTCGATAACCACCCAATTCTACCGGTAGCTAAGCATTTCTAAGCATGACACCGCAAAGACATTAAAAGAGCATAATTAAATCACCGGGCTCTAATTCACCAGCGATGTTAATAACTTATGTTTTGTGGCAGGGGATAACAATTTAAGGGCAACCATGCAATAGGAATAGCTACCTCTAATCGATAAAATTACTTTGACACAAAAGCATGCATACATACAGTTGAATACAAAGTATTAGACTTTAAAATAAGGGAATGGGAGATGATCAAACTCCTTGCCTTGCTGGAGATAACTTTCTTACTGCAGAGGATCACTCTTGTATTCAATATAATCATCGGAACCTATCGAAAGAATCGAGAAGCACAAATAAGAACGAATAACACTAAGAATACTAAAAATTCAAATTCATCCAAAAATCATGAAAAATTCACAGAAGTAAGATCATGATTTTAGATGAATTTAGATGAAATAATTATTCCGTTTGGATTTAGTATGCGAGATTTATAGTAGTTTCAATCTCATATTTCAGGAAAATCAAATTAATTCTCACCATTATTTGTTTATCCGATTTTAATTATTTAGTGAAATTTTGTAGGATAGTGGTGGATATAAGGATTACAAAAATGGATATAGGATAAAATTATATGAACAATCCAATTAGATTCATCCCATTTGGAGTTCAAATGAATTACTTACTTAATTTTTGAAGATAATTCAATTTCTAGTGTAAAAATAGTTCATTCCAGAAATTAATCCCAATTTCGAAATTTTCTGGGACAATAACAGGATTCAAACCTATTCCAAGTTAAAGTACATTAATAATTAAAACTAACAAAATTGGTTTCATTCGTTTTGGAGTTGATTCGAAAAAGTTATGTGTTATTGAAATGGAAATGAAGGCATAAGTTCTACTGTTGATTAGTTAACCAATTATTCAAAATTTGACTTATGACAACTTTTACTCCTTTAGACTAGATGTGAGAGGTTAGTATTTATATTTTATAAACCATTTACTTTGGTATTCGAAATAGTTCTAACTCACTGTTATTTGATTTCGGCCTTCCAATCTTGCCTCCCAAAAAGTTCTTACTTTCTTTGATTAAAATTAACAAGGACTGAATACTGTTATCCCAAGGAAGTTGATAATTCTGTTATTAAGTTCATTTGGTTGTTAAGAGCTACAAAGATTTGGCAACTAAGAGTAAGCACTAGACTTCACTAACACTATGTGGTTAGAAATCTAGAAATCTCCATTTGTTAACAAACCTACTGACTATTCTCTCTAAATCCATTTATTCTCTACATAAACTAGGATCTCACTGCTGGTTTCTAAAAGTTTCACAAGCATACATGTTACCAACTCAGTTTGCTCCTGAAAGCTTAAGTGTTTTAAATGGCTAATGGGACCACTAACTTGTTTTAATCTACTAGACTCAGTACAGTCATTAACCATTGCACATTTTATCCTTAGTTTCAGATTGCCTTATATGTTCAGAACATCTAACCAAAACTGACAAAGTTACTGGATCAACTTCTTACAAGACTTCAAACATTACTTTGATAGTTCAATTCAGATTTTCCCCAAATCAACTACCCTAGATTGAAATACTAATAGCTAGTTACTTAAATGTTCACTTACAAATCTTTGCCTAATCAATTCGTTCTTTGATTGACTAAACCACTAACACTCATATTTTCTCTGTTCACTTGACTGTCAAGGTTTAATTAGTATTGTCAAAAGGTTCATTCACTGGACTTAGCCAACAGCAAAGCTTGTTTTTCAGGTTAGATTGCTCCTTTAAGATTAATCACTGAAATCTATATAATCTAACACTACTTTTTCAATTACAAGAATCGAGAAGTCGAACTTGATGTTATTCTCAAAAGCACCATAATTTCCTTCTCTTCGCCTACCACTTCATTAGAAAATTTTGATTGTTCTCTGTTGGTTTTTCTGAAAACCCACATCCACTACTGAT
The DNA here is from genome assembly GCA_036346405.1 of Phyllostachys edulis. Classification (NCBI taxonomy): domain Eukaryota; kingdom Viridiplantae; phylum Streptophyta; class Magnoliopsida; order Poales; family Poaceae; genus Phyllostachys; species Phyllostachys edulis. The sequence continues at coordinate 1,706,555 of JAYEVD010000807.1, forward strand.
TTTTAGATTTGGTTACTTCTGAAAACTAATTGTTCAAAGACTAATTGAAATAAGACATTTCTAACTACCGTAATAACCAAGTCATAGGCCTAAAGATAAGTCTGAAATCGATCCTTCGCTCATATAAACTACAACAAAGAAGAAACTCTAAACTTAAGTGCTATCGACAACTTTCTTCAAAATTCAACTATCACATTTGTGAATTAACTTAAATGACCTAACCGACATACAAAATATTGGTTAGCATTAGGCAGTTGGCTTTGTAAATGAATTCTCACCGACAACACAACATTTCTTCTAATTACCATCTCTTCTCTGTTCATCAGTTCACTCCAAATACAGTTTTGACAACTAATGTTCTCACTAAATCAATCATTCATTCGTCAACTATACATGAGTGATTATTTAGTTCATAACCATACTTAGCTAACAGCTAATCCTCAAGTAGCTCTTCAGTTCAGTGGGGGAGGGAGGAGCTCATGGTGACAACACAAGGACTGCACGCTTGACGACTTGGGGTGGTGATCATCGCCGGTGACAGGGGCTAAGGCGGTGGCCGAAAATGGCAAAAATGGAACCATGAGACTCGGCTACCTTCCAGTGGCGGAGTTGAGGTCGACTGTGGCCAGAAACACGCTGGCGACGACGAGAAACGGAGAGGGGGCGTCGGGTGTGCGATGAAGCATGCGCACGAGGTCTCCTCCATGCACTAGGCGTCGGGTCTTGGCTCCAGGGGCTAGCGCGACACCAAAAGAGAGGGCCAGGGGACCGATGGCCTTCGGCCTTAGCTCCGACGACACCCGGATGCGATGGCATCAAGTTCGACACGCACAGACGAAAAAGAAAGGGGTCAGGAAGGTGTAATGAGACTCGGAGAATCCAATAGAAGCACCGAGTCGAAGCTAGGCTTACCGAGGGCGATGAGACGGCCACGGCGGTGCTCAGGATGCGACGGCTGGACTGGGGCCACGGGAGACAGGGCCGGCATGAGCTGGGGCCGAGGGGGGGACGGATCTGGTGGCGCCTTGGGCCGGGAGGCACGAGGGAGGAGCCGGGCAACAAGGGGCCGAAGGCGGCGGCGGCAGCAGAGCGGCCGGCGGGTTCGGGCGGAGGGAGGAGCCGGACGGATCTGGTGGCGAAGGGACGATGGGGGCAGCAGATCCGGGAGGCAGGAGGAGGGGCGGGTGGTGGCGGGCGGGCGGCGGCACGCCGAGGCCGGCGGCGGGTCGGACTAGAACGGGAGGAGCCGAGGCAAGCCGGGAGAAGCCGGGCGATCTGCAAAGACCAGAGGAGGAGAGGCACCAGGGGACGACGACAGCGAGGAGGGCCGACGGCGCCCGGGCTCAAGGTGGTGCGGGCGCGGGTTGGAGCCGGGTTTGAGCATCCGGAGAAGAAAGGAGAATGGAGGGGAAGGTTAAAGAGATAAAGCCAGCACTGGTGGTTTGATGCGGTGAGAACGAGGAAACCCAAGGCAACACTGTGGCGGAAGGGTCCAAATCCGGGGGCGAGCTGCAGGAGGCTCCAGTGGCGTGGCGAGCATGCAAGGCGGGGAGGAAAGGAAGACGCTGCACAGTGCCATTTGCTTGGGAGTCGATGATGTGGAGAAGATGACTGCGGTTGGGACCCGCAGTCAAGGAAGAGGGAGGTGGTTTGGCGGTCACTATTCCGGGTTGGGTTAGGTCGAACCGAGACGGCGGATGGGTTCGGTCGGATGAACAAGCAAGGAGACCTCGATTTAGTGGAAAAGGCTGAAGGTTTAAATGAATTTTTAATGGTAGATTCTTAGCTCCAAAATTGCTGAAATTTTTAGGGGAAGGTACTGACACTAGTTAGTCCAATAATTAATTTTTCTAGGATTTTACACTCTCTAAAATTATTTTAAGTTACTCTTGTGGTGTTTGACTTTTGATTTTTCTTTAGTTGACTGGTTCCTTAAAAACAGTAATTAAAATCTAAAAATTGTGAAATTTTGAAAGTGAGTTGTTAAAGTGTTCCAGAACCTAGGAAAATTATTTTCAGGCACTGTTCACAAGATTTGCTTGCATTTTAAATTCAAACTCAAATTCGAACATGCAAATAGACAAGAAACCAAACAACCTCCAATATTCAGAAACTCCAACAAGCATATCGAGTGTATCAAATATAAGTAACATATTACCAACTTTGAGTCCCACTATATTTTCAAAATAGAAATCATTTTGTATTTTCGAGCCATAGAAAATATATTTTCAAGTTTGAAATGGAGAAGGAGTATTGGATTACTAGGTTTCAAATCTAGTTTTCAAAATCAAAAGATTTTCTACATAGGGTTTTATACCCTACTCTGAACTAAGTTTTTAAATTCTTGACAAACTTTTATTTTGTTTTAGAAATTTCATTTCTAGGTTTTGGAAAACCAGATTGTAACCTATTTGCTTTGCAACAAAATTTTTTAAAAAGGTCCAAAATTTCATAAATGCACAGTAGATGCTTAGCTAATCCAACTTAGGGATTTTGGGCTGTTACATCTCCCCCACCTTTGGTCACCACCCCACCCCTCCTGCGCCTCCTCCCTGCGGTTGCGTCCCTGCTGCCGACCAAGGAAGGAGCTCCCCGCTGCCGGCGTCGAGGAGGAAGAAGGAGGAACGCATGGGAGGTAGATCGGCCAAGAAGAAGAAGAGAAAGAAAGGGGGAAGAAGGGGGGCAGGAACGAGAAGGATTCTATGGGGATGATTTTGACGTTCATCTGTGGATCTTCAAGGGTAAACCCTGATCCTCATTCGTTTGGTAAAGTATTTGCGTATTTAGGCGAAGTCGGTAGTAGATCCGTTTTAGTGCAGTCAGTGTTGGCCGACCGTTTTGAGGTAGTTATCTGCAGATTCAGTCCTGGACGTCTCCTAGAGTAGTGTAGAGGACATCGTCATCTTTCCTTGAAGTGCTAGGTCGTGTTATTTGGACCCCTGTAGCAAAAGTTATGAATTTTATAACATAACTGTTCTGCAAATCTGTCGGTATCCTGACAGCAGTTAGTAATCTGAATTAAGCGATTAGTTAAATGGAAAATTAGAGGAGCTCAATATAATTAAAGTTGTAGGTAATTGTCACAGCTTTCCAGAAAGCTAAAGAACATGAATTTTGGATAAATGTACTGAAAGTTATGATGATTTTAGTATGACTATCCAGAAACCCGACGCGAATTTGATGTTCTATTAATTAGCTTGGTAGGGGTAGTGGATGGCCGATTCAGGATGGATCACCAGCTAGACTTAGTTGGAGAATTTGCTAAACTTTCCAGAAAGTCCAAGAACACCTCATTTGAACTTCTGTACTAAAAGATATGATTTTTAGAATGTTACTGTCCACAGAGGGGACAGATCGACGTTTAGGAAATTGGAGTTGGGATCACGTTAGAAACTATTGCGAGTTCGTGTTTGCTTATATAGCTTGTTTGGTCCATTACTGTTGTCTTAGTATGCTTTATATATATTCAGGTGGGGGATTGGTCCCGGGGGGTAGCACCCTCTTCACATCCTCTGTTCTTATGCGGTTAAGGCAAGTAACATGATGGATAGAATTATTAAGAAAGATTGACATTGTTTGGTAATACTATGCGTATATGTGCTGTTCTTGGTTACCAAGATATTTATGAATACTGATACTCGTGATTTCTAGTGTTATGAGATGTATGCTATGCATAGATGCTTGAAATTTATATTCATCAATGTTCATGGATGCTTGTAGTATGAATAGGTTTATTCATACGCGATATGATTGTGAATGCAAAAGTATAATGATTTAAGATTCCTTTCATATGCATCATGATGACATTTTGAAGACTTGGTCATATGAGGACCAAGCAATTGTTGAGGTCCCCGTCATGATTATGACGGGCTAAAGGTCCCCATGCTCGTGAAGCATGGGCTTAGGTCCCCATACTTGTGGAGTATGGGCAATGGTCCCTGTGCTAGATGGCACAAGCATGGGTGTGCATCGATGGATGGACGCTCTGCATTACCGGTAAAATACAAAAGATAAAGAGAAAGTTAAAGAGCATTTTGAGTATATTGCATAGCATAAGTATGTAGTATTTTTGGTGTATAGTTTTGTGGATAATGATTGATGAATTACAATTATCTATGTTGTTGATGCCATGTATTGTACTTGCTGAGTCTTTGGGCTCACTCTTGCTTTTGTTGTGCTTTTATGTACCACTTGCAAAAACGGCATGCGTGGGAGGGAGTAGGCTTGCCTTGGATTCATTCACTACACACATCTTTAAGCTGAATAACATTTAGATCGTACATTAGTAATAAGCAAACTGTTTAAGGAGTTATTATTAGTTATGCTCCATGCGTTGGTTTGTTTGTAATAATGAGAGTAGCATATTTTGGATATCCTTGTCTATGCCTTAGCTGGTTAGCATATTTTGAATGCTTTGATTAATTCTGGATGTAGAATATTGTCTTGACATATGTGACTGTTGGAACCTCCTAGATAGTTAACTATACAAAGGAGGTTCTCATTAAAATTTAGAATTATGTCTTATGTTTTAAGTTGTATCATGTTTATTTAGTAGCATTCGTGCTTATGTTATCAATGGCGTATTACACATAGTTTGTACATTCTCATGAAATATTTTAAATTCAAACTAGAATAATACATTAAATCGCCATTAAATTTTTTAAATTTGATAGTAAAATTGCAATATTCCTTCTATAAAGGAAACACGCCTAGTTTTTGCACCTTCAATTTAAATGGACTTTCACATGTTAAATTGAAATAGTAAGTCAAAATTTATTGTTTTCGAATTTTATATTAAAATAGTACATTTGAAAAATACCAAATACCACGTGCTAATAGTCGTAGGAATGAAATATACTACTAATACCGACCGTTGTGCTGATGGTAAATGGGGTTGTGTATGTTCTTTAGCAAAATTGTAGAAGCCATTCAAGGTGTTCCTTCTTTTGCTGCTATTGGCTACAGAAGGTTAACCTTCTTTTTACCAAAACTACCCTTGAAAAATCAATGGCTAGGATTCACCAGCACCATCACTTGTACATACAGGCTCATCACAGACGGTTCGGAACCGTTATCACAGACGGTTTTTGAATCGTCTGAATTTGTATGTCTGTGATAACAGGTGATTATCACAGACAGATCAAAAACCGTCTGTGATACGGCATAACACAGATGGTTTTTTGTTGAAACCGTCTGTGAAGGGCTAGTATCACATACAGTTTCCATTAAAAACCGTCTATAATACGTAGGATATCACAGACGGTCCTATTTACAAACCGTCTGTAACTTGAGACATATCACAGACGGTTTGGAAATACGACCGTTTGTGATATCCTATGTATCACAGATAGTTTATAATGGAAACCGTCGGTGATACTATACCTTCCTGCACGGTTTCAACAAAAACCATCTGTGATAGGTCTTTATACCCAACTAATTTTACGGTTTGTAAATAGAACTGAAATACCTTCACAGACAGTTTCAATAAAAAAACCGTCTGTGATAGTTCTTTATACCTAACTATTTTTTTTTTTGATTTTTGGCTAGCCTCAGGAATTGCTAGCCATGCCCTCTGAAAACAAGCATGCAGAAAACAGATACATCACAGATAATCAATTGTTGACAACTCAAAGTGATCATAACTCAAAATAAATTACAAAAGAATTTGTTCAAGTATTGGATTACAATTGAATCAATTGTTTGAAGGTAGTTGAGAGGTGTCGACGGGGTGAAACTCTGCGTCGGCGACGGAGTGAAACTATCTGTTGGGGTTAATGATGTTTGTCTTGATGAAGGCGTAGAGCTTCCCTCGAACGTCCGTGACCTCTTTCGCAACGAGTGGATCTAATTCTATGTGCAAGTCCTATCGCTAGCAAGAGTAAAGTAGTAAGCATATATATTTAAATTTATAATTAAAAAATAATTATTTTGAGATTGACAAACCTCGGGATCCTTCATCTTAGCACTAATGATTTGTTGCATATGATGGCAAACGTAGAATGCACATAGATGATCTTGTTTTTGCTGGCGGTACTGCAAAAATAGAATTACATATATAGGTATAGTTAGTTCGAGATACATTATTACGAAGTACGATATAGGATTATTGTGTTGTAGCACGTATCGAAAATCGCGTCCTGTGTTGCAGTGTGGCACTCGTTCCCTTGTATGCCCCTCCGTCGGCAACATAGGCGATGAACGAGCTACATGATTTCAAAAAGTTATCCTCGTCCATTTCAAACAAAGGAAGACTACAATAGAGTTATGCATGGAGAAAATGAGTATACTTGTCGAGTATTCCTTTTAGAAGGGTGAAGTCGTGCTTTTTGCTGATTAGGGAATCAAGGTATATTACCTTGTTTCTCTTTGGTATAATGACTAAAAGGATCCAGTGGAACCTACTTATGTATGTTGTTATAGTCATTAAACCTAAGTTCGTGCTGCATATAAAGTACAAATAAAATTTATATAGCAAGTAGTAAAGCACTTACTCCTGGTTGTAGGGCACCACTATGTAGTCCTTGTCGTCCTGACGAAGCAATCCCGTCGTTATGTATTTCTCGACGAAGGATGCGTCTGCGAGGATGGTTTGCACAGAGACCACGTGTGGGTCGAGGAAACCCACTGGTCCGTACCGTTCCTCGGCTTTTTTTATCATGTATCTATACATAAGCAATGAGTTATGATATTTATCGGTATTACATGAATGTAGAACTTTATTGTACACACTTATAGTGTCCAACATCGTAGAAGCAAGGCGTCGAGGGCAGTGAGGTTGAATAGGTCGAATAAGTCGTTGAAGCCCACGACGAAGTGGCCCAGCCCATTGAAGAAATGCTCCTCCTTGTATCTGACGGTGATTCCAGTATCGCACCCGTTCTCTTTGGTCTTCCGCACATACCAGACATGCAAAGCCTGACAACCTACTCCAGCGTGGGCTAATACTGTGTCGGTGGCCAACAGACTTCCGATGGAGTATTTCGAGGGCTTGGGAGGCGCCTTAATGTTCATCGATTTCGATTTGGCCTTAACGATTGGGCCGCTACACGTCTTCCTGCGAGACGACTCAGGAACCGATACGACGGCACGCTTTTCTTATTCCTTTGGCGTCTTCTCCACGGGAAGTGATGAGGTGGCCTTCTGAAGCGAAGGTTGCGGTGGAGTCATCGAGGGTCCCATTGGAGAGGAATGGTCGTGTCGAGATCGCAGCACTGTTGGGTCTAGGACGATGTCCTTCTTGGGCCACTGGATAAAAGTGTGCATGGCATCTCCTAGTGTTCTGATGTCTTCGTTCGGGCGAATCTCCAAGGGACGGCTATGAAATCATGTACCATGTCCACCGACCTGGCATAACCCTATGCGGTGGGCACCGTGCTACACTATCCCTTCCTGATATGGATACACCATCCCCCGCCCAGCCTCAATATAAATGGACCCAACCATCTTCATTTGGAGCTTGCAGGGTGTCAGCTCCTACAAAACGATACACAATTAGCTAAGGCATCCTATAGGTCTATCTTTGGTGCATTCCAGAGATGTACATTACCTTGATGTCATCGATAGGTAATTGGATGTTGTCATGTTCAGAATTTGAAGTGGACGCGACACTACTCCGATATTGAGGAGGATTGGCTCCCAAAATAACGGGGGAGGCTTGCGACTGGCTGAGGAGTTGATTTATTTGATCCTGCAATCTTGTTATCTGTCCTTGAAATTTTACAATAAGCACCTGTTCTAACCGGGTGTCGTGCTCGGCCTTGGATCTCTTCCTACTCCTATACGTGTCGGAGTCGTGTTAGAATCCATCACCCAAAAGTACGTAAATCCCAACACCTCGCGTATGACCCGAGTGCTTCTTGTTTCCTAGGGCCGTAGATAGTATATCTTTCTCCCTATCTGCTTGGAAGGAGCATTGGGAAGATTCGGTAGTCAATGCATGCTGCAAGAGGTCATCATGTTATTATAGACACTATGAAGTTATGGACTTATTAACAACTAGGTAGTTCGACATATCTACCAGACGTTGGGACACTACCTCATCTGCTGGGTTTGTGAAAGAGATGTTGCACGAAGACGTGACTTTTGCCCTCGCTCTTAACCAGCTTAGGGCACGCTGTCTGTGATCCCAAAGAATGGACCTGCTATGCTCGTCCTTCGCCGCCATTCCGTGGTTTTACTCGCTGCACCAGCAAGGCCGAGTTTGTTCGGGTGAGTGTTTTTTGCTTGGAGAGCTTTGTGCACCGCACTTTTCTCCTGAAATTTGGCTGTCATCTAAATAGGCACAAAGGCGTCTCATATTTCCCGCGACAAGAATTGATACTTCGTGAAGGGCGTCCGACTTGTGTTCGCGTACTTCATGACAAGTGTGCTCTTGAAGGTCCTCCACGCGTGTCCCATTGCGAGCAATGTCCGCTATTCGATGCGTGCATGGTCTGCTTCTGGGATAGTGAACGAGCGTGAAAGTTCTGTCTTCAGCTGGCCTCTCTGTACGTCCGTCAGAGACTTCCAGCTTGGTGTGGTGATGGGGACCCGTTCCCTTGCAAGTATCCCACAGATGGTCTGAAATCTTGCCGCTGCTATCTTGGGACTTAAAGGGACCCCAGAGGCATCGACATCCGTGACGGCCAACGATCACCGGCAATTTCGATATTCCTCTACCATCTTGCCCACGATTACCTCTGTCGGACATCCAGACGATTCGTGACGCTTGCGGTCTTTGGTGGTGAAGACAAAGCAGACGCCATCTCGCCACTTGCTATCTATATAAGTTACCCAACCAATTAACTAAAATTGCCTTGTAAACACATTAATTATATAAACAAATAGAAGTTACCCATTGAACTTAAATATAGAATACGAGTAAAGAAAATAGAAGTTACCCAAATAGTGAGTTGTGAGAGTGAAGGGATAAGGGATAGGGGCAAGGCAAAGAGTCACAAAATTAAAGCCTCAACATTAACATCAAAACACATCAATAAACAAAGATAAAGCACAAATGATTGATGGTAGTGTGTGTTCTCGAAGGAGAGTTGCAAAAGAACAAGTCTTTGCCATCTCAACCCTATTGTCTATACTCTTCATAAATTAAACATGACAATATAGATTCAAAATTTGAGCTCTAAATAATACTTTCTCGATCTGTCAAATGACCTCAAAATCAAAAGATCACAGAGTAAACTTTCGGTCAAACAGGGAAAAGCCTTAGTGCAACTCAATACAAAGCACAAGATCAGCAAGCCTGCTACTTGGACAATAGAAGGTCTAACCAACAGATTGCTAGTAACCACCGAGCCAAAATGCTTTACAACTAGTTCCACTCAAAGGTGACAGATTGACAATGATCAAGATGACAAAGAATAAGTAACAAAGTAGAGCTCAAATATGAATTGATTATCGCCTGGGCCAGATTTGACCATCTTCATCATAGAGCGTAAGACCCACCATCACCCTCAATTCCCAAGAACACCCACCATGGCTATAATCTCATCATATCTAGCACAAATACCATTAATATTGAAGAATTTGCACATAATATGGAAACATATTTTATAAAAAAAATAGAAGTTACCCGACCAATCATACTACTAAAGGATTGTTGCAAGGATTTAAATGACCAAATCAACATATACATATGAAGTATCTCCATGTCATTTAAAATGAATAATATGCTGGATGCAAAGGATTTAACCTTTGCAATCTCAGTACATCAGTCAATATATCTTCACTAATCAAATTTGAGAATTATCAAATAGATCTTGAGCTGAACCTAAAACTTTCCTATTGAATGTCAAATTTATCTCACAGCAGCAAAATAAATTTTCAATTCACAGATTATCAAAGACTATCAGAGTGAATATATCCACCGAGACAATAGAACGCAATATGTTATGAAAAACAGAACAGAGCAATGATATGAAGATAATCACAATATCATTTCAGCAATAAGCCTTATTCACAGATTGAGAATAACTATGTAAGTATCTCACAAGGATCAACTAGCTCATACAAGGAATAAAGCTATAGATTAAACCTAACAATAGAAAGCAATAGTCACCCACCATGTTGCAATATGTGAACATGAACACCCACCATGGCCATAATTTCATCATATGTAGCATCCCAAACCCTAACCATCGGAACACCCACCATGTCCAGGGACCAAAGCCCACCAAAGCCCAACACAACAACACCATGCATCTGACTGACCTAGCACAATATCATGAATCCACTGTGGAGGGAGCAGAGGATAGATTCTCCCCATTGATCTCATATCACACATTAATCTCAAAGAGAACATTCACAGTCGAGGATTAAGGGATAGGTTCTTACCTTCACAGTGCAAGGAGGAGGACGACGCAGGGGAGGAGGCCGACAAAGGGAGGAGGACAGCGCGGGCAAGGAGGCCGGTGCAGGGGAGGAGGCCAACACGGGGAGGAGGACGACGCAGGGAGGAGGCCGGCAGAGGAAGGACGCTGACACGGGGAGGAGGCCGCGTGTCGAGACGGCGGCAGTGTCGTCGATGTCGGGGACGACGGCGTCATCGATGTTGGGGGCGGCGACATCGACGTCGGAGGCGGCGGTGTCGGCGCTTAATGGGAGGTGAATGGGCAAGCCCTAGAGGAGGAGAACGAGCGAGGCTTTAGTGGAAGAGGAGGCGAATGGGTGCTTCAGTGGAAGTGACGAGTAAGGGCAAAAACCCTAGCGGTTCCCTCCTTAAAAAGGGATATCACAGACGGTTCTATTATGGAACCGTCTATGATTACTTATCACAGACGGTTCCATAATAGAACCGTCTGTGATAAACTCATGTCACAGATGGTTCTGTTAAGGATAATAGAACCGTCTGTGACATGAGTTTATCACAGATGGTACTATTATGAAACCGTCTGTGATTCCTTATCACAGATGGTTCCATAATAGAACCGTCTATGATAACCTGGTGAAAAGTCCTATCCACATGAACCTGGTGACAAGTGTCTCTTCGTTTTCCCGCGCAATGCATGTGTCTCTTCGTCTCACGATCACACCAACGTCGCTATGGCTCCCAAAGTATCTCTTCGTCTCCCACTCCGGCTTTAGTACTTGTTTTATAAATAGATATCCCCTTCTAAAAGGGATTTCTCAAAACCTCCTTGATCCCCTTTCTCCACAAACTCCTAATGGTTTCCCTTCTCGTGTGAGCTGTATTGGCCTACATTGTGCTTGTTTACTCGCACATCTCTGGTCGCAACCTGGCCCAAGCTACGGACAAGCCTTCCGTTGCAATGTCATCCGGTGTAGACCCTCCGATCTACCGGAGACCATAGCGTCCATCATCTGTTGACTGGAGCTCCTCCTTAGACGGACCAATGCGAGGGTTTACGGCATCCAGCGAGTAAACCTCATCGGGGAGATCGCCCTATGGAACTACTTGGTCCACACCGAGGATGTAGCCCGGAGAGTCGAGGATGACATCTGAATTGCAGGAGAGTGGGTTGACCTCGCTGAGATGGAGGAGACCAAGGCTGATAGCCTCTGGGCTATATGGGGCTTGGTTTCAGAGTCCGGATGGCTACAAGCGTGAATCGAGCGTGCAAAGTCGTAGGTGGAGGCGTTTGATCGACAAATCGATCCCGCCACCACCGGGAAGCGACGAGAAGGCTTACGAACATTTGAAGGCTAAGATAGGATCGCTAATCCTTTTTTTATCGTCTATGATGTAAAAAGGATATGGTCTTTTTTATCATCTGTTTATTACAAGTGCATAATATTATCATTCCATATTACAATGAAATCCACATTGACATCAAAATCAGAGATGACAAATCCATAACACATGATAATTCCACATTGACATCAAAATAAGACATTACAAGTCCATAACACATGGCAAGTCCACATTAACATGTCTCATATTATGGAATAAATTACGATGGAGTAAATTCTTAATTAAAATATAGCCCTTCATGATGATCGACACGCATATAGCTAGCTTCCTCACTGGGTTCTTCCTCGAGCCTGATGCCATCTCCGAAAGGAGGCAACTCGTCAAATTGAATGTACTCTTCCTCATCCATGTCATTCTCAACTCCGATAATCCTTCTTTTTCCATGAAGAACTACGTGGCGGTTCTTATTTGCTGAGTCTGTTACATAAAAAACTTGAACAACTTGTTTAGCTAGTACGAATGGTTCGTCCTTGTATTCGACATGTTTGAGGTCCACAGTAGTGACGCCGTACTTGTCGACTTTCACACCTTGCGAAAGTTTAACCCAATGGCATTGAAACAAGAGGATCTTGAAAAGTACGTAGTCGAGCTCCCAAATCTCCTCTACGAACCCATAGTAGGAATTCTACCCACGTGGCTTGCCAGTATTGAACTGCTTGTGAAACGCATCTATGCGGACACCGCTGTTCTAGACTGTGCTCTTCCTATCCTGAGCTGTCGTATAAAATGTGTACACATTTATGTTGTATCCTTGCCATGTCATAATTGTAAATTTTGGCCCTTTTGCCAACCATAGTAGCGTGTCATCACTTGATGACCTCCCAGGGAATCGTACCTTTAACCATTTGTTGAACCGACGGTTGTGCTCTCTTATGATCCAAACCTCCGACCAGTCTGGACTCTATTGGCGTACCATGTCTTTATGCTCGTCGATGTACAGGGACACTTGGCTCATGTGTTGCAAGACCGTGAAATGGGCTTGAGCGTACGTATCCAGATCGGGAGTGATTGATTTCCTTCCGATGGTCCCAATACCCTCTAGTCTCCCCTTATGACGAGATAGAAGCACACCTATCGATTCCACCTGAGCCATGTAGTCGACGCAGAACTCAATGACCTCTTTGAATGCATAACCATCGATGATGCTGCCCTCTGGTCGAGATCGATTCCGTACGTAGGACTTGAGAATTCCCATGTACCTCTCGAACGGGTACATATGACGTGGGAACACAGGCCCTTATATATTTATCTCTTTCACAAGGTGAACAATGAGATAGACAATGATATCGAAAAATGACGGAGGAAAATACATCTCAAGATGACATAGAGTCGCCACCACCCCGGCCTACAGAGCATCTAGTCCTTGGGGATCGATGACCTTCTGAGCAATTGAGTTAAAGAAATAACACATCCTCAAGATTGTCACTCGGACCTTGTTCGACAAGACACTCCTAATTGCAACAGGAAGTATTTGTGTCATCAGCACATGACAATCATGAGACTTCATATCAATTAATTTTAAATCTTCCATATAAACAAGTTTCTTAATGTTAGCGGAGTAATCGGACGGAACTTTCACACCATGCAAGCTCTAGTACAGTTCATTTATCTTGGCCTTGGACAGAGTGTAGCAAGCTGGGGGAAAGTACGTTCGTCCTTTATCGGTCTCTTTCGCTGCTAACTCGGTCCTTATGTTCATATCAACCAAGTCACGTCGTGCATTAACACCATCCTTTGTTTTGCCACTAATGTTTAGTAAGAGACCAATCAAGCTATCACATACATTCTTCTCCACGTGTATGACGTCGATGCAATGGCAAACTTCTAAGTGCTCCCAATAAGGCAAGTCCCAAAAAATTGACCGTTTCTTCTAGATGTTCTTCTGACGGGTTCTTAATTTACGTCCCTTCCCAAGCACAACATTGATATCCTTAACCATATCATAGACCTCTTTCCCTCTAAAATCCCTTGGAGCTAAACCGTCCTCCTTATGTCCGTCAAATTGTTTCTTCATCTTACGGTATGGGTGAATCTCGAAAGAACCTACGATGACGATATACACGTTTTATGTGAGTTGTTCAGCCATACACTCTCTGTACCATCTAAGCAATGTGGACAGGCTTTGGCTCCTTTTGTACTGAAGCTCGACAGGTTACCAAAGGCAGGAAAATCATTGATGGTGCAGAACAACATGGCACGTAAAGTGAAGTTCTCTCGCTTTCACGCATCCCATATTTGTACCCTTCGCTCCACAAAGGTCACAAGATCTTCCAAAGAATGGTGCTAGGTACACATCAATATCATTCCTGTGTTGCTTCGCCCTTAGATAAGTAATGACATCAAAATGTACTTTCGCTTCATACACGACCAAGGAGGATAGTTGTACATACATAGATTGATAGGCTAGGTGCTATGCTACACGCTCATGTTACCGAAAGGATTCATTCCATCTGTATTTAACCCTAACCTTATGTTCCTCAATTTCGCACCAAACTCTTCGAAGCTCCGATCAAAGTTTCTCCATTGGGCAGAATCAGCAGTGTGTCTTAGCTTTCCATCTTTCTTACGCTCCTCCGAGTGCCAACACAGCAATCTTGCCTCCTTTGGGTTCGCAAATAAATGCTTTAAACGTGGAATCATAGGCAGATACCACAACATCTTAGCAGAAGATCCTTGCTTCACCTTATCAGTATTCTGACGCTTGTATTGGGATGCTTTGCACACGGGACATGCATGCATGTCTGCATACTCTTTACGGTAGAGGATACAATCGTTCGGACATACATGTATTCTTTGTACTTCCATTCCCAATGGACAAAGAGCCTTCTTTGCTTGGTAGGTGGTGCTCGGCAACACGTTTCCCTCCGGAAGGATGTCCTCTAGGAGACCTAACAACGCCGTAAAACTCTTGTCGGATCAACCATTGCTTGCCTTCAATTACAACAGTTCAAGCACGGTTGACAACCTTGTGTATTCCGGCTTACAGCTAGGGAACAAAGGTCTCACCGAGTCCTCCATTAAGGTCTCGAATTTACAAAACTCTCTCTCATCAGAAGTTCTTCTTACGATCGCATAGCATCTGATCCAGATTGTCATCACACGACCTATCATCATCAAAAGCACAGTCCACATCCGGCATATCGTTGACTTCCTCCGCGATGTCGTTATTATTAACTTCTTATATAATCTGCTCTTCACCATGACTGGTCCAACATGTATACCCTTTTTTAAAAACCCTTCGAATCAAGTGCGCTTCGATCTGCGCCGGGTTATTAAACATCTTCAGATTACCGCAATCAATGCATGGACAATACATAAATTTTATCCCCTTCCTCAAAATATCTTGCTCGGCGGCTCTTCTAAAAGCAACCATGCCATTAATGTACTCTTGACTCACACGATTCACACCGTACATGTAGTTTCAGTCCATCTACGCTACGCATGTAACAAATTAGTGTCAAATTAGATTAATAAACCGCAAGTACGTACTCTTCCTATTGACCAAACATACTTATATTGATTAGCGATTAACTTATAGCAAACATAAAGGGTTATAGATTGTTACCCTCGGAGCTCACGATGAAAATACCAAATATCCCTCAAGATTCCTCTCCTTCTCCTTCTCCTCCCTTCCTCCTTTCCTTCTCCTCCCTTCTCCTCTCTAAGCTGGCGTAATGGGGGAGGACCAGAGTGGCAGCTCAAATAGGAATAGGCAGGGGGGTCTGTCGGGCCAGGTATTTATAATGCCAACCTATCATAGACGATTCTTATTACGAACCGCTCTCGGATACATAACTATCATGCATAGCTTTTTAATAAAACCATTCAGTAATAATTCACAGACGGTATTTGTTAAGAACCGTATGTGATACAGAGATATCACAGACGGTTCTTTGTAAGAACTGTCATGATTATCACGAGCGGTTTTATTAAAAACCGCTCAGGATAGGCAGATCCGCGACGGTTCGAAGGAACTGTCGTGATTGACGCATTCTTTTGAACCGTCTCGTGATGAGGCGCCTACTATTGTCTGTTTTGTAGTAGTGCATAAAAGAGCTCTAGAAGAAACAATCCATTACAATAGTCTGAAACTGAAGCGAAAGAGCAAATGAAAAGGAAAACAATTTTTGGCAAAGCACATAACACTGACTTGCTGCAGCAAAGATATCCCAAATATTCCCTCCGAGTGCAGTGCATGCATGCGCGCACCGACGCTAGAAGCTTTATGTGACTTTATCCAAATGTAAAATCTGAAAAGGCCAAAAGCTTCAACCAATGTGTAACTTTCAGCTTCAGGACTATCAATATGCATCCACAAGGTTAAAGGCGCCAATCCTGCAAAAGCAAGGGGATTAAAAGTGACTCTCCCAGAAGTTTCTGGCTGCTCATTATTCATCGCAAAAGAAGAAGAAGAAAAGAAGACTGCTCGTTATTCTTCGGAGTTCATAGCTCTAGTTCCCACTCGGAACAAATAGAACGGGCGAATGAGCCTTTTTCTTTTTGAGTGCTCTCCGAGAATCTTTTCATTGATTTGTGCCCTATGAGTTACAAAAAATATAGCAGTATTACTATTACGAGAAGCTAGTTCAGGGTACATCAAGCCAGGATCTGATCATTACAAACAAGTGAACAAGTGAACTATGATACAACTAACCATAGTCAAGAGCATAGCGGAGCCAACACAAAAAATATCTAGCCTACGCAATTTTAAGATGGCCATGAACTAGGGTTCGTCGCGGCCCCTGAATGCTTTGTTCTTCGGTTCCGGTAGAAAGTGGTAGGCATAAGATGGTTAGTGATGGAGCCCGAGCAAATGTCCACCCTGCCAAATGGTTGGCTCTGCCACTTGTCAACAGAAACTCAGAATAAAAAAATGGGAAATTAGCTCAGTGACATCGCGTTAGAGCGTAATCGGAGGAATGACACTCCGTTCATGACACACTAGAAAATGACATCGCGAATACCAAAAAATTAGACAAATGACACCGCCGCCAGTTATTTCCATTTCTAGAATTTTTTAAATATAGAAACTAAGCTCAAAAAATTATCAATTTTTTTGTGAAGCCTCTCGACACAGTTTAATTACTTGTGTATTTTTTTAAAAACTTTATAAATTCTGATTTTGTCTCTAAAATTCATTTAATTATATTGTTTGTAGGAATTTTCTAATATAGAAAATGAGGTCGAAACATTATGAATTTTTTTCAGACTCCTTACACAGTGGACTTGATTGTGTAATTTCATTAATTAATTTTGTAAAAATTCTAGAAAAATTACACACTCAAGTCCACTATGCAAAGAGCTTGAAAAAAATTCATAATGTTTGGACCTAATTTTATATATTAGAAAATTCTACAAACAAGATATTTAAATGAATTTTAGAGACAAAATCAGAATGTATAAAGTTTTTTAAAAAATACACAAGCAATTAAACTATATCGGGAGACTCCACAAAAAAAAATATAATTTTTTTAGCTCAGTTTCCATATTTAACAAATTCTGAAAACTAACGAATCAAGCATGATGTCATTCGCTCAATTTTTGATATTCGCGATGTTATTTTCCAGTGCGTCATGAACAGAGTGTCATTCCTCCGATTACGCTCTAACACGATGTCACTGAGCTGATTTTCCCTTAAAAAATAGGACCACCGACCATTTGAGCTCTTTTAAGGTGCATCTATATATGACCTGCAAAGGGGTAAGACCCTTCCTCAAATCCTAACCGTCTGTTTCTGATCACAAATTTTAGCCTAGAGTGTGTTTACCTGCTTCTCCCGGCCGCCTATCCGTGCAGGGAAAGGATAGTAATTAAGAAAGGAGAAATTAGTATTGCCTAATCCCATCTAGGCTCTAGCGTTGGCCTCTACATAGAAGCTATCAAATAACGTGAAATTAACGTGGAGCCATTCAATGAGCCTTGAATGTATGCTTCATCCTTGGATGTACTTGAGTTTTGAATGTATTAGATGGTTCATGTATAAATAGTGATTAAGGAACTATTTTTTGAATTAATGTTTTGGATAATGGGTGAATGAGGAAATATTTATGAATTAATGTGGTGTCTGATGCTGCTACTAACTTAGAAAAATTGTAAAGACAAACCTGATGTTGTAGCATGAGCTAGCAGCATCTATGTGGAATTTGTAGGAAAAGTGGAGCAGCAGGTAATTGCATTGAATAGTATCAGGTTTGGTACTTGCTTGTGGCATACGTGAATAGTATGAGGTGCATGAACAACTCTCTTTTTGGTCAAATTTCCTTCTAGCTTGTTTGGGCATGAACATCTCTCTCTTTTCTCCATCCAAGTGCATGTTCACACATATTTAGTTTGGACATCAACATATCTCCTTTTTTCCAATCAAGTGCATCTTTGCATTGAGAAACAGAAATAAGCTCATGGTACAAAACCAATGAACAAGTCCAGTTCGTACATGAACAAAACTAGAAATAGAAACAAAGTCCAGGGTACTCCCCCCTCTACCAATTCTGACATTCCTTTCCATCCAAATGCTTCTCATGCTAGAGCAAAACCATTCCTTTCCATCCAAATGCTTCTCATGCTTCATCACATAATCTGGTATAAATAAGATCACAAGAAACTTAAGTCAGAAGAGGAATTGTAGTCCCATTTAGCATATGAAATTAGTTCAAATCCATTTAGCAGTCCCAACTTTGACATGTCTGTAAAGAGAAACAAGTCCAGGGTACATCTCTTTACATGATACATCAAAACAAGTCCAGGGATTGTAAAGAGATGCATGATACAACTGCATTTCAATACATAATTCAGAGATTACATTCTCGCAGACAAAGAATCGACTACATTTCAGACATAATCGCATAACATTTTAGAGGGAATTCAAACTGCATTTCATATAGCATTTCAGATTGCTATATGACCACATTTCAGAGAGAATTTAGATTGCATTTCATATAGCGTTCAGATTGCATTTGTATAAAGATTTTGGACAAAGAGATCGACCACTTTTCAAGATTTTAATTTCAGGATGATTCATTACAAAATTAAGATTACAACAGATTCATTACAAAATTAAGATTACAACAGATTCATTACAAAATTAAGATTACAACAGATTCAGATTGCGATCACAACAGATTTAGGTTGCAAAACTCCAAGTACATCCTTTTGAGGCTCCTTTTGCACAGCAGATTCAGGATTGATCCTCCGAAGCTCCTGGATTGCCTTATGAACTAATCCTCTGACTAGTAGCTTCTGATTGAGGTACACTCCAACGAGCTGCATCTCCTGGTATTTGGCTCACGCTCCCGGTGTCTCGTAGCTAAAAACTATTGCTACTGGTAGCTAAATTTCCATTCGGACATGACCAACTGTTGCACCTGGAAAACAAGTTGTAAAGAAATTAGTAACAACAACGTCAAACTAAAAATTTCCAAACTCGATTTCACTAGTCCTTTACACACATGCACACGAGCATTCGGCAAATACCTGAACCCATGTCCTAGAGGATGAGGCTGCGCCCGCCACGGTGCTCTCCTTGCACGACGGGATGGGGGAGGGAAGCAGGCTAGAAGGGAGGCGAGCGGGGTTCTCCGCCACCGCCGCCACTACACAGAGATGGAGACACCGCCCCCGTAGCACGGAGATGGATCAATTGATGGAGGGGGCTCGCTGGAGGGGGAGGCGGCGACTAGAGGGGGAGGCAGACAATGGAGGAGTAGCGCCGCTAGCGTGGCGGCGGCTGGAGGACGAGGCGCCATGCACTACTACAAACCAAGCTATAGAAGACGCCACGCATAGCCCAAAGGAACCGTTTATGATGAAATTATCACAGATGGTTCTTTTGGAACCGCTCAGGATATAACTATCATGCATTTGCTTTTAAATAAAATCGTCGTGATACATCACAGACGGTTCTTAACAAGAACCGTCTATGATAATCTCAACTATCACAGACGGTTTTAAAATAGAACCGTCTATGATAATCTCAGTCATCACAGACGGTTAGATTTACAAACCATTTGTGAAGTCTCCGTATATCAGAGACGGTTTATATTAAAAACCGTCTATGACTTGGAAGTTTACCATGGCTTCAAATTTTCCTTACTCTCCGATTTTACCATGGCTTCAAATTAGAGAGTAAATTTGAAGCCATGGTAAAATCAGAAAGTAAGAATATTTTTAAGCCATGGTAAAATTAGAAAGTAAGAAAAATTTTAAGCCATGGTAAAATCAGAGTCACAGATGGTTTTTAATACAAACCGTCTATGATGAGATACTTATCATAGACGGTTCATATCAAAAAACGTCTGTGAAGTATCACAGACGGTTTGTATCACGAACCATCTGTGATATGTCATCACAGACGGTTTTTGTCTAAAACCGTCTGTGATTCGCAGCGCGGGAGTTCAAAAAATTTTGAACGCTTCCGCGGGGGGCAAAATATTTGGCGCTGTCCTTATATATTGTAGCTGAGTCGAGGCGGGACATGCTGGGGCGAGCTAGGTTCCCGTGTGTTGCGGCGGCTGCTCAGCTCGGGGCAGAGGGTGTGGCTGGAGAAGAAGAACGGCGCCAAGTGATATGCGCTGTCGGTGAGAAACCTGAGCCTGCCATGGGAGGACGGCGAGTTCAGCTAGAGATGGACACCTCACCCTCTCTCCAGGTTCTTTCCCTTCTTCCCTTGCTTTCTCCTCGATTTCCGCATACATATCACGCCTTTCTCCATTTCGACCCTACCACTACCTCCTCTTTCACTGCCCATCGGAGGAGTCTTCACGGTGCTTGTGGTGGTCGTGCTTGTGTCGTGGTGGTGGTGGTGGTCGCGTGCCGCGCTTGATCCTTTAGTTCGCTTTAACAATTGGTTTCGTTGGTTGTGTGAGGAGTTGTTCTTAGAAAGTCGCTTCTTTGTTGTTCTTGACGTGGTGAGACTGCTCCGCGTTGAGCGGTGCATGTGTTTTTTTTGCAATACAAAAGCTATCACATACGGTTCGAACAAGAACCGCCTCGTGAAAATATTATCACTGAGCATTTGTTCAACAAGAACCGTTTATCCTGCACGGTTCTTGTTCAGAACCGTCTATCCTGACAGTTCTTGTTCAGAACCGTCTATGATAGCTATTTTCACAGACGGCTTGAAACCGCATGTGATAACCGCCTGTTATCGCAGATGCATAAATACAAACGGTTCACAAAACCGTCTGTGATGATGTTTTTTGTAGTAGTGATGGATGGCGGCAGAGCGTAGCCCGCGCGCAAGACGGGTAGGAGGCGCATGGGCGGGGCGCGATCGGGAGGAGGCGATGGAGCGACGGCGTGGTGGGCGGCTGGGAGGCGGGCAGGGCTGAACCCTAGCGCCTCATCGAGGAGGGAGGGAGCGGGGATTGGGGAATGGAAGAAAGGGAGTGACCACGTGAGAATGTGCTAAGCGCGGGGTGCTTCGCAAAGTGGCGACGGTGGGTAGGAGGCGCGATCGTGGCCGCTGGATTCACGCTGGACGCCCAGATCGCTCATGTCCATATGTTCACAAATAGGGCTATGTTCACAGGATATGCCGCCTTCAATGAGAGCCCCACATGTTAGTCTTCCATAAGATCCGATTAAAAGTGCCAAACTTTTGTAATTAAATTTGGTAGTATTTTAGAGAAATCAAGATAGAACTATGTCAACATATGACGAAACAAACAATGTTCATACAACTTGTACCTACATATCGATGGAGTATCACATAAATTGTTTTTTTAATCATTTTGCATTTTTCACTTTGTTGAGCGTTGATTACACTTTTTCATGCTTTGAAAATAATTTATGCAGAAATTAATTGAATCATATATTTATATTTCAATCATTTGGCACTCTAGACTACGCAATGTATTATTTCCATATTAACAATTGGTACATTCCAAATATATTATTTCCTTTTAGGCTAAATGTCCAAATAACGTGACATTGATGCTTATTTAATAGTCACGGGTGTCAAATCCCAAATTTAAAATTTGGAATCTTTTGTGTTCACAGCACTAGTCCCTGGATCAGTAGCTAGTGCCCACAGTTACATCATTGAATATCAATCACAAATCACGAATATGTAAAGCTATTGCATAATAATAAACAAAGTATAAATATACCTTACAGCTTTTGACTTGTAGAATGGCCAGGCAGGCCAAATACCTTTCAAAGAACAACAGCAGAAGCAGAATAAAAATATACCACATGAAACCCTCACGATATACCCAAAGGCAATCGATTGGGGCCCATGACCTAGTCCTTGGCCTTCTTGTCTTCCTGTCTTGACGAATGCACATAAGTGTCCATATAGTCTTCTTCTTTTATACTTACTAAATAATAATATTGAGCGAGTATGAGTACACAACCGTACTCGCGAGCCAACACACAGAATGCAGTTATAAAATATGCAACGTTGTTCAAAGGAATGGCTTGTGGTTCTTTTGTTTGCATAAAACCACTTA
This sequence comes from Phyllostachys edulis, assembly GCA_036346405.1. NCBI lineage: Eukaryota > Viridiplantae > Streptophyta > Magnoliopsida > Poales > Poaceae > Phyllostachys > Phyllostachys edulis. The sequence goes on from JAYEVD010000807.1 coordinate 1,728,710, forward strand.
TTAAAATAGATTAAGTAGTAGCAAATCATGAGACCTAGCATTTTAACTAACATAGGTTTTAACAAAATTAAGTTTTGTTGTAAAATACTAGTGGAAGCTCCAACCTCCTATACCATTGAGTAGCTCCATCCACCCAATGCTCATGTTCTTTCTCGGGTCACGTCCCGTACTTCTCACTAGTTCTCAACCAGGACATCTCAAATCTCTAGGATCCAACCCATCTTTTCATTCCACCCACAAATTATTTTATAAAAATGAAAGTTAATTCAAGTAAGTTCTCAACACTGCCTATGACCGTGGGTACGACTATCTAGATAGTTTTTCACACTCTGTAGAGTTTGCATACTTTACCCACAAGAGACAATAAACTTATAATGTCCGTCTTGACATACTTCCATAGATGTGTGACTAAGATGATTGTCATAAAGCCTTTACAATGCCCCCACCTCAAAGCAACCCCACTCGCTAGATTTCACCTCCTTGGGCCGAGCCCCCGAGATATCTCCCACTTGCGCTATGTAGTTTTCCTGTGGCTCCTACCCATACCCACGCCACACACCCACCAATGGTGAAGTTGCGATGAGACGAATAAATTAGTTAGCCAGGTCGTACCCATTATAGACTTGTGGTTGTACTATTTTCACGCGTAAACAAGAACTCAGTCCTTTATTGACTTGGATGGTACTTTCCCATACCCACTCTAACATGCTCTTCCCAGCACCCACCACGCTTTTCAACCATCCAAGTCAAAATCTGTTTTTGGTTTTCCTTTGTTTTGAAATACTTTTCAAATCAACATATCAGCCAGGCTCTAACCTTGACTGCCCAAATCTAGTATCAAGTTTTAAATGATGTCAAGGCAAATCATTGCCCGCATACCAATGTACCTAAGCACGGCTAAGCATGGCACTTAGGTACATACTTAGTAACTAGTATGTATGCTATTAGTCTAGGGTGACAAAGGATAGTGTCCAAGTTCAAGCATGGGAAGTTTATACGCAATTATCATTAAGGTAGAAGCTATGAGCTAAATCAACATATTTGTATAAATCATAGCAATGCCATTTAAATCAAATATAATTTGCATTTAAAAGTAGGCGCAAAATGATCAAAGTATAGACTCACCTTGTTCGAGGTCTTGAGGGTCTTGGTCTTGCTCAGTCTGGTGTTCCTCAGGAGCCTCGATGTCTATATGTGTGAAAATGACCGAATCTGAATAAGCATGAAAGAATTCAAAATGTTTTCAAAACTTCAAATGAACTCAAAAATGGATGTTTTCTGGTTGACTGGGTAGGTTTGAATTTAGAAACAAGAATCATTTGATTTGGATTTAAAACGAGAGAGAATGAGCTCTCCAAAGTTTTAAATCCAAATAAATCCCAGAAACAAATAGAAGAGAGAGGATACTCTCTCTGACAGGTGTGAAAGCATCTAAGCCCCTAAAAATTGTTTTGGTAATTAATGATAATATGTGAATATGGGATTAATGCGTTTATTGAGTATTTACAAGGTTAAGTCCTATTAGTGAACTTGATGAAGCAAAGACGCATGCTAAAGGACAACATAAAGATCTACATGGCTTGAAGACAAGGTACAAGTAGTCTAGGATCCTTTTGTATTTTTACCGGTCTTGAAGAATTGGTTGGAAGACCGGATTATAGGTTAAATGCCGTACTATTAAGACGGATCATGACTAGCGACTTGATAGCATGTTCTTGTGTCATATGGATCAATTTAGGATTATGCATGCATTTAAATTTGATTTTGAAAGCTCTAAGTGCATTTGTCAGAAATCGGTAGTACCGTAGTTATAATTGCGGTTGTACCGCTTGGTGTGTTATGACCAGGCTTTACTTGGCGGTAGTACCGGATTTTGAAGGCTTTAGCCAACTGAGCGCTTAATGCGCACGGCCAGCTCTTTGAGTACTACTACCGCATTCTTGATCGTTCCGTTTTTTAGTTGGCAGTTCAATAAAAATAGTACAAGTGCATTTTGGCTCAGAAACTCTCTTTGATAATCGGTCGTACCGCGTTTGAGAATCGGATGAACCGCACTGCGGTTGTACCGATTTTTGTATGGCGGTAGGATTTTTCCAGAAAGCATGCAATCTTTTAGCGATATTGGAAACCCTACGATCGGTTGTACCGCTCGTCAATGCGGTTCAACCGGGCGATGCAGATGTACCGCATGTTAGTTGGCGGTCGTTCCGACTGGGATTTTCAATGGCTATATCGAGTATTTTTGGTAACTGTTCTAGCCGTTAACTGTGCTTTGACTTAAGCACGGTTGTACCGCTCCGTAGCCGGCGGTTGTTCCGATTTCGGCTGAAAGTTGGGGCTTGGTCCCCAACGGTCATAATTGTTGGTAGGGGTTATAAATACCCCCCCCCCCATAGCTGCTTAAGGCTGATGTGCTAGAGTTCATTTATCATCCTTAGAGCCCTTGAGCATCCTCTCAACACTCAAAACATACTAGTGCATTAATTGTGAGTTTGTTGAGTCCATTCAAGTGCATTCACTCCTAGTTGATCCATTTGCACTTGAGTGCCATCAAGCGAAGGTCGTTGATCTATTACTCTTGAAGTGTTGCTGCACTTCTAAACGGCTTAAGCGGAGGACAGTGATCTCTTCAAGAAGATTCTGAAGAGGCCCGGTGCAAGCTTGTGAGTGGTTTGGTGTTCGCCATCTTCGGAGCGGAGGAAGAACAACCATAGTGATCTCGAGAAGGCCTAATTCGTGGAGCCGGCTCGAGTTGTTAAGCTTCCTCAACGTGGACTAGTGAAGACCGGCAAGTCTTGATACCACGGGAAAAACTTCGTCGTCTCATTGTGGTTATTTCTAATCTTTACTTTCCGCACTTACATTTCTAGCTTATTTCTTGTGGTAAATTGCTTAGCTAGAATTGTAGCTTGTTTAGACTAAGTCTTTAATTGGCTTAATTTGTTAAATTGTTAAAAAAGTTTAAAAACCTCCTATTCACCCCCCCCCTCTAGTCGGTTATCCTTGATCCTACAAGGTGGGACCCTTGCATTTTCAATATCTTTTTGATTTATTTTCCATTTGGAAATTTGTTAGGACCTGAGATTAACACTCCCAAATCCTCTGTATATTACTGAACTTGTCCCATGATTAGTGGCTAGCTCACACAGTAAACAAATATGGTAACATCTATAATACGCAAAACTTTATTATTAAGTATCAGAACTTATTACCAGAAAGGCTTACGAGCCCACAATAAAGAACACAACGGAAGACAAAGAGCAAGTAGTAGAGCCTAGCTAATCTGCCACATGCAATCGACTTGGGTAGCGGCCTAGTCGTCAAGATCTCCAGCATTGCATAGTCCTTCTCCTCTGAATAACATTTTATTAAGCAAGGGTGAGTACAAATGAATGTACTCCGCAAGTTACACCCAATAACGTAATTATAATGCATGCAGGATATTCAAAGGAAGGCTTATAGGGTTGAATTTGCATAAAGCAATGTTTTCTTTATATACTTGTACTAAGTTTCAAAGCAGATATTCTATAACTAAAATTCATTTTCTAAATTCTTAAGTTTTATAGTCAGATAACATTTACACAAGAGTGCATATTCCCATGATATCCACAATCTCCTCCTTGATGAACACATTGGCAATTTTTCACAAATGCAAATTTTGAGGTTTGAAAAGTAAAAACTCGTCGTTTTCGTACAAAGGCACAACTTGGTCCAAATGCAAGAAAAAGCAAAGGGAATGACCAAGTTGGCTCCAGAATAGCATAGGCAAGTGAGATATGGCAAAAGAAAGCAAGAAAGCTTCATGTTCCCGGAAAGAGCAAAATCTCACTTAAGGTCCATATAAAAGAACAATTGTTCGATATGATCTTTGATCATTGTGAGGATCAAGAATTGCAATTCAAGCTCAGAAGTAGCAATAAGACCATAAGAATGCAAATAAGAAACTCCCCCTCACGATGATCTTCAAGTTTCAGAAAATTTTAAATTCTCCAAATTTCTCCAAATAGCTCCCCCTTTTTCGTAACTCCCCTTTTTCTCCCCTTTTTCAAACATCTTCTCCCCCTTTGACAATGGAGTCATCAAGGAATCACACCTTCCTCTCATCCAGAGATGACAAATGCAGAATGAGGAAAAAGCATAAAAAGGAGCATGCATGAAATGCAATGGAGTAGCTTCATTTTTGTATTTTTTTTTCAATTTTTGAATACAAGAAGCTTTGGAGATTACCCAAAAGAACAAACTAGCATTTCTAATATTGCACAAACAACATATCAGCCTGAAAGCGCTAGCAAGATCATGATAAGACATATATAACAAAGCTAAAGCTAGAAGGCTCTATATAAAGCAATGAATTTTAGCATTTTAAGCAAAGCTTCAAATCTAGCAAATTCATCAACAGGGATCCTAAAATGATACTGGCCATGTCAAAATGTCAATGTGAGATCAAAAAGCTAACAATGACCACATTACGAGACAAACAGGTCCTAAATTGAATCATTTTGCTCAATTTTCTTAAACGTCCATTTTTCAACAGTTTTTCATTTGCAATGAATATTGAAGCTGACTAATGGTGTAACTTAGTGATAAGATCCTGGACTAGGAGACATCCACAAACTCATCCTAAGCTTCGACCAAAAGTTGATTAAAGGTATATCTTAGTGAAGAAGATCCTAGACTAGGAGCCATCCACAAACTCTTCCTAAGCTTCTACCAGGGCGACAAATCTTGAGGTTCGTGTTAGTTTTGACAAGTAGTCCTCATGAGATCGTCTGGATCATCAAACTATCTCTAAGTTCATGTCTTTGACATGCAGTCTCGTAAGAATAGTTTGGCACAATTTAAGCATAAGACAATCTTGAAATTTGATTTTTCATTTTTCACAAGAGCCGTTTTAGATTCTCGAGAAGCACAAGAAGCTCAAGCTCAAGTAATGATCAATTTTAGATTCAAGAGCTAACAAAGCAATTTTGACAGGGCTAATGTCACAAAAGGAGCACTAATTGCGCAACTGGCTAAACAATTCACAAATTGCTAATTTCTTAGTTCAAGTTGTTTATCAAAGTTCTAGCTCATTTAGCAAAGACTTAGCTACACATGTGAAAGCATGATAATTCTAGCAAGTCGAAGAACTAGATATGGCATTGAGCAAGAATTAAAATACTAAAACTCCAAAGGGTAATAAGCAAAGCTTCATTAATTTTAAAAGATAAGCAGAAAAGCTTATATTACAATGCATCTTTTTGGATTTTTCATATGAATGCAATATGATACAATGAGATGCAAGAAAAGCTCGAAAAGCCTAAAAAGATCAAAAAATCAACAAGTTCAAAAGAAGATCAATAAAAGATCAAAAGAACAAGAAAAGATCAGAAAAGATCCAACTCCCCATCAAACCAACCCATAGGGATAAATTACCCCTAACTCACTTCTCAAGGTGGCAAACCTTGTTGGGTCTAAAGGCTTGGTGAGGATATCGGCTAACTGAGCCTCAGACTCCACAAAATACAGCACAATATCACCCTTCTCAACGTGGTCTCTAAGGAATTGATAACGAATGTCTATGTGCTTGGTCCTAGAATGTTGCACTGGGTTCTTAGCAATGTTAATAGCAGAAGTGTTATCGTAGAACTGAGGAACAGTAGCAAAGGTTAACCCAAAATCCTTAAGAGTGGAGACTATCCACAAAATCGACTCTGACAACTAGCAAAGCTGACTACATATTCACTTCAAAGAAGGATTGTGCAATGAAGACTGCTTCCTAGGCGACCAGCGACAAGAGAAGTGCCTAAGAAATGACATGTGCCAGAAGTGCTCTTCCTATCTAGCCTACCGTTCGCAAAATCAGAATCAGAAAACCCCCGAATGGACAGAGAAGACGAGCAGGAAAACCAAATGCCATATTGAAGGGTAGAGTGTAAATACGAAGATGCGCTTAACGGCTTAGCGGTGTGAAGTTCTCGGTGGCCTTTGAAACCTCGCCTGAGGAGGCACCGTGAAGTGAATATCCATCTTGAGGTCGTCAGTACGAATGGGCCGATCATCTTTGCGGTACTCGCGTTGATTCACGGCTTCTCCTTCCTCATCTGGATCCAAAGCAGTCGAGGTTGCCATGGGAGTGGCGATCGGCTTGCAATCACCCATCTCAAAACGCTTGAGCAAATCCTTGGTGTACTTCATTTGATGGATGAAGATCCATTCCTTGCATTGCTTGATTTGTAGCCCCGTAAAGTAGTTGAGCTCACCCATCATGCTCATCTCAAATTCCTCGGACATGGTCTCGTAAAAGCTGGAAATAAGAGCATGAGAGGAACCACCAAAGATAATATCATCAACGTAAATCTGAATAAGCAGGAAGTCATTGCCATGCCTAAGAATGAAAAGAGTCTTATCTATTTTTCCCATTTCAAAATCATTCTTAAGCAAGAAGGTCTTAAGCCTATCATACCAGGCTCTAGGGGCTTGCTTAGGACCATACAAGGCTTTGGATAGCTTAAAAACACGATCAGGGTGCTTGGGATCCTCAAAGCCAGGGGGTTGCCTAACATATACTTCCTCCTCTATAAAACCATTCAAAAAGGCACTCTTGACATCTATTTGATACAATCGAAAGCCCTTAGAAGCAACGAATGCCAGCAGAATACAAATGGCTTCTAATCTAGCAACAGGAGCGAAGGTCTCATCAAAATCTAACCCCTCAACCTGGCTAAAGACTTGAGCTACCAACCTAGCCTTGTTTCTAACCACAAAACCATCCTCATTTTGCTTGTTTTTGAACACCCAACGGGTTCCTATAACATTATGACTACTAGGAGGTTCTACAAGGTTCCAGACTTTATTTCTTTCAAAATTTTCTAACTCCTCATGCATGGCATTGACCCAACTAGCATCACATAAAGCATGTGATATATCATGGGGTTCAAAAGGGGCTACAAATGCAGAGTGAGATAAAATACTCGGATCATGATACCTGGAGCGAGTGACTCGCTCATGCAGATTACCAATCATCTGATCCGGAGGATGTTGCTTCTGAATGTGCAAAGGAGCGCCTGGGGGAGATAGCGTCTCCTCGACCTCCGCAGGTACTGCTGATGAAGAAGTCGCAGCAGGAGCCTCAATTGGAGGTGAAGCAATTGTAGCAGGTTCTGGAGCTTGGGCAGCTTGCACAAGAACATCATCAATAGGTGGAGGAGTAGTATCAAGTTCATCCTCATCTTCTTCAACAAAAATACTCTCTGTCACCTGTAAGTCACCTGAAACATCGAATCTAGCTCCAGGGCTAGTCTCATCAAAAGTGACATTGCATGTCTCCTGGACAATGTTAATTTCAACATTAAAAACCTGAAAACCCCTCGAATGAGCAGGATAACCTAGAAATAAACCATCACAAGTCCTTGATTCAAATTTATCTAGGTTCCTTGTCTTGAGAATAAAACACTTCGATCCAAAGACTCGAAAGTGAGAGACAGAGGGTTTTCTACCAAAACGAAGCTCATATGAAGTCTTGTCCAAAGACGGTCTCAAAAAGACACGGTTTGAAATATGGCAAGCTGTAGCAATAGCTTCGGCCCAAAACCTCCTCGGTGTGCTATACTCATTTAGCATTGTCCTAGCCATCGCGACTAGGGTTCTGTTCTTCCTTTCCACAATGTCATTTTGTTGAGGGACGTGTGGAGAAGAGAACTGATGCTCAATACTGCGCTCAGCACAAAAACAGGCAAAAGAAGTATTCTTGAACTCCGTGCCATTGTCATTGCGAATCGCTCTCAAGGCACCAAGAAGTTCAGAAGCCAAACGAAAAATAAGGTCATGATAATGATCAAAAGCCTCATCCTTCGAAGCAAGAAAGAACACCCAAGAATATCTCGAAAAATCATCGACTATGACAAGAATGTACCATTTGCCACCAATTGACCGAACCCTAGCAGGACCAACAGTATCTATATGAAGCAACTGTCCTGGTCCGTTGGTCATGACCATAGTCAATGACAGGTGTGAGGCGGCAACTTGCTTGCCATGCCTGCAGGGCGCACATACAGCATCCTTGATAGTTTTGAGTTTAGGCAAACCTCTCATGAGATCAAGGCCACTGACTCGTGTCAGATGATCAAAACCAATGTGCCCGAAACGTCGGTGCCAAAGCCAGGTATCAAAAGAAGAAGCAATTAAGCACTTAAGGGATCTGGCAAGAGATTCAGAAAAATCAGCTCCAAAAATTCTACCAACTCTGGAAATCCCAAAAACGAGCTCACCAAAAGAATCAAGCACACGACAGGCATTCTTCTTAAAACGAGTCTCATAGCCATCATCGAGAAGCTATGAGACAGAAAGGAGATTGTACCTTAGCTTAGACACAAGCGCGACGTCCTTGAGAATGAACTTGTCGTTTACCCTGATCACTCCAGTTCCTTCATTGCGCCCTTGTGTATCATCTCTGAAGGTGATGAAGTCATCACCGGTTGGCCGTGTGAAGGAGGTGAACCATCTTGAGTCTCCGGTCATGTGGCGTGAACACTCGGAGTCGACGAACCATGTGTTCTTCCCCCTTCCGCGACAATCCTGAAAATCAAGGAATAGAAGAACGTTGTGTCTCAATACTGGGGTTAGTTAAAAGCGATTTGGGAACCCAGTACTGAGACACATGTCTGCGAGTAGTATGCAAAGCAGATGTGCTATCCTTGATATTATTTGCAGTTCTATTATGAGCAATGGTAACAAGAACATGAGATGCATCCTGTCTAGGAACATGGTGATGAGCATGTGCAACAAATCCTAGACCAGGTTTCTTCTTTTCAGCATGACCATGTATCATAAAAGCTCTAGGTTGATTAGATGATATTCTAGCAATATTTTTCTTAGCGTTCTTCAACCTACGCTAACAGAACTCAACCAAATGTCCACTCTTCTTGCAATAGGTGCAATGGTATTTTCTACCACTAGGAGAAGCACCTTTTGTCTCAAAAGAAGGTTGAACAAACCCTGCAGATTTAAAAACAGTTTTTCCAGGTTGGGTTTTGAATTCAACTAAGCCATTTTCCAAGACCTGAATGACATTAGGCTTGGATTTGTCCTGGGCAGAGTTGTATCCTAAACCTTGCTTCTTAAAAGGAGACTTAGACGTGTCCAGAATCATGTTCAATTGTTTCTTACCTTTAGAGAATTTTTCTAGTGTGTCCTTAAGGTAAGCATTTTCTTTTCCAAAATTAGCACAAGAATCACAAGTCTTGGCCTTAATGGCTCTAGCATGTTTCTCCTTAAGACAAACAACTTCAAGCTTATAGGCAAAGACAAGAGGCACAAGGTGTAGACTCAATTGTGTCCTTAAGCAGCATATTTAGCTCTAAGCGCTTCTAGAATATCCTTAACTTCATGTTCGCGTTCTAGCGAGAAGGAGCAAAAGCTAGATTTAACATTACCAGAAGCATCCAACTTGCTAGACTCTAAGCATTTTTCACATGGAGCAGATTTAACATCAATTAGCTTAGTCCTAGCATTTTCAAGTTGATGCAAAGCAATATCATGAAGCAGATTGCGTTTAGGCAGTTAGGAGTGCAAAGCATAGCAGGATGAACATTCATCAACATCTAGACTCTTAGCATTCACAAGCTCTAATGTCAAATTCTCGACTTGTGACTCTAGATCCTTGTTCCTAGCCATGGTGAACTCTAAAGCCTTATCCTGATTAAGCAGTTGCTCATACATGTTATCGCATCTAGCAGAAAGAACATCATAGGAGAGAGGTACCTCATCGTTGTCATCGGCGTCGACGGAGTCGGCCATGAAGCACATGCCGGTGAAGTCCTTGGCCTTCCCTTTCTTGTCTTGAGGGAGCTCCTCCTCGTCCTTGTCCTCCTCGTTACCGGAGTCCACATCGCTCATGGATTGCTCTCCAAAAGCGGCAAGGACCCGGTGAGCAGCCTTCATGAGCTTGGCAACATCATACTTGGGCTTGCCCCCTTGAGGCTTCTTCCAGGCATGCTTCTCATCCTTGCGGTTTCCCTTACCTTTCAGCTTAGGGCGGTTTGTCCGGATGTGATATAGCTCTCCACACTCATAGCATGTCCGCAGGCCACCTCTCTTTACTTTTTGACATTGTTATATGCCGTGTGACTTTCTTGGCTAAAAGAGCTAAATCGGCCTCAAGAAGACTCTCAAACTCTTCTTCTTGAATAGCAGATAAACATGCAAGAGAAAATCCAGAAGAAGACTCAAAAGAACCATCAGAAGTTCTTTTCAAAGGATCAGCTACCAAAGTCATGTTATCCTTCTTAGGAATACTGCCTCTCTTAATCGCATGAGTCTTGAGTTTGCTATAAAGCAGCTCCAAAGTAAGAGAAGAGATATCAACGTCTTCCTCAATGGCAGTAGCCTTCATCTCCCACTCCTTGGTGTTGATTGCAGCCAAGAGGTGGGTGGCATTCTCAGATTGAGAGTACTCAATGTCAACCGCTCTCATCTGATTGATCACCTTATTGAAGCGAGTAAAAACGTCCTCGATGCTCTCGCCAGGACGTATCTCGAATTTGTTGTACTCTCGCTTGTAGACCGTCTGGCGCACTTGCTTAATCTGGGACGATCCCTCATGGTAAGTTTCGAGGGTGTGCCAAATCTCATGTGCGGTCGCAAGGTTACAAATCCTATCGTACTCTTGCCTACCAAGTCTAGCATATAGAAGGTTCTTTGCCTTGTTGTTGTTAGACAAGAGGGCTCTTGGCCGTTTGCGTAGCAACCGGGCAAAAGCAGTGAGGCTCGAACAACCTCCCATATAGTCGTCCGCCGCTCTCAAGGAAGACTGCATGCGATTCTTCCAATAGGCATAGTCGAGCCCATCGAAGACATGTGGCTTGGTCGAGTACTTATCCATCGCCAAGTTCAGTGACCGGTTAATATCAAGATTGAACTAACCGGGCTCTGATACCACTTGTTGGACCGGAAAGGCGACTAGAGGGGGGGTGAATAGGAGCACGCTCACTTTTTCGCTTTGATTTGGATTCAACACCAATGTCACTCCAATAGCTATGAAAGCTATGAAGATCAATCTACAAGTATAGCGGAAGCCTTGTATTGAATCCAAATCAAAAACCCCAAGCATAGCACTCAACAAACACAAAGATAGGCTGAAGAAACACAAATCGGTACAACCACAGTTATACGGGCGGTTGTACCAATGATCGGTACAACCGCGGGCAAAAGGTCGGTACAACTAATGATCGGTACAACCCATGATTATAAAGGCGGTTGTGCCAATTTCACTGAAACGACCGAAGCAACGAAAACTTAAAAGTGGCACAACTTTTGATCCACTTGGCCAAACTCACGAAATTTGAACCACACCTTCTTAAAAATATTAGGAACCTATTCAATCAAAGATCACAGAGATCCATGCCAAAGTTCCTATCTTTTTAATTTGAGCGAAGGTGGTTCAAAACCGAAAACAAATGCAAAATTTGATCTGGAGACTTGCTCGTGGGTGATTGATGATCAAGATGATCCTAGATGGGTTCCCACATGTCACAGCAAGTTAGATCACGGTAAGAAACCAAACAAAAACTCGCGGATCAAAGAAAGACCCCAAATCACCAAATAGAGAGAAAGAAAACAAATGAACTCATCTTTGAGAGAACTTTCTTTGGATTGATTTGATATGGTATTGGTTTACAGACCACTCCATCAATGGAGGACAAAGACTCAATACATGAGCACAAAATCAAATCCAACTCTCTAGAACCTAACATCCAACTATCAACTCCCTAAGCACAAAAGCAAACCTAGGGTTTACAAGTAATGAAAGGGTTGAGGGGGTGCACCACCTCCCTCCTCTATTTATAGTGGAGGCTTAGACCTTCTAGAAGATTGAACCCTAATGGGCTCCGTTAAGGCCCACACACAAGCGGGTCACATCATGCGCCTTTTAAGCGCCATCTTCATCTCCTCTTGACCTAATCCACTTCTCCAAGCACGTCTTGCGTCGAGGGTTGGCAAAAGGTCACCAAGGCGGTATTTGGTAAAATTACCAAAATACCCCTTCTCGATCTTTTTGCAAAGACCTAGTCCCATCTTTGTGAAGCACCTCCCATGCTTCGCCACGTGTAGGTTGATCTAGCGGCGCTCTTCATGTCGGCAAGCCTCTCCCATCTGGCTCCCACCGAAACCACCATGGCACTTGACCGACCCATTGCCGCAGATCAAACCGTCTAATCGAAGCGCCTGATTCGGTCACCTTTGACCCTTTTGCGCCATGCTTGACTCCATTGACTTCACCTGGCATCCCCGACCGTTCTGGACCTCAGCTCTCCAAGCTTAGTCCCGATCATCCTCGCCGTTGACCGTCATTGACCTCAAAGCAACTTGCACAACAATAGATAAAGAAATCGATTTCGAGAACAAGTTCTTCACAACTTGACCCACGTTAGTCAAAACATGCATCATGCAACACATATGCCATGAAACCTATGAACTTGACCTAACCCAACGACAAAACTCCAAGTTATCCGAAACTTAGAACCAAAATCGGTACAACCGCCATGTAAGGGCCGGTACTACCGCATCGCGGTCGTACTGCGCATATACCTGCGGACGTACCGCTTCTCAAAGGGATCCAAAACTCCCCAAAAACATCCTCTCTAGAAATTCCATACCGCTTCTCAAACGGTCCAACCGTGATGCGGTACGACCGCCATCTACAAGCCGGTACTACCGCACTACGGTCGTACCACGGCTTACACGCCTGTACGACCGATTAGCCTGACACTTGCTGAAAACGCTATTTCGACAAACCGAGAACGACATTGCCAATTGTAACATCATCCTAAGATCTCAGGCATATCCCCATGATATCCACAGACTCAATCAGAACCAGATTCTCCAGCCGGTACTTTTGACAATTTGGGAGAGCCTCCAGAGCCCCCAATCAACCTACGACTCTTGTCAGCTGATGATTATGCCATCAAGAGGCATGTAAATCAATATCTCTTCAAATTAGACTCAGTAAATCCAAGATTCCACTCTCTCTTCCAAGAACAAGTATATGAGCAGCTATATGGACATCACAGGAAGTTTGCATATCATAAATGGATCAAGTGGGCTTATATAAATACTTTGGACAATTATAGTGGTATTTATCAGCTCTTTCATCAGGTGGGTCTTCATGACCTAGTTGCACTGAGGCAAAGTTATGATGATGAGCTTATCAGGCAGTTCTATGCCACAGTGCATGTCTCTCCAGACTTGACCTCAATCAGATGGATATCAGCTACCAGGTATGTGGAGAGCACTAAGGAAGAATTTGAGCAGGTTTTGAGGGTACAGTCCAGGACTTGGTATAAAGTCTTTGAAAGGCCTACTTTATTGTGTCCCGCTTGGGCTGATTATTATGATTCCACTATCAGGAATAAGTTAGGGACAATCACTAGACTGAGGCCCATTCCTAGTATGATTAACAGAATTATCAACCATACCTTTTACCCCAAAAGTGGTAACTTTGATGCAATCCGAGGACATGCATGGAATATTATTGATAATATTATGAGGGGGATAAAATTTGATGTTGTGGATGTGATTCTCCAGGGCATAGTTTCCTCCAAGAATGATAGCATTAAGAGGATTTACTATGCTCCATACATCATGGCATGGATTATGAAGAAAATTGAGTATCGTGGTGGATTGGGATCAGTTCACAAGTCTTACAAGCCACGAGACGGTCTTCCTCCTCGTCGTGGTAGTAATGAGGATGATGAGGGTGATGCCCCTGCTGTTGCTGCTACTGCTGATGTTCCTGCTGATGGTGTTCTTGCTCAGATTCTTAGCACTTTGCAAGAAATAAAGGCAGAACAAACTGCATTTCAAAATGAGACTCGCAACAAGCTACATGCGATGGAGGCAGTTCAGAATGACTTCTTTGATGAGACTCATAACAGGATGTCTACCATGATAGAGAGTATTAATGACTTGGAAGAGATTTTGAGGACCCCTCAGCGATACACTCGCTGTCCTCCTCCTCCTTCTAGGGCCTCTTCTTCGACACCTGTTCCTCCTTTGGCTCCAGTTTCAGTGCCAGAGTCTCAGGCTCCAGCCCCTGTTGATCCAGCTTTAGCCCTAGCTCCAGCACCGACTCTGAGTCGATCGCTCGGGATCGCGCCGATTTCTCCTCGGCTTGAGCCCACAGCTTCTCAGGACTCAGCTCCTCTAGCCCCAGCTCCAGCTCAGGACCCGGCTTCTCAGGATCCCGCCTCACCAGACCCAGTTCCTCCTTCTCTAGACCCAGCCGTCTGCGTTGTTTTTGGTACTTTGATGCCAAGGGGAGAAATGAGAAGACGAGAATGAGAAGGCATAGTTTTAGGGGGAGCAAAATCTTTTGCTATTACCATATATGGACTTATGTGTTTTTGTAATATGGTTTCATTGTTGAACTATCGTGCTTGTAATAGCTTAAAACCTTGTTGCTTATCATATTAAACTTGTTGGATTATGTTTATGCTTAAAATGCAATCGTTTATCATGATCATTATATATTGTTGTATTTCCTCAAGTTCAACCATGTTAAAGAAACTCCGCCAAATTGTTTTTCAAAATCTCTACATGTGCTTGCAAAATCTTCTATCTCTTTTATGCACATGTTTAGGGGGAGCTTTCTTTAAATTTGATTTAACAAGAAAATAATTCTTAACCTTCACTTGTACTTTTTTCTAGAATTGTTTTATTGTTAAGTCATCGAAAGAATATACACTCATAGTTTATTCATAACAATATTTCTCACATATTAAGTGTGTTGTCATCAATTACAAAAAAGGGAGAGATTGAAAGCATATAGGCCTCTAAAAATTGTTTTGGTAATTAATGATAATATGTGAATATGGGATTAACGCGTTTATTGAGTATTTACAAGGTTAAGTCCCATTAGTGAACTTGATGAAGCAAAGACGCATGCTAAAGGACAACATAAAGATCTACATGGCTTGAAGACAAGGTACAACTAGTCTAGGATCCTTTTGTATTTTTACCGGTCTTGGAGAATTGGTTGGAAGACCGGATTATAAGTTAAATGCCGTACTATTAAGAGGGATCATGACTAGTAGCTTGATAGCATGTTCTTGTGCCATAAGGATCAATCGGATGTACCGCATGTTAGTTGGCGGTCGTTCCAACTGGGATTTCCAACGGCTATATCGAGTATTTTTAGTAACTATTCTAGCCGTTAACTGTGCTTTGACTTAAGCGCGGTTGTACCGCTCCGTAGCCGGCAGTCGTTCTGATTTTGGCTGAAAGTTGGGGTTTGGTCCCCAACGATCATAATTGTTGGTGGGGGTTATAAATACCTCCCCCCAACTACTCAAGGCTAATGTGCTAGAGTTCATTTATCATCCTTAGAGCCCTTGAGCATCCTCTCAACACTCAAAACATACTAGTGCATTAATTGTGAGTTTGTTGAGTCCATTCAAGTGCATTCACTACTAGTTGATCCATTTGCACTTGAGTGCCGTCAAGCGAAGGTCGTTGATCTATTACTCTTGAAGTGTTGCTGCACTTCTAGATGGCTTGGCGGTGGAGCACGGTGATCTCTTCAAGAAGATTTTGAAGAGGCTCGGTGCAAGCTTGTGAGTGGTTTGGTGTTCGCCATCTCCCGAGCGGAGGAAGAACAACCATAGTGATCGAGGGAAGGCTTAATTCGTCGAGTCGGCTTGAGTTGTCAAGCTTCCTCAACGTGGACTAGTGAAGACCGGCAAGTCTTCGATACCACGGGAAAAACTTTGTTGTCTAATTGTGGTTATTTCTAGTCTTTACTTTCTGCACTTACATTTCTAGCTTATTTCATGTGGTGAATTGCTTAGCTAGAATTGTAGCTTGTTTAGACTAAGTCTTTAATTGGCTTAATTTGTTAAATTATTAAAAAAGTTTAAAAACCTCCTATTCACCCCCCTCTAGTCGGTTATCCTTGATCCTACAAGGTGGGACCCTTGCATTTTCAATATATTTTTGATTTCTTTTCCATTTGGAAATTTGTTAGGACCCGAGATTAACACTCACAAATCCTCTGTGTATTGCTGAACTTGTCCCGTGATTAGTGGCTAGCTCACACAAGAAACAAATATGGTAACATCTATAATCATAAAACATTATTATTAAGTATCGAGCTTATTACGGAAAGGCTTACGAGCCCACAATAAAGAACACAGCGGAAGACGAAGAGCAAGTAGTAGAGCCTAGCTAATCTGCCACATGCAATCGACTGGGGTAGCGGCCTAGTCGTCGAGATCTCCAGCAGCTGCATAGTCCTTCTCCTCTGAACAACATTTTATTAAGCAAGGTTGAGTACAAATGAATGTACTCCGCAAGTTACACCCAATAACAGAATTATAATGCATGTAGGGATATTCAAAGGAATGCTTATAGGGTTGAATTTGCATAAAGCAATGTTTTCTTTATATACTTGTACTAAGTTCCAAAGCAGATATTCTATACTTAAAATTCATTTTCTAAATTCTTAAGTTTTATAGTCAGATAACATTCACACAAGAGTGGTGAAGGATACCCTCCTATCACATGGCTACCCGTCCAATTCACCATTTGGATAAACCATCCAAAATCATTTCATAAAGTCTTTTGAAAACAAAAACCAAAATCTAACTTTGCTTTGGCTTTGCTAAGCATGTATATGACCATGGACACGGCTATTCCTGATAGTTTTACACTCTGTAGAGGTTGTACATCTTTACCCACAAGAGATAAGTAGTTATAATATCTGTTTAACACACTTCCAAAGGTTTGCGACTAAGTGATTATCACAAGGCCTTTACAATGCGTCATCCCACCATAGTCCCGCCACGCTAAAGTTTCGCTTCCTTTGGATTAAACCATCTGCCAGATTTAAGCCCCCTCTTGCGCTAGGTGGGAATACATAAAAGTAGATCATAAAAGACACCCACACAGCCGGATGGCACGACCATGGTAAAATGTTGCAAATTATTTAGCCTAGTCATGCCCATTTCCTGACTTGCGGTAGTACGTTGGGGCATAGCAAGATGCGGCATGAAGACTGGTCCTTAATTAACTTGGGTGACTTTCCATAAGAACCCTCGGGCCTCGATCATAGAAATGACTCGATCCCATGCACCAATGTGCACCATCCAAACATCCATTTCGCCCAAGTCCAAACCAATTTTTATTTAATTACCAATTTAAATCATTTTATAAACTTCTATGGTAAATACAATACCATAGTATCATTTTAAATCATAGTTGAACATTTGGCTAAAGTTCCCTAAATCAAGATTTTTAGTCTAAGCTTTGACTAAGCATAATTTTCCAACGTGTTCTAGTCATACTAGTGTATCAACCAGATTTTCTACTAAGGTAACAAGGGAATGACAACTTCAATTTCAACATTGGTTGTACAATGGTAACGAAATTAACTAGTAATTTAAAACAGGAATTTAAATTACTGGAATATAAATAAGCATGCAATAATAGTTTAGAACAGAATTTAAATAATTTTAAATATTGGGCCCAAGTATTATCAAAGGATATAACTTGCCTTGCTCGTTTAGTTGTTGTTCTTAAGCGGATCCGAACAAATTGAATAATTACTATATAGATAGCTAGATCTTTTTTAAGCTGAATTTAGAAATTTGAATCACTCGAATCAGAGCTTGAACGAAGGAGAACAGGCTCTCGGAAGTTTTGAAATCATATGGTCGGAAGGAGGTTCGACTGGTCAAATGGTTTCGACTACCTGGTCGAAGGAGGTTCGACTACACGACGTGGTCAGAAAGAGGTTCAACTACACGACATGGTCAGAAGGAGGTTATTTGGTCGAAGGAGGTTCGACTACGATGTGGTGGAAGGAGGTTCGACTACGGCGTGGTCGAGAAGGAGGTTCAACTACGGCGTGGTGGAAGGAGCATGAGGAGAATAGGGCACGAGGAACTCACCAAGACCGAGAGAGAGTCGGAGAGTGGTCTCAGAGAGCGGCGAATGACGGAGAAAGCTTCATGGTCGAAAGCGAAGAACTGACGATGAAGGGGTTGGCTGGGACTGAAGGAGAAGAGGAAAATGCGGTGGCTCCTGTGAAACAAAACTGAAATTGAGTGAGGGGATCTCTTCAAGGAGCTCTGGGACACGAATTGACACGGGTAGAAGGGGGGCTGCGCTGGTGCGGCAAGGACCAAGAGGAGGCGCATGACAGCTTGAACTTAGAGCTCAGGGCTTCGGGCAAACCACAGTAACAAGAGAGAGAGAGAGAGTTGGGTGGGCGAAATCAAAAGAGACGAGGGGTCATAGGGCGCTATTTAACGGGAAGGGAGTAGCAAAAAGCTTCACGGCATGGGCGACTCTGGATGGCACGGCTTGGAAGAACAGAGGAGGATGGGGGTAGGTGGGGAGACAAGTGGGGAAAGCAGGCGTGATGAAATTTAATCATGCGTCGCCGAGGAAAAAAGGCGGGATTCGTCTTGGGCGATGACTTTTCGGTGACCGTGACATAATCTGACAGCGACTCGGTATGGGGAACAACGGGAGGAAGACAATGGGGAAAAGCGATGGTGGTCGGCCGGAGGTGAATTCAAAGCCAAGTGGCTTGGTTGAAACTGAGAGGGTGGTCAAAACCGAAAGGGTCTGGCGGAGTTCTTTGCTTGAGGATAGAGAAAAAATTTGAGAAAAGGATTTTGGCCGAATCAAAATTCGGATTTCTAATATATTTTTGAATTACTGAAATTGGAAGAAATCAAATAGACCTTTAGAAAATACTAAATAGAGTTCACAAATTCTAGAACAATTCACGAAATTATGGAATTATTTTGAACTTAGTAAAATTATTTTCATCTTAAAGTTGGCTTTTATTTTTGCACATAAATTATTTTAAGTTTATGGGAAATAGGAAAAGCCTTTTAAAATCCTAAAAATTCCAAAAATTAATTAAATTTTCCTTTTTAACTTTAAATCCAATAAAAACCTAGAAAAATTAATAAATTTTAATTTTGACTTTTAATAATCTTGGAATTCAAGAAAAGGTAGAAAACACTTTTAAAACTCGGAAAATCCATAAAATAATAATTGTATAAATTTTATTTTTGGTAAGCTGAACTTTAGGTTGTTACAAAATTACTATAGTAGTGACGGCAATTGGGGCCCTTAGCATTTTAATTATTTTTTATTTTTTCCTTATCTGAAAAAAGTCACAATCATTCTTAGGTGGGGTTTGACCATCATGGACTTGATCCATGTGAACAGTGCATAGACCACGGTCCATGTGCCACTATGCTATTTCATGGGGTCTACACTATGCACTAAACAAGATGGGGCTAGATGTCATGGACTTAGTATATGATTTTATTCCTAATTACACTTTTCTTAACTAGTCGGGCCCACATGTCGTCTTGTTTTAACCTCTAACTAACCTTGTCCTAATGATGTCACTTTGTTCCCTAATAGTTACTGCTATCTTGTGTGTTTCCCATTTGAATCGGAGCAGAGGAGCTCACGGGCCATGCTTGCCGCTTGACAAGTTGGGCCACGATGCACTGGGAGGCCCAAAATGGATTCCCGTGAAACTCTTGATCCGTTGGTGTCGGCAGCGAGGCTGAGGTGGTCCACAGTGGTGACACGACGACATCTAGCAGCGGCGGCATTCAGGCTCCAGCGAGTACCATGTTCTAGCGACGTCCTTGGCAAATGAAGGTGCGCACTAGCTTTTAGGGGCATGGGGAGCATATCGGAGTGGAGGGGCGGTCGAAGGAGGGCCAGCGACAAGGACCCGAGGTGGTGTTAGTTATCGGGGAAGCTCAAGGAGGTGAGGGGTGCTTGAGGCGGAAGCAATCGGAGATGGGCTCACCAAGCGAGGTGTGACGATGGAAATGGCGGAGTTGGCTGTGAGCGAGGAAGGCGAGGTCGCCGGCGAGAACTTGTGAATGAAGGGCAAAATTGATTGAGGGGATTAGAGCCTCTTGTCTTGGAACACAATATGACATGCACGACGGGGGAAGGAGCTCACCGAGATGGAGGCGCAGCGAGGGCGGCTTCGGTGGCGGGAACAGAGCACCGTGCGCCTTGGGCAATTGTGCTCAGTGGAAAGGGGAAAAGGAGGAGGAATGGCAGGGAGGGGAGAAATGCATCTCGGCGAGGCCCTTAAGTAGGCGGGAGAGGGAGGCGGTGCTGGTGGCCGGGTGGGACACGTGACGGGGATGGTAGTGGGTGGAGCGACATCAAGGCGTCGTGGGAGCAGTGCCACAGAGCGACGGGTTGGTGGCCTACCCATCGTGATGGCACGACAACGGGCGTGACACGAGCAACAGCAAAGGGTGTCCTCGCGGCATGGCGCTAGGGCGGCAGGTGTGAAATTAGCTCGGTGGGGAGGACGAACCAGGTAGGGGGCATGCGGTGCGCAGAGAAGAAAGAGAAGGAGGAGGGTGAGGCTGGGCCGGGTGTGTTCGGGGAAAATGGTGGGCCAAGACCGGAGGTTGGGCCGGGAAAACAAAAGGGGGAAGGGATGGGCCAAGAAAAAGGCTAGGCCATCTATGGCTAAGAGGGGAAATGGGAAAAATGGAAAAAGAAAAGAAGGGGATGGGGGTTTGGCCAATTTCCAATTTTTGTTTAATGATTTTCCAATGATTCTCGGGTATTCCTAGATCAAATTTGGACTTAGGATTTGCCTTTAGGGTTTTAACTTCTCATTATTTTTAAAAGGAAACATATTTAGTTTTCTTGTAACCAGTTGTTTGCTTTCACAACATGTTCCAAAGAATGAACGAGTTAAAATAAACTCCAAAAAGCATGCAAATAAGACAACAACTGATAACACAAACAAAGCTTAAAAATCCTGCATTTTTAACTTCGGGATTTTTGGCAAAAAAAAAATTGGGCTATTACAACGGGTGACCTATTACCATCTAGGGGCAATAAGTCACCATGTTCAATCTAGGCCCTTAGATTAAACTAGATGGACAGTTCACAATAATGTGGGAGTACCTTAAAAAAAATGCCCTACGATTTAAGCCAGCAGTGACAAGAATGTGGGGATGTTCTTGTGCTTCTACCTACAACATGGACAAACACCTTAGGTGAATACATTTTTGCAGTCAACTTAGACATCTTGTAGGAGGGATAAAGTAGTAGCACCAAACTTCACAGAGTATTCACAGGGTATAGTCCACCATTCCATTGTAAGAATCACAGTGGTCTAAGCCAGGGAAAACAATTTCGGTGAAATTTCACTAAAATTTTGGATATTTCAGTGATTCGCCCCCTCAAAATTTTTCTAATTCGTTCAAAAAAAATTCTGAAATATTTGAATTTGTACATGTCTTTGCTATTGAGCGTATCTTGACCTAACTCAAACCCATAAATTTGTAGTTTGTAGGTTTGTTTGGTCACATGAATTTGTATAACTTGAGAAGTTGAGATCATCAATAAATTATATAGGCATGTCGAACCTAGGAATGAAGGATCCTGAATCCTCTGTGCTTCATACACTAGTCCAAGAACAGCTAGTGTACACAGTAAACAAAAAATGATAACAAATTCATATCACACATTTATTGAATAATCAACTGAGTTTATTACAAGCGGCCTGAGGCCAAAATAAAAGATACAGCAAAAAATCGTAAATAAAAGGTAGGCCACACAATTTGCCACAGGAAATCGTCTGGGGGCGCGGTCTAGTCTTCCAAGTCCTCACCATTTGGATAGAAGTCTTCTTCTGAAGAAGAGTTATTAAGCAAGGGTGAGCACAAACAACCGTGCTCCACACGTTACACCCAATAACAGATATAATGCATGCAGAATAGTGTCAAGGAAGGTTCATATGGTTGTTTTGCACAAAGCGACATTTTCAAGTTTTAAATACCATTACTAAGTTTCAAGGCAAATTTTAATCTATAGCTAAAATCAAACTTTTAATTTGATCCATCAATCTCAAGTGTAGGATAAACTTCCATACACAAATGGTGAAGGACTAACCACCTTACACCAGGTTTTCTACCCAATTTTTTCAATTGGATTGAATATCCAAAAACATCTAAGTTTGAAATTATTTTGAAATCAAAACAAAGTCTAATCAACAAAAGGTTTTGCTTAGCATGTCCATAATCATGGAAGTGACTATTCGAATAGATTCTTACTCTGCAGAGTTGGTATAGCTTTACCCACAAGAAACCGTTTGCTTAACATGTCGGTCAAAACACGCTTCCAAAGGCGTGCAACTAAGCAACTATTACGAGGCTTTTACCCTACATTATTTCAATATAATTATGCCCGCTAAGATTTCGTTATCGTAGGCTTTGCACCAAAACGATGACCCCCTCTTGCGCCATGTGAGTATTAACAATAAGTCTTCACGACACCCACATCTTTCTATGACATAATCATGGTGGAATAATATAGTTTAATTGGCCAAGTCTGTCCTACTCTAGACTTGTGGTGTTACGAGTTTGGCTTAACAATCTGCAGCTCGCAGACCGGTCCTTACATGACTGGGCAACTTCTAAAACAATCCCTGGGCCTCAACATTCACTAATTTGAGCCCGTGCATAAACTTGCACCCACCAACGATCCAATTCGCCCAAGTCTAAACTAGTTTTGTTTATTTTTCTTATCAAAACATTTTTCAAACATTATATGGTAAATACAATACCATAGTCTTATTTGTAAATCATCTTTGTAAATTTTTGCTAAATTCCCCAAAATCAACTTTTTGGTCAAAGCATTGGCTAAGCATAATTTTCTAATTTATTTTACTAAGGTCACAAGGAAATGGCAATCCAAACATCAATTTTGGCCATACAAAGGAAATAGAGTAACTAGGAATTTAAAACATGAATTTAAAATATTGAACTACAAATAAGCATGCAATACTTTGAAACAGAATTTAAATAACTTTAAATAATGGGCTCAAATATGATCAAAGAGTGTAACTTGTCTTGCTCAAAGTCCTCATATTCTAATTCTTCAAAAGGGTCAAGCTCTCCAGAGTCGTCAAAATCTATACGCGAAGACAATCCAAATTCAAACAAGATTCAAATAAATTCCAATAAAATTCAATTGAACTCCAAATTAAATAATTTTGGTTTAGTTGGCTAGATCTTGAGTTTAGATTAATTTAGAAATTTGAAAGGGCTCAATCAGAGTTCGAATGAAGAAGATATGGCTTCTGAAAGATCTAATCTAAAGAAAATACTCAAAAAGGAATTCGAGTACTGTTCATTGAGCACTGTACATCTAGTACTATACGTGGTCATAGGAGGTTACGGCTACGTGGTCGTCGAAAGGCTTTTCGACCACACTGGTCGAAAACGGTTTCGACTACTGGTCGAAAGAGTCTCGACTACGACCAGGGTTTCGGCTACTAGTTGAAAGAGTCTCGAGTACGACCAGGGTTTCGACTACTGGTCGAAAGAGTCTCGACTACGACTAGGGTTTTGACTACTGGTCAAAAGAGTCTCGACTACACTGGTCGAAGAAGTTACGACCACTTGGTCGAATAAGGTACAACTACAGGAGGGGCACGGGTCCTCGATGGTCACTGGCGCTACACGCCACGGTGAGTTACGCAAAGATGCCCAAAAAGGAGAGGAGATGACACTAAACCTTATAAGTTACCTTGCGGCGGCGGAGCACTACGGAGTGGCTGACGGCGAAGCTAGGTCGACAACGGCGAGGTTGCTTTGGTGGTCTTTTGGTGGCGTAGAGGAGCGTCTGAGGTAGCCCACGGTGCGGTGATGACGACGGTGCAGTCGACGGAGGAAGAGTGTCGTTGACGGTGAGGCGATCGATGGCGAGACCTTCGGCGGTCGGCGAACTAAACCTCAAATTCAGGCGGCTAGAAGCGGCAGGAAGCTGCGAGAGTGGAGGGGACGACATGAGGGGTAGAGGCGCACCCGGGGTGCCCTTTTATAGTGCACGAGGGTTGTCGAATTGACGTAGCACCGTGAGAGTTTGTTTTGGAATCGGTGGTGAGATAAGGACTCCGGTGGCGATACAAGATAGAATCAAGTTTGATTCGATTACGAGAGATAAAAGGATAACGCTGACAGGGCAAGCGAGACAAAAGCGATAGGTTTTGGCCGAATTCTAGAAGCTTTGTGTCACGAAAATGGCGGAGTTGCACCGGGAAGAAAGGGAGGTGAGTGATGGTCCTGACAGGTGGGGTCCATCGGTAAGAGAGGGGGAGAAGAGTAGGAAAGGAAGGGCCGACGAGTGGGGCCTAAAGAGATTTTTATTTTCTTTTGATTTGATAATTTTAGAAATTGAGTTAAGTCAAATTAGCTTCTAGAAAATAGTAAATAGATTCCAAAATTATGAAAAAAATCACAAAATTCCCGAGTTATTTTGGACTTAAATAAAATATTTTCAACTTAATGTTGGTACTTAATTTCGCAAATAAATTATTTTAGCTTCAAACTAATTAGGGAAAATCCAGAATTTAAAGTTTGGGATGTTACAAGGCATGTCTGAATGAATTTATATTCATATTGCTGAAGTATGCCACCATCCATTGCTACAGCCTGCTCTTAGCTGAGCTGAAAGTTTAGTTGTTTTGGCCAAAAATGATCTAGATATTCCATTATCTGCTACAATTAGCTTGTTATTACTTAGAATCTTCCTATCCAATGAGAACTCCACATGGATACATGAAATTTTTCAAAGTTTAATATATTTATACAAGATTAAATTTCATGAGGGCAATCTATCATTTTATTTTGGTGTCAGCCAATAATGCAACAATCTGAACTACTCTGTACATTTTTCAAAGCTCTAAGATCTACAATTCACATAAATACAAGATTCATCAACCACAATTTATTTTTCAACCCGGTTTGGCCATTTGGGAATTAGGGATTAGGGATTTGGGATTGGATACCTCACCTCAGTGGCTTGGTCCTATGTGCTCAGGGCTCGCCGGTTTGGTCACTCGTCGGTCACCTAGATGGCCATGCCCACGTGCTTTCCGCCATTGTTGTCGGCCACCTCGCTCATGGCTCACCTTAGTCGCTAGCTCGGTTCATCGCTAGACCGCCTCCATCATGCCACCCGCTCGGAATTGGAGCCTCAGTCCTCAGAGTAGCGCGCCTCGCCCTGCTGGCCGACCCACCCCATTGGCCGTTGTGCTCAGAAACAGAAGCAGCTGCGGTGGCCCATGATGCTCCTCCTTCTCTCAGCCCTTCCCTTCTCTCAAAGCCGCAAGCTTGTTGCTAGCCGCCACGCTCACCGCTCGGCGTGGCGTCATGCCTACCATCGCCCATAAGCCCGCAAGGTGCAAGGGCAAGGCTGTGTGTGTGTGTGTGTGTGTTTCTTTTGAGAGAGCGATGTGAGATCGAGAGAAAGAGAGATCGAGTGAGGGCAATATTCGGAGTGAACATATGAATACGGTATATATTGAAATGGTTTCCACGATGACTAGCATTTGTATCAAGGATTCAAATCCTCCACATTAGCGTAGTAAATGCAGACTGATTTGCATTTCTCTTATTAATCATCGGATTGAACGTGAACGGTCCAGATTTTTAGGGGGTACTGTAGCAGTCACTGTACTTGTCACTTTTCATGTGTGATACCATTTGTAAAACATAATA
This sequence comes from Phyllostachys edulis, assembly GCA_036346405.1. Classification (NCBI taxonomy): domain Eukaryota; kingdom Viridiplantae; phylum Streptophyta; class Magnoliopsida; order Poales; family Poaceae; genus Phyllostachys; species Phyllostachys edulis. The sequence goes on from JAYEVD010000807.1 coordinate 1,754,266, forward strand.
AAATTTTAATATTATGACAGTACTTTTTGAGATAAATCTATATAAACGGTACTCATATGTTCACTCCGAATATTCATATAGATATCAATAACAAAAGTTTACAAAGTTTGACTGCATGTATCCTAATATGTCTCTCTTTTGTGAGTCGAGGGAGTAACTATGACAAGCGCTGCGAAACACACCCACACGCACTACCTTGTCAGGCCTTGGTTGTAGTACCAAAACTGCGTACTGCAATATCCAATTAGAGAACATCTACGAACTTAAAAAGAATAACCGCGCGCTTTCAAGTTTCTTGATAGGAATGTGACAAGGCGGCTGTAGCAAAGAAGAAAGAAAAGGATTTTTACATTGGCTTCCTCATCGTTCGAATCGGCATTCAAATCTAGCATAAAAAAAGGTGAAAATTAGCTGGGTAACATTGTACAAGATTTCAAACCGAGGAATAGCATCCAAAATGAAGCTGCAGGTGTTTTTTATATGTGACTTACTGGGCCGAAATGCGGTTTATTTATAATAACTGAAGGGATGAAATTGCAGAGTAGCAGTTCCAGCTGCTGTGCTACACGGCAACGTGGGGATTGTATTTTGGGCCAAGAAATTGTTTTGTGTGCTGATTTGAATCGCAGTTGTTATTTTCCATGAAACACTTGTCATTTTACCGTGCCATGACCTTATTTTCCGGCCGTTCGATTGGAATCATCTGTCGTCAAGTCTATTGGCAAAGAGTGGTCAAACCAATGTTTTAAGGTCCCATGTCCGCTTGTGTGAATTAAATTAAATTACTAGCAAGGAGAAGGCCAAGCCAGGGTGGATCGCCCATCACGTCCTGTGCTCCAGACGATAAGGCGCACCGACAGGAGTCGTACGAGCTGATCAGCATGCCAGCCTACCCGGCCCCACCGGTCAGCCTGCAGCTACTGTTCATCATATTCCCCACCACCTGTCAGCCTCACGGAAGGTACAGTACCTGTATTATATATATTCCTCCTGTGTTCGAGCAACCTCATCATCAAAATTGTTTGCACCTTGTAGTGACGTGGCTCTTCGTCTGCATCACAGACAAAATATATTATAAGCACCAAGATCATCAAAATAATTAAAATAATTATTAACATCATTAAAACAAAGTATTGATACCACTGAAACTATATGCAGGAGTAAGTGGGGTCAGGCCACATATGCTAGTGGCAGTAAGCGGAGGGCTCAGATGTATATTCCAAGGATGTATTGCCGTTTTTTTTTCTTTTCGGACAAACGTGAGGTATAATGGATAGTTTGGGTATCACATCCATTTTTTCTTTTGGACTTTGGAAACTTTTTTTGGCGGAGAAAAGAGAAAAAGGAAGAGAGAGCAAGAAACTCATTTGGTTGTTACGATTGTTCGCTTAAGTGGAGGGGATGGTCTAATAAAAAGATAATATGTATTTAAACAGAATTAAGCAAAAACCTTAATATTTATATTCGTCGTTACTTTTCTTGAACATTTTAAATTCCTAGATGCTAACTACTGACAAAAGTTTTTAGTTTTGCATAGTTTTGTTTTAATAAAACTCCATTTACAACCAAAAAAAAACTATTCGAACACCCCATGTAAGAGTGCTGGATGAGGAAGACTTTCGTGTTGATTGAAAAAAATGTGGTTAGTAAGATTTGGTACTAAGATAATTAGACCAAAGAAATATATTCTAGTAATCCATTTGACAAAGCAAAAATATTTGAAAGACCAAGTTCCTTGTAAAATATAAACAAGTACTACTTGCTGGTGTCCAATTAATTGGCTTTATGGCTTAAGAGTAAAGTACCAAGGTATTGATTTTTAAGGTTGGGATATAGAGCTTGATCAACAATATTGTCGAGGGTAATGAAATGGTTAGGTGTTAATATTCATATAATGATTTACAGTGAGAATCGGCATTGCAGAAGAGAGAGTAGCGAAGTAGGAGTCTCCTGTGTGCTGATATTTAGGAGAGATGGCTAGGAGTTCAATTTAATCCAGTGACCAAGTAATTCATCCACGAAGGTGGGGATTAGAATTCGTCGAGGTGTACTACTGTACGGATTATTAAGATACAACTTGTATTGGACATATCGAACCAACCTGCAAAAGTACTTATTTTGCTAAGTGCACACAGATAGTGAAGAGGCCATCGATTCCAATGGCTGCACATGATGGCAGGTCCCGCCTTGTCTCCTACCCCCACCAAGAAGGATACGAATTTTTGTGTGCATGTTTTCACACGGATAATGAAGAGGCCATCGATTCCAATGACTGCACATGATGGCAGGTCTCACCTTGTCTCCTACCCCACCAAAAAGGATACGAATTTTTGTATGCAGGTTTTGCGTGCGCCACCATATGTGCCCAAGACGCTTTGGACGACCCAGTCTAATTCGTTTTCGATGATTAATTAGAAAGTTTTTAGTTGTAGTTTCTAAGTCATTTCTTTTATTTCTTATCTCGAGTCGTAGGCTATACATAGGCCATGTAACCCATCTATGGGGAGACCACGATTAAATATTTTGATAATTATACTATTGTTTTCTAGGTTAGCCAAGTGTACATTCAAGAGAACTGAGAGTTTCTTGTCACCGTTGTTCCTATGAATCATTTGGTTTTGCAAGAGCATCGTCACGTCTATTTTTGTTTGGTTAGGTAGACGGGATCACGAGTGTGTGGTTGGACGAACTTTTTTTATTATATGTTGCTGTTTTGACGATGATTGGCATCATCGGTTCGTCAGGTTGCATGAATCCAAAGTTACCCTTATCCTACGTCGTGAAGATTGGGCACCCTATATCAATAAGGAGGAAAGATAGGATACTACACTAATCATCACCTCTAGTCTCTAAACGCCTATACGACTCTAATTACGGTCTTAGTTCTCAGATGCTAGAGAAGAAAATATGAAATTCATGGGAGCAGATCAATGGATGGTGTCCCTTGAGAAGAATAGAAGAGAAAGGCTACAAGACATTCCAAAGGTCAGGTAGTCTCTAACTACACACGTGATTTTATCTCATGCGTATACGTTTTGTGTTGATCGGCTGCGACCGCGCATGCACCGACAAACTCGTGGGTCTGTCTGCTTGTTGTTTTGCAACGTGAACTACATGAGAGTTGTTCAAACGGCTATTCAAGAAAAAAAAAGTAAATCTAGTTGAGTCATACAGATACAAAAACAAATAAAACAAGCAATTGTAGTAGAGCTTTGCTAAAATTGATTACTCCCTCCTGTTCACAAAAACATGTCATTTTGGGATACGCACAATCAAAGCGTGCAAATTTTGGTTATTGGTATCTTTTTAAATATTTAGATTAGTTATATGAAAATCGCATATGTAGATTCGTCTCGAAAAGTAATTTCATAATATTATAATATTATTTGGTTTTATAAATATATCATAATAGTAATTAGTTGTTAAAGTTGTATTTTGAGGATTGTATCGATGTACAAAACGACTTGTTTTTGTGAACCTGGATAGAGTATTACTTGACACCGTAATTTTAGGCTTGGTACCATGTAATTTTAGGTGATTGAAAGATAAAAAATTTAATGTGATCGAGAATTAGCAAAACTCGTAAAGATCCATATGAGTGATGTGTTTGGACACTTTGTTACTCAGGTGTTGAAAAGTCAGCACATGAAAAAAAATGCTTCTACCAGGCTTTTTGCCTGTTTCGTCCTAGGCCAAAGTCCGATCCAGAACAGCCATTTTGAATCAAAATGTTCTTGATGTTGCTTGAATAAACATGTTCTTGGTTGTTGCTTGAATTAAAATGTTCGTGCAATTTGTTGGATCCGAAAATATGTAAGAGGAGATGAACCCGAAAACCAAAAACCGAAAAAATCTTGGTTCATGCAAATTCCTTTAAGCCTAAAATCCTAATATGAGAGAGATGGGATTGGAGCTTTTTTTATTTTTAAATCCATTTTTTAAAAATAATTTAAAGACAACATTTCTCTAACTTTATTTTCAATTTTGACTGCATTGGTCACGCCATGATCCATGACGTAACCAAACTGTGTTGTCACGGCACCGACCGCGGCATAGCCAAACCTGTCACGATAGCTATCCAAGCTAACATGCGTCCGTTTTTAGGCTAAGTCCTGTCATGCCAAGAGAAGTGGCGTGATAGCACTCGTTTACCACGCCAAGGTCCGTGACGTGACAATGTGCTTTTGCCACGTCACGCATTGTGGTGTGTCCAAAGGGATCAGAACTAGAAATAAAGTTAGAAAGATGTTATCTTTAAAATATTTTTAAAAAATAGATTACATAATAAAAAAAAGTTCATGGGATTGAGATCAGAGCTAAGAGGGAGAGAGACCGGAGCTGAGAGAGATGGAAGAGAAATGAGAGAGAGAGGGACCACATGTATTTGCCTCCACATGATTTTTTTTGGAACCGTATTTTGCGTTCCATGTGCACCAATATCAAAGCCAAATATATGGTGTGGATAGTACATTTCATACACTCGAACTTTAGGCCTCCATAGTACCTTGAAGCTTTACCTCTCATAGTTGTTAATTTTATTCCAGAGACTATTCCGATTTTTCTCTTGGAGTGAAACATTTCAGTATCGATTCATACCGGTATACCGTTCCGGAGTATAATATAATAATAATATATATAATATATGTTTGATATTTGCTAAATAACGTATGGCTTCATCGTGTCATCTTGCCACGCATGACAAAGCTTGCGCTATGAAAGTTATTATATTTTTTTCACACTATGGGCCCCACTTTTGCTCTTATCCTTAACTTGCCCGCCAACCCATGGAGCTCTCCCAGCCACTCGTTAGTCATTATTAGTCGGTCTCCATCTATGGGGCCACCATCAAGTTCTTCCGCAGGGATGCTATTGATGGCATCAATCAGGAGACCAGCCTAGGCCCATAAAACAAATGGATTGATGGATAGTTGTGTTCCTTCTTTCAGAACATTTCCAAGAATTTATAGTTCAACAATGTGCTGTTTGTGCACACAATTCAATGCATCTAGCAAATTTACTTGAGTGCAGGCAAGTACTAATGGACATCCAGAAAAACGAGGATTCCGTTCTAGCTATGAACTTAAGATCAAACACCTACCAAAATCACCGACAAGAAATGATTCATGAAAGACGGTAGGATCTATCACAAGACCAAGGCCATCGATTGCAGGTAAGATGAAGCCCAATAGCAAAAGAACAAATTCAAGGGAGAACCCTGCCAATGGTCGAGAAGCTGCTACCTTAAGTAGGTCCTCTCGATTGCGAACAATATTGACAATTCTGGTAGTGGCACCAAAACATCATATCTACAACAAATAGAACAGTAAGACTCATATGTTATGGTAAGACAAAGTACTGAGCTTGATAAGAGAGTAAAGATGCAAAAATAATTGTTATCACCAAAGCCCAGGCCTACTTCCCACTTCCCCAGTATCCCCGCATTTCAAGAGGCCTTTCATACCAGTGGCTTATATATGCTAAAAGCACATTTCAGATCAAAAACATTTCCTTTGTATTAACAAATCTGCAATACAACCAAATACAATTCTTAAGAATGCTCCTGTAATGTTATCTAGTAATCCATAATATCAGTTTTCCATCAAACAAAATAAGCAAGGAAATCACCTACATTTTATTTCAGAACATGTCAAGTTTTAAAGCTAGAAAGGATATATGGTAATTAGAACATATATTCCTTAGGTTAAATTGTAGACCTACAATCCAGCTTACCTGCCAGTTAGGAACAAAGTATGGTACTGCAAGCTTGATTCTAGTATCCCTAGTAGCAACGATATGTCCAATTTTAGAGGAGGAGAAGATTGTGAAGATATTGCTTGATAAAGCTTGCGATAGTGATATGAGAGTCCTTCCCATTGTTGGGATGGGTGGGCTGGGCAAGAGAGACCACCTTTGCGCAGCTCATTTACAATGACCCTGAAATCAAGAAGCATTTCGAGCTCCAGAGGTGGTGTTGTGTGTCAGATGATTTCAACATTGCTAATATTACGAATGGCATCTGCAAGACCAATGAGAGAGATCGTGAAAAAGCATTGCAGTTTCTCCAGAAAGAAGTAAGTGGAAAGAGGTATCTGATTGTGTTGGATAAATGGGGGAAACTGAAGACCTGCCTTTAGCAAGGTGGAAAAGGTAGTGCAATACTGACAACAACTCGTGATGCAGAAGTAGCTCGAGTTATGCCCATGGGTATAGTTGAAGTCCGTAATCTTGAGAAGTTGGGTGATGAGTATCTAAAGGAAATGGTTGACAGTAGAGCGTTGAGTTTGTAAAAGCCAAACAGCGAATTGAACGTGGGGTTAGCAAGTCTATTTTCTTACCTCGAGGGCTTGGGCGTGGCGCTTGAACTTGCGGAGCTCCCTGACGTACTTGGCGAGGTCCGAGGCGCGCGCCTCCCCACCTCCGCGTTCCCCAGGGCTGACAGCCACCGGTACAACGGCCGCGCGTCCTTCGCGTCCTTTGCGACGGGACGCGCAGCCTCTGCCGCTGCCTCGGCGGCCGTGGAGAGGAGGCAGGCGAGGAAGCAGGCTGCGAAGGGCGGCGCCATGGGGTTTAGGGTTCTAGGGTTTCAACTTTTGGAGCGAAGAGGAGGGGAATTCGGTGACGACGGAGTCCTGGGCGCCGGTTTGTTTTGCAGGGGACGTTTGTCATTTCTCATCTGCCAATGCCAGTGCCGTTGCTAAAAACGGATTTGTTCCTGGCAATTGCTATGCATACAACATAAAATTTATGGTACGACTAGTTCAATGCCTGTGCTTTGTTACGGATTAAATAAATCATAGTCACAGCATGTCAGGTCGTCAAATGTCATTGTGCTCAGCGACGCAATCTAAACTGCCGATGGCCTGCTCGTCGATCCAACAGACGCCGAAAAGGGTAGAGAGGACAGACGACCACCAACTCCAATTTTAAAATAGTAGAGATACTATTACGACTAGACTCCGGAGCACTGATTCATGTGGGTCTGCTTTACCTTCCCCTTCCTCGTTGTCTGGGCATAGTACTAGAAACTATCGTTTGTATAGCAACGTTGTTCTTTATATCTATTTATGGAACATTTTTATGATACGTGAGATACTAGCGAAGAAGGCGTGGGGGACTGAGGCTGCGGTGGCGGTCGCCTCAACAGCGCATGGCGACGTGGTTTTCTTCCAAGAGTTTCTCCTCCAAGACCTCGCCTAATCTTTGTGTTTCACAAATTATATTCTGAAACTTAAGCTTCTACCTTTGCTACATCGCTGGAAATTTTCGAGTCTGAAACTTGCTTGGAACTCAACTTTCCAACTTGAAGTTTCAGTCCTGATACCTCCTATCCCGTTGGCAAGGCTTTCTATGTTATGCTGTGCGCCAGTCTCCTGATCCTGATTATGGCGCAGGGAGTTGTACTTGCGGAGCTCCCTGACGTAGTGAGGTCCACAGCGTGTGCCTCCCCAACCTCCCGCACCCACTTGTTCAGCACGCGCGACACGTTCCCTGCCTCCGCGTTCCCCAGCGCCGATAGCCACCAGTACAACGGCCGCGCATCCTTTGTGACGGGACACGCAGCGTCCGCCGCCGCCTCGGCGGCTGTGGAGAGGAGGCGGCGGAGGAAGCGGATGGCGAAGGACAGCACCATGGGGTTTAGGGTTATGGGGTTTCGGCTTTTGGAGCAAAGAGGAGGGGAATTCGGTGACGACGGAGTCCTAGGCGCCGGTTTGTTATGCCGGGGGCATTTGCGTCATTTCTCATCTGCCAGTGCTGTTGCTAAAAACGGATTCGTTCATGGAAATTGCTACGCATACAACATAGAATTTATGGTACGACTAGTTCAATACCCGTGCTTTGCTACGGATTAAAAAAATCATAGTCACAACATGCAAATCGTCAACCGTTATCGTGCTCAGCGATGCGATCTGAGCTGTCGGTGTCCCGCTCGTCGATCCAACAGACGCTGAAGAGGGTGGAGAGAACAAATGACCACAAACTCTAATTTTTAAATAGTAGAGATATTTTTATGACTGGACTCCCGGTGCACTGATTCATGTGGGTCCGCTTTACCTTCCCCTTCCTCGTTGTCTAGGCATGGTAAGAGAAACTGTTCTTTTATCTACACTACTTAAAAGAAGCAATTGGTTGCAGTCCGTCCTCCAACTCTCTTCGGCGTCCGTCCAATCAATGATCAACCGATGGTCCAGATCTGCCACGCGGCCAACAACTGTCTACTCCCACGACTTCCCACTCCTCCCTCCCTTTCCTCTTCATGATCCCCACCCTCACCGCCCACCTCCCACTATCGCCACCGTCCCCTCTCGAACCTCCGGGGCGCTCCCTGTCCTCCTCCACCGAGCTGCCCTCACCCCTCCGCGACGCCCTTGCCCCTCGCCCGCTCCATCGCCTCCTCGCTATCCTCGCCGCCATCACCCCTCTTGGCATCCCATGCCACCCCGCCGCTCAATCGCCCACGCCTACACCCCGCCGCCGCCATTGCTACACGCACCTCCCCTTTTCTCTGGGTGGGCGCGCCGATTCCCCGCCGCCCATCCGACATCACCGATCGCTAATTTGTCACGATCGGCTCGCATCCGCCACGCAACCGTGCCGACCTATTGCCACCGGCCTCCTCCCACCCGCCGATGCCTCTGTTCCCACATGTCGCGCCGCTTCCTCCCCACGCCACCTCTTCCTCCTCACTTCATCTCTCCGCCTTTATGCTCCTCCTCTCCGCTCTCTGCCTCGCATCCGTGCAGACCGCGACCCCTTTGGTGCTCGCTCCATCCCTCCGCCCGACTACACCCACTGCATCCCAAGGCGGCCTTTGGCAAGGGCTACTACACTCGAGGCGGGGGCGGCAATGCATTAGCCCCAGGCCGCAAGGGGCTCGATGGTGGCGCCACCTCAAGGAAGCCCAGTGATGGTTCGAGGCGGTACATCAACCATGGTGTTGGCTCAACTAGAGCCCAACAGGGCTCAACGTTCCACTGCTATGGCAACGGTGACGGCTGATCGGAGGAGCAAGAAAAATAGGGGTGGCAGTAAGATGCTCCACGACGGATCCATGGTTGCTCAATGCTCATGACCCTTTTTGGCTCCGCCATTCACAGGACGGTGTGGGGAATCGGAGAATCGCTTCGGGCGCGAAAATTTGGATCATCCTGAGGAACTTCGGTTATTCCTGTTCAACAAAATTGATAGGTTTTGATTGCATTTCCCCTTGTTGAATCTCTAAAATTCCATACACTATTGTCTGCTTTCAAATGTGTTGATTCACTTTTCTATGGTGGCACAATCTGATTAGGATATATATATATATATATATATGCAATTTTGACTAGCAACTTTTTTTAGTTAATTTCAGATTAAATACAATTGTTCATGTCTTTCCTCTTTTCCTTATTTTTTCTTTCATGTCAGAGGCGGCGATCTTTCTTAAACACTTCAAAGTGAATAGAGGAAGTCCGACCGAGAGGCAAAGTGATGTTATCATTGTGCTTGTTGGGAACAAAACCGACCTTGTTGACAAGAGGTGAGTGTGGTTCAAATTGTTATCTGTTTTACATCTCTTTTATTGGTTGTTCGGTTTATCTATTGACTAAGAACGAGTGCACTTTAGTTGCAGAGTTCCATTTGATACCCTTTGGTTCTATGTGATGTCGATGTAGTTCTCCGTGATGTCTTTTGTGTTGTTAACCCTATGTGTACCCAAATTTGCGTTTGATTGTTTTATATAGGCGTAACCATATGCCGACTTAATGATATAGTGATATGCTTTTATTTGCACCGCCATTGAATTCTAGAGTAATTCAACACAAATAATCATATCAAGCAAAAATAACTAGCACCATTCTCGATTGTTTTACTTTGGAATTTTTAGTTGGATGACATTGACACTCTAAAGTTTGTGATCAGAAAAATCCCACGCACTATGAGTATTACAAGTGGGACCTTGGTTCCTATGTCGCTTTTAAGAGATCCGCTTTTTATTTATTCATTCAGCTTCTCTCGTCTGCATCGATCGCGCGCAAGATTGCCACCACGGGCGCCGCAATCGACGCACGATGGTACACACCGCTTGCTCGCTATTCCCTTCGACTCCGCTGATTGGTTTTTACCACGAATGGTTGCACGCAGACACGTTAGCTTTGCTTGGTTTGGTTGTACCTGTTTGTGTGGAGTTTCGTTCCGGAGAAATGAGGAATTTGTCCGTGGGAGTGAGCAAAAGGATTGGTTTTGATGCAATACTTTATTGCACTATTCATCGGTGCTTGATGTGGCTAATGCACATTGAGGTCGATTCGGATTAAGGATACTAGGTGCATCGAGTAGTTTGTTGCGCGCGGGTGGGCGGCGATGTGATGGTATGCGACAATTGGGTTGTTCTTTTTCTTGTGTGAGACTAAGAATAATGTTTACGGTCTGAAGCAATGTGGTGGCTCGAAAGCGAGCTCTACATATTATCATCATTATTGATGGCAATGAGGGAGAGGGTGGTCGCTTCAGCTAGGATTTGGTGGCGATGGGAAAATGCAGATATGGAGATGGAATATTGGTTAGGTTACTTATTGTAGATGAGACCTTTTATCTTAATCGCACTTACGCCTCATCCCTAATAATCGTTGATGCCAACCGGGGTCTCAGAGGTGGGAAGTTAGTGGATGTGAAACAACTAAATGAGTGTGTTTTTCATAGCAATGTGCTCACTATTTTTAGTACAATGTTGGATTGCTTTCCATGTACTCAAATTGGTGATCCTTTTACACATGCAGCCTGTGACTTGTACATGTAGATACATTTGATTAAGTACATGAGAATTTATATTGATTTGATGTGAAGCCATGTTAGAGAGCATTTGGTTTGTTACTAATGGCTTGTTTTTTTTCTTTTCACTTTTATGTGCGTTTACGCTATAAATGGGTTGTATGTTGCTCTTGGATCCCCAACTCTTCATGGATGGATACGCAAATGGTGGAGACCTGCGGTGAGCGCTTGGCAAGGCGTTGTATGTATCGGCTCAAATATAGATTCAATGTAAGTCAATTCTTCTTTGTGATTCCTTTCCTCGTAGAACTTTTATATTTTGTGCTTTTATCACTCATTGTTTGTAGAATTTTCAATGTCGCAAATTGTGGAGGACAACCGAAGTTCGGGGAACTTCACTTCAATAACCACAATGCTAGGGCTTTATTGTCGGTTTTATTCCCTCATTCATGGCTAATGGTTGTGTCATCTAATTATCCTATCATAATGTTCCATGAGTGAATTAGGAATTTCTATGGCTGCATTTATATACTGGCAGAAGTTATGTTGTCCAACTCGTATCCTGATCAAGCTTTGCAAGTATTTAATTTTCTTTTTGTTGTAGAAATCTTAGCAACAACAATATCGGCGGAACTATACCAGAAGATCTACTAGTTACACTGCAACATTTGTATGTGCCATTCTTCCCCCTTTTTCAGGTCCTTTAATTCTTATGATTAGATGACGGATGATCTTTTGTTCCTTGTTGGTACAGCTTTTCTCCGATAACCAACTCACCGAAGCATCCCGATGTCATTATCAAAACTTTGAGTTTAACAGACATGTAATCTCTTGTTTTCCTTCCTAAGCAAAAAAGAGCTACACTACTTGTTTTCTCTATATTTCGCTCACTCATGATTTGTCTTTTCTCAGGTCACTCAATGATATCCATCTTGATGGAAAACTGCCAGATGTTTTTGATTCGCCCACTGGACTTGTAAATCTATAAGATCCTCATATTTCTCTCTCTTTTTAGTTTTTTGTTTGCTCTTCTCCTTACTCTTCATGCACACTTGCCCATACACCTAAGAGTATCTCATTTATTTCTTTTTCTTAGAGGGGGGTTGGGGGCCAAGGGGTTAATTGATAACTGGTTGATGACATTTGGGCTTTCATCACAGGGATATTTCTTCTAACAACTTCAATGGTCCATTACCACCTTTATTGGGAAGGTTGTTATCATTGACTACATTGTAAGTCTGCAACTATTTTCTTGTCTTGTTTTTGCCCACCCCCTCCCCCCTCTTTTTTACATTGTTTCATGACCTTCTATTTCGCAGGCACATGCAAGATAATCAACTATCTGGGACCCTTAATGTCTTGCAGGATCTCCCCCTCAAAGATTTGTATTTCCACACTCTCTGTCATCAAACAAGTCATTATAGGATGCAGGTTGCCACTTATTGTTAAGGACGATAGGTGAACAAATAGATGACAATGTATAGATTTACTATCTCTCTTGTGCATTTTATCTAGGACACACCCTCTAGAACTATCTATGCTGCTCCTTTCTTAACGGAATTTTTCTTGTTCTGTCAGAAAGGGGCAATGAAGAGGGCCTTGGCCTCTATGATTTGAAGAACCGCATCTGGCACATCCAAGGCTCTTGTGCCCTCAAAGGTGATGGTATTTATGAGGGCTTGACCGGTGGCAAGTACTCTAAAGGCGCGCAAGCTTGGTCGCCTACCCTTAGGAGGGACCTCGTTGTTCTAAGTAGTAGGTCTGCCTGTAAGATCCTTGTGCTGATACTAACAATCCTGGATCAAAGAAAATTGTCGGGAAAAAAGATCGTGATGACAAAGATCTTATAATCACAAATTACATCTCAGATATCTTGAGAGACATTGAGCAAGATTACAAAGACGCAAATTGATGAAATGCCAATGAATGTTGCCGATCTAATCTCGAGCATGGGTGTGGTTTTGGTGGAAGTGTTTGGCATGCCCGGATTGTTGTAACTTGAAAGAAGGGTTGCGAGTCTTTGTAATCTGGATTGAAGTGGTCTCCTTGCTTTGGGTCGTGATATAAATCGTATATATTTTAGCACCAACTCATGTAACACTATAATTGCATTTCGCTCTGGACCATGCGATTTTTGTTTGTTTAGTGCAACAACGATTTGGTGTTGGATTTTTTGTTGATATGCAATGGTGATAATGTTTACTCTTGTGGTCTGGTCTCAACCAAATTCATGTCATGGGCTTTTTCGTTATGTTTGTTGTTTTTTGCAGGCGCTAATTTGGTTTTTAGCCTAAAGTTTATCATGTGTGCGTCAATATACGCTTGGTTTGGACAATAGGGAAGCGTATGTATATGTGCAAAATTGTGCGTGTGAAAATTCAATAATAATACAATGAGCACTAACAAGCTAGCTAGCTAGCTTACGTGAAACATTACATGCAGGAGTGACAACGTGCTCGCCAATCGACATTGGAGGGTGAGCCAATCCTTTTGTTTCATCTACATATAAACTTGAAAACTGATGATGATTCTTAATAAAGCAAAAAAGTATTTATGGCACTCAGGCTGATGCTGATATTTTATGCCTTGGCGCAGAGGTACTTGCAGATACGATGTTAAACAGAAACTTGTCGGAGTAAGAGAGGTCCTGCCTGAATTCAAGATTGAGATGGGTCTGCCAAGTTTATCAACGAGTCTTATGTATCAACTTCTTACCTTTCTTTCGTTCCGTTGCAACGCACGAGCACATTATTAGTATCTATTTACAGAACATTTTTATGACACGTGAGCGGTGACGGTTGCCTCAACAGTGCACGGCGACAAGGTTTTCTTCCAAGACCTCGCCTAAACTTTGTGTTTCACAAATTATATTCTGAAACTTAAGCTTCTACCTTTGCTACCTCGCTGGAAACTTTCGAGTCTGAAACTTGCTTGGAACTCAACTTTCCAACTTGAAGTTTCAGTCTCGATACCTCCTATCCCGTTGGCAAGGTTTTCTATGTTACACTGTGCGCCAGTCTCCTGATTATGATTATGTCGCAGGGAGCTGTGATATTGCTCCTTGTGTCAGACTACAAAAATCTTGCTTCTCCTTTTATGTTCATTTCTTTTCCTCGTAACTAATGTACACAATACTTCGATAGAATTTGCATCAAATGTAATACCAGAAATCTTCCACTTGGACACTAATAATAAATATTGGTGGTTGCAAAAAGAAATCATCAATACCATGCACAGAAAGTACCACCCCTCCGCCTCAAAAAGAAAGAGAAAATACTACCTCTTTTCACGAGATAATAACAACATTTCACTCTTCGCCGTGAGTCAAAGTACTCTAGAATGGATGTGGAGTAACTATAGGAGTCTCAACTCAACTTCTTCAAGAAACGCCTTCCTTTCCTGCTTTTAACCGCGGAGTCCGGGATTATTTTACCGCCACCGCCGAAAATCAAAAAACTGGTTTTACCGTGAAGGCCGTAGAAATATAAATTGATCCTGAAATTGCCGGTTTGGATGATTTTTGTCCCAAAAAAAATTCGAATTTGTTTAAATTTTGCTAGAATTTGATTTTTTTTAAAAAAAAATCCAAAAAATTTGAACATTTTTTGAAAATTTCAGCCAAAATTGGCCAGAATTTTCCGATTTTCGGCCTTACCAGCCACCCCCGTAAAAAAAAAATTCCGGTGGGAAGAACCCTTACGGAGACACCTCTAAGCATTTCTACCATCTCAGGTCCAATCTCAACCCTATCGTCTTCCAAGCGCTGAGCAATGGATGGATTTGTTCTACCAGCAGATATATAGGTTCGGATCAAGGCCTCGTAAGCTTCTGCATCAAGGCACTCGAGCTTCTTCAGGCACTCGCAGAACAACTCCATTCCGTCCACATCCTTTGACTCCTCGTAGTGCTTCAAAAATCTGTTCACAAGCTCCTTGGATGGCACCCAATTCTGTGTCTTAACTATATTCTTTGCATCTCTCCAGACCTCCAGTGCCGCGCTAAATTTAGATTTCTCCAAATAGGACTCAGCAAATATGTAAAATGTCATTTCATTGGAATGACCCTGAGCCATGGCTGATTAAAGGAGGTTGGGCCCAACTGAGAGGATTAAAAAAGAAGCTGAGGTGCAAACCGAAACTTGAAAGCTGAGATTGAAATAGGGCAGAAACTTGAGAATTTTGCAAAACACTACAATTTGAAAAAGGGTTTTGAAAACCAAAAAGACAAACAGGAGCTAAGCAAACAACATCCGTAAACGGGTTGTTACAGCTGAAGACTTGCCTTTAGCAAGGTGGAAAAGGTAGTGCAATACTGACAACTACTCGTGATGTAGAAGTAGCTCGAGTTATGCCCATGGGTATAGTTGAAGCCCGTAATCTTGAGAAGCTGGGTGATGAGTATCTAAAGGAAATGGTTCAGAGTAGAGCGTTGAGTTTGCAAAAGACAAATAGCGAACTGAACGTGGGGTCAGCAAGTCTATTTTCTTACATCGATGGCTTGGGCGTGGCCATGGCGCTTGTACTTGCGGAGCTCCCTGATGTACGTGGTGAGGTCCACGGCGCGCACCTCCCCACCCTCCTGCACCCACTAGTTCAGCACGTGCGACACGCTCCCCACCTCCTCGTTCCCCAGCGTCGATAGCCGCCGGTACAACGGCCACGCACGCGTCCTTTGCGACGGGACAAATAGCCTCCGTCGCCACCTCGGCGGCCGTGGAGAGGTGGTGGCGGAGGAAACGGGCTGTGAAGGGCGGCGCCACGGGGTTTAGGGTTCTAGGGTTTTGACTTTTGGAGTGAAGAGGAGGGGGATTCGATGATGACGGAGTCCTGGGCGCCAGTTTGTTATGCGAGGGGCGTTTGTCGTTTCTCATCTGTCAGTGCCGTTGCTAAAAACATATTCGTTCCTGGAAATTGCTATGCATACAAAATAAAATTTATGGTACGACTAGTTCAATGCCCGTGCTTTGTTACGGATTAAAAAAAAATCATAGTCATAGCATATTAGGTCGTCAAACGTCATCGTGCTCAGCGACGCGATCTGAGCTGTCGATGGCCCGCTCGTCGATTCAACAGACGCCAAAAAGGGTGGAGAGGATGGACGACCACCAACTTCAATTTTTAAATAGTAGAGATACTCTTACGACTAGACTCCGGACCACTGATTCATGTGGGTCTGCTTTACCTTACGACTAGACTCCAGAGCACCGATTCATGTGGGTCTGATTTACCTTCCCCTTCCTCGTTGTCTAGGCATAGTACGAGAAACTGTCATTTGTATAGCAACGCTGTTCTTTATATCTATTTACGGAACATTTTTATGAATCGTGAGATACTAGCGAAGAAGGCGTGGGGGGACTGAGGCTGCGGTGGCTAGGGATGGCAACGGGGCCATTCCCCGTCGGGGAGTGGTGGACCATCCCCATCCCCGTGACAAGAAAAAATACCCATCCCCGTCCCCATCCCCGTCGCCGGATCGCCATTTCGAATTTTTCGTGACAGAAAGAGAAATTTCAAGCTATGGATGTGGGGTACACTGGGTGGGAGTGAATGGGAAATGGGGTTAGGGACTTAGGGTTATGACTAATGCTATGCAACGTGCTGCAAAGACAGAATGATGCACTCGATTGGTGGGCTGGGCTATGCTATGCACTGTGTTATCACCTTATCGGGGCCCCATCGGATAACGGGGATAGGGAGCAGGGGAACAGCCCCGTCCCCGCCAAACCCGATGGGGAATGTTTTTTTTCATATTAGTATCCCCGTGGGGAATGAAGTAGTCCCAAACCCGCCCCCTAATAGGTGAATTCCCCATCGGAGAATGGGGAATGGGGCCCCATTGCCATCCCTAGCGGTGGCGGTGGCGGTCGGCTCAACAGCCAAGACGGCGCATTTAAGTTTTCTTTATATCTATTTACGGAACATTTTTATGATTCGTGAGATACTAGCGAAGAAGGCGTGGGGGGACTGAGGCTGCGGTGGCGGTGGCGGTCGGCTCAACAGCGCACGGCGACGAGGTTTTCTTCCAAGAGTTTCTCCTCCAAGACCTCGCCTAAGCTTTGTGTTTCACAAATTATATTCTGAAACTTAAGCTTCCACCTTTGCTACATCACTGGAAACTTTCGAGTCTGAAACTTGCTTGGAACTCAACTTTCCAACTTGAAGTTTCAGTCCCGATGCCTCCTATCCCGTTGGCAAGGCTTTCTATGTTACGCTGTGCGCCAGTCTCCTTATTATGGCGCAGGGAGCTGTGATATTGCTCCTTGTGTCAGACTACAAAAATCGTGCTTCTCCTTTTTTGTTCATTTCTTTTCCTCGTAACTAATGTACACAATACTTCGATAGAATTTGCGTCAAATGTAACACCAGAAATCTTCCACTTGGACACTAATAATAAATATTTGTTTAAATTTTGCTAGAATTTGATTTTTTTTTTAATTAAAATCCGAAAATTTTGAACATTTTTTGAAAATTTCGGCCAAAATTGGCCAGAATTTTCCGATTTTCGTCCTTACCAGCGAGAACCCTGAGGGAGACACCTCTAAGCATTTCTACCATCTCAGGTCCAATCTCAACCCTGTCGTCTTCCATGCGCTGAGCAATGGATGGATTTGTTCTACCAGCAGATATATAGGTTCGGATCAAGGCCTCGTAAGCTTCTGCATCAAGGCACTCGAGCTTCTTCAGGCACTCGCAGAACAACTCCATTCCGTCCACATCCTTTGACTCCTCGTAGTGCTTCAAAAATCTGTTCACAAGCTCCTTGGATGGCACCCAATTCTGCGTCTTAACTATATTCTTTGCATCTCTCCAGACCTCCAGTGCCGCGCTAAATTTAGATTTCTCCAAATAGGACTCAGCAAATATGTAAAATGTCATTTCATTGAATGACCCTGAGCCATGGCTGTCTGACGGATAGCCTCAGCTTCGTCTATCATGCCCTTATCAAGGTAAGCTTTAATCACAACATTTGGTATCCTCTTGTCATATTGTTTGTGAGTTGATACCCACTCCTGAAAGATTTTCTGCAAGGAGTCAAAATCATCTAACGTTCTCAGAGCTGAAAGCATCACCAGATAGCTTCTGTTTGAACATTTCTTGAAAGTCAACTTCAGAGACTCCCATATCCTCTTGACCTCAGACAAATTGCCAGAATTGGCATAGAGGGAGAGAAGATAATGCAAAGGGGGCATCTCCCTTTTGTCCATAACTTCCTCAGCTTTCTTTAGGGTCAATTCCGCCTTGTCAAACTGCCCCCGCTTATTGTAATTGTCAGCCATCATAGTGTACAAGGACCAGTGAACTGAAGTTGCCTTCTTAAGTTCTTCCAGGACATTCTCAGCGGACTCCTGGTCATTCATCATAATATAGCTTTCTGTCAGCACAAAGTAGGTAAAATTGTCTGCGCGTATACCACCTTCTCGCATTTCTTCAAATGTGGTGGGAATTTTCTCTGGCTGACCCGTCTTCAGGTACAAGGCCATCAAGTTGTTGTACACCAGTGTATTCGGAACAATGTTCATGGCTTTCATATTTTCATAGAGTTCCAGGCCTTTGTCTGCCTTCCTGTGTTCCGCATAGCAGTTAAGCAGAGAGGAATAAGTTTTTATTGATTTAAATATATCCGGAAGGCTCCAGAAGTACTCTTCGGCAGCTTGTATCCCATTCACTTTGGAAACGAGGTCAACCCGTATTGCATGATGCCTGAGCTGCAAGTTTACTCCACGAGCCTCCATCCAGTCCATCAGCTGTGAACATAGTAACATGACCAATCATTATATAGTGAACACAAATATACCTTGCATAAAAAGGGGCTCCGTTTATTACCAAAACAGCAGATAAATTCCCAAACTAGAATGTTCATCTCTTCCAATTGTTCCAGTACAGAACCCTAAAGGAAAGGAAATAGTTATTGTGAACCAGAATATTCATCTCTTCCAGTGAGTCCATTCGTACAAAACATTCAAGGAACAATGATGCCATCTTTGCTTTTGCAAACACCCCTAGGTCAACACTTTTCCATTAATTACAATGTTATATAATAAAAAACACTTGATAGACAGTCATTAGCATGCATGGTCTCACGCGACATGTTTGTGCCACCATATTATGCTCACATTTGCATACGGGAGAGGGAAACAAGAGCAAGGAGTTATAGCTTATAAGACAATGAAAATAAAAGAAGTTTTATTGAAACTTATAGTCACTAACATGTGGGCCCATATTATTAGTGACAACTTCTAAAGTTTTCAATGGTTTGTTCGGACAAAAAAAGGCGATTAAGTAATGGCAGGGGATTCGCAAATAGAGGGAACTTGCGGGGTGTAAGTGCCATAAAATAAGGTATATTGGAAATAGGACTGAAGGGGCCCTTTATGTAGTATATAGTTATTGCTTATTTATTAAAGCACTTTAGGAAAATTAACCTCAATATTTTAATGTCGAGACACAAGACACCTGTTTAGACAATCATCATCTTCAGAATCCATTTCTTGTAACTCTGTTAATTCGTGAAAACTATGTCAGGTACACTATTTCTTCATAGATTCAATGGTAACAATTGATATGTGTGTTTGAAAATAGAATATAAACCAGTTGAATTGGCATCCCTCTTTTTGTTCATATAAAATAGAAATAATATAACCATTGCTATGTTATGCGTATCTGGACCTCTTAAAGGTGGAATATGCTGGACCAACAGCGGCACATGGTATGACACCCGTTTTCACTCATTGTTAGCATAAGACATCCAATTCCCATCTTTACTCCTACATGGGTATCTTAAATTTCCAATAGGCTTAACTTGCAGCAATGGCGCAGTATGACCCTAGTTTCACTTACTGCTGGCATCAGACATCAAACTCCCATTTAAATCGCAACGCTTCTGTGATAGTTCGCAGCATAATCAGTCAACCCCGCCTAATCGTTGAACATACCAGTTGCAGCAATAGAAAAGAAAATTCCAACTTTTTGTCACCCACATCTAAAAATACACCCGAAATGAAAATGACCATCAAATGCAAAGATGGATCTTTAATCGAAACCCTCGCTGCTTCAATCCCTAAGTCGCTATGAAGAGATCCCCGATCTCGTGTCCAATGTCCAAGCACACCATGGCATCCAATCATTCACCTCGTCTCTCATAGAAAGTTCGCGCAAAACCCTAAAAATGCAGCACCAAAGAACCAAACAAACACATCGCCGATCCAGATCATGCCGGCATTTCGCGCAGGGCCTGGGGTTTGGGGGCTCACCTCGAGGGCGCTTGTGTGTCACAACCCCTCCACCATGGTGTTGGACATGTGGAGCTTCAGGCTGATCAAAGGAAGGAGCAAATTGAAGACACGGTAGGAATGGATGACAATGGGACCACAAAGATGGTATAGATGTTTTGTAGTCGGTTATGGGTTCATCCGGACCCCACTGCCTATGTAATAGAGGAAGTATAAGTATACACCGAGTTGGAAACTTTGAGTTTATGAAAAGAGAAACAAATGTAACTTTCCCCACCCACGCTCGTTAGTCCTCTTCTCACCTCCTTTTTCGCTTCATCGCCTATTGTCGCTAATTGTCTTTGCTTGGCGTGTAACCTTCCCGATCCTCGAGCATCATCTCAACGGGATCAGTCGTTATAATATGGTATCGAGCTACCGATTCGCTTTCGGTTTGGTGGATTGATCAGTAAAATTCTCGAGAGGGTTGATACCACACTGGTTCCGTAATTCCATCATCAGGTTGGATCAAATCAGATCGTCGTCACGGCACCGCCAAGACCATCCTTGCAAGTTCGTCAAGTCATCGAAGCTATGGATGAGAACACAGGTCAGATTCAGTCTACCCTGAGTGAGATTTTGTCCCGCTTTGATGGCCAAGCTGAGAGAATAGATCGTCTGGCGGCAGAAGTAAAAACTCTCGGACAACAAGTCGGTATTCAACAGGATAGTCTTGATGAGGTAAAGAGATCACAGGTAGAGTTCTTGCGCCGCCAATCTTCTCCAACACCACCATCTATACCCCAGCGAGCGCCACCCCCACCGCCCTTGCATCTACCAACAGAGGCGGGTCTGGTGACTACCAGCATGCATTCAGGGGCACTCACAAATCATGGACCCCCTTTGATCCCAACCACTCCGACATCTCCAGCAGAGCCCGGTGGATTCACCAAACCACCGAAGTTGGATTTCCCCAAGTTCTTCGGCAATAATCCACGGCTTTGGTTGGATAAGTGTCGCACTTATTTCGAAATGTACAGAGTACCAGTGCCTCAATGGGTGTTAACGGCAACAATGCACATGGAGGGACATGCACCCTTTGTTGTTGCATACAAGCGCCACATCACAGATTGGGGTGGGATGCTTTCTCTCAGGCGGTGGAACAAGAGTTCGGTGCGGATGAATTTGATGCACAAATGAGTAAACTATTGCAACTCAAACAGACAGGCACAGTAGCGGAATACAGAACAGCATTTGAAGCTAGTATGTATCATTTGTTAGCTTTTGATGCAACGCTGAATACAAAGTTTTTTGTTACCCAATTCATGCTTGGTCTTAAAGATGAAATCCGTGGAGCCATTCGTTTGCAAGCCCCTGCAACTGTCACCCGAGCTGCTGTGTTGTCCAGAATTCAAGAGGAGGAGTTGGAGTTTAATCGTCCCCGTCATCGGTCGGCATCAACATCTAAAACAACACTTTTACCGGCTACAGTGCCGGGTCCGACACCAGCTCGAGCAGATAATAGAAAACCAAATGATGAATATTGGCGAGAAAGACAATTGCGAGATTTTCGGAAGGCAAATGGACTATGCTTCAAATGTGGTGACAAATACACTAAGGAACATGTCTGTAAAAAGCCAATGCAATTGCTCACTATAGAGGTCGGTGATTTCGGCGAAGTACTACCAGATGCAACTTTGCAAGCAATTGAACCGACAGAACCCCCACTAACCGAAGAGTGTTTCAAACTTTCTTTCCATGCAAAGGGCGGTACAGAGGCTATTGAAACAATTCGCTCATGAAAGATTGGTGGGCAACCGATTATGTTAATATCGGTCGATTCCAAGAAGACGCACAGCTTTTGTCGATCGCCGCTTGCTTGCTCAACCGATCTAAAAACACAAGACATTCCAACAGTGTCAGTTAAGGTGGCAAATGGAGAAACTTTACAAGCAGTGATAGTCCGTCCCCTCTCGACTTGGTGGCCGCAAGGAACAACTTTTCAGCACCGATATGAGGGTCTTGGAATTGGGGGCTTATGATGTCAGATTGGGGATGGATTGGCTACAACCATTCAGGTCCCATGACTTGTCATCGAGCAACAAGACGTTATCATTTCTCTATGAAGGGAAACCTATTTGTCTTCAAGGAATTCAAAACAACAAACAACCAACCCTCACGAAGCTTCTCTGACGAAATTACACAAGTGGAATGTGGGCAACTAAATATGGTCCATCACAATATCGAACAAAGAAACAACAAAGAACACCTCAATTTCCTTCACTTTACCCATTGCAAGATGTCTTTACTTCACCAAGACAAGGATATTTTTACGAACCTCAAGAATCGCCACTCCCCACAGGGAGTACGACCATGCTATTTCCTTAGAACCGGGCGCTCCACCAGTGAATTCCCGGCCTTATCGATACTCACCTCTCCAGAAAGATGAAATCGAAAGGCAAGTGACAACAATGCTACGCACGGGAGTGATTACCCCGAGCATGAGTCCTTATGCGTCACCAGTCTTATTAGTACAAAAGAAGGATGCGAGTTGGCGATTTTGCATCGATTATCGTCGACTAAACAAATATACTATCAAAAACAAATTTCCACTCCCAATTGTGGACGAACTCCTCGATGAGCTGGCGGTACTCAATTCTTCTCTAAACTTGATCTCCGCTCAGGTTACCATCAAATACGGATGAGGAAGAGGATGAGGAGAAGACGGTTAAAACTCACCAAGGACATTATCGGTTTGAGTAATGCCTTTTGGTTTAACTAACGCCCCGCTACATTTCAATGTTTGATGAATACTATTTTTGCTCCTTATGTTCGCAAGTTTGTGATTATATTCTTGGATGATATTTTGGTTTATAGCCCTACTTTGTCAGATCATATTGAGCATTTGACAACCGTGCTAGAAGTGCTCCGCAACAATCAATTATTTGCCAAGCTATCCAAATGTTCCTTTGCTATGGATCGCATTGAATATCTTGGACACATTATTTCTCGTGAAGGGTAGCCACCGATCCCGAAAGACTAGCTCTATAGACAATTGGCCACAACCAACCACAGATCCACAGAACTGAGGGGATTCTTGGGACTAACGGGTTATTACCAGAATTTGTGAGGAATTATGGCCCGATTGCTAAGCCGTTGACTAACTGCTGAAGAAAAAGAATTTTATTTGGGATGAACAAGCAACTTCAGCATTCGTGCAACTTAAACAGGCCATGGTGAGTACTCCAGTACTAGCTCTTCCAGATTTCACCTTACCATTTGTGGTAGAGACGGATGCTTGTGCTACAGGCATCGGAGCGGTTTTGATGCAACAAGGTCATCCAGTGGCCTACCTTAGCAAAGCTTTAGGCCCTCAAAATCAGAGATTGTCGATATATGAGAAAGAATTCTTGGCTGTGATTATGGCAATCGAAAAGTGGCGGTCTTATCTTCAGCGGGGACCATTCTTAATACTCACTGACCATAAAAGTCTATGTACTTTGGAGGAACAGTACCGGTAATCGAAAGTTACAAAGGAAGGCCATGTCTAAACTAGTCGGGTTGCAGCTCAAATTTCAGTATAAACGTGGCATAGAAAACAATGCAGCAGACGACTATCAAGAGTCACCACTTACTTTATTTGGACGCATTTCTTTGTGTCGGCCGGACCGATACAAGAGGTTTTGAACTCATATGAAATGGATACAAATGCTCAAGCACTACTCACTTCTTTAGCAAATAAGAGTCCAAATAGTAAAGGCTATCTGTTGGAGAATGGTCTCATCAAACAAGCAGCGAGTAATTTGGATTGGTGCAAATTCAGCTTTACGCACCAAACTTATCGACAATTTTCATGATATCATGTTGGTGGCTATTCAGAGTGTTAGCAACTTACAATCGCATCAGAAACTCTTTGTTTGGTCGGGACTCAAGGCGTTAGCTTGAAGACTATATCAATCAATGCCAAATATGTCAACAAGCAAAACATGAGCACACACATTCTCGCAGCACTTTACATCCATTGCCTATTCCCGAGGGTGCTTGGCAAGATTTGACTATGGACTTTATTGAAGGCCTACCAAATCAAACATATGATGTCATTATGGTAGTTGTGGATCGCCTAACAAAATATGCACATTTCATTGCCTTACATCATCCATTTATCGCTTTACAAGTGGCTAAAGCTTTCTTGACAACATTGTAAAGTTACATGGCATTCCACGCTCGATCGCCTCCGATCGGGACAAGATTTTCACAAGTACATTTTGAGGGAATTATTTCAGCTTAGTTGGAACCAAATTACACTACAAGACGACTTATCATCCACAAACCGACGGACAATCTGAACGCCAATCAATGTCCGGAGATGTATTTACGCCATGTAGTCCATAATCTGTCCTAAAAGTGGAAGACTTGGTTGCCAATGGCTCAATTTTGGTACAATTCAAACTTTCATTCTTCTTGGGTTGTTCTCCTTTCAAGGCATTGTATGGAATGGAACCAAACTTCGTGCTCTCCCTAATGTGTCGGTGCAAATCCACTAGTGAAGCTCACGCATATGCGCAGGACCGCAGATTGTACAATCGACATGCTCAAGACACAACTTGCTCGCAAGACAAAACCGTATGAAGCTCCAGTGCATAAGAAGCGGCAGATCGGCAATTCCAAGTTGGTGAACCAAGCTTTCAAACTTCAACCTTATGCACAACACTCAGTTGTCAATCGGCCATTTCCAAAACTTGCATTCAAGTACTTTGGCCCATTCACCGCATCGAAAGAATAGGTCCCGAGCTTACAAACCCAAGTGCCACCGACAAGACCATCCATCCGATCTTTTCATGTGTCGCAGATGAAACCATTTACTCCAAATTACTCTCCAAAGATATAACGATTTAGCATAGCTGGCAGACTTGGCGGTGGGTACTCCTAACCCGCCGCTATTTTAGATCGCCGGTTGGTGAAGAAAGGCACTCGCTATGCAAAGAAATTCTTGTCAAATGGTCTACACCGCCATCGGATCAAGGCTTACTTGGGAGGATTCTTGAGTTCTTCAAAGTCGCTTTTCCCGAGCATCCATTTGGTCTACTGTGTTCATTTCAAGGGGCGAGTGTCACAACCCTCCACCATGGTGTTGGACACAGAGCCTGTATCGATCAAAGGAAGGAGCAGCTTGAAGACACAAATGAATGGATGACAATGGGACCACAAAGATGGTATAGATGTTTTGTAGTCTGTTATGGGTTCATCCGACCCACCTGCCTATGTAATAGAGGAAGTATAAGTATACACCGAGTTGGAAACTTTGAGTTTATGAAAAGAGAAACAAATGTAACTTTCCCCACCCACGCTCGCCCTCTCTCTCACCTCCTTTTCTCGCTTCATCGCCTATTGTCGCTAATTGTCAGCTTTGCTTGGTCGTGTAACCTTCCCGATCCTCGTGAGCATCATCTCAATCGATCAGTCGTTACATTGTGATGCTCGAACTTGCGGAGCTTGCGGACGAGGCGAGGAGCCGCTTCCGAGAGCGGGCGTCTCATCGGAGCCAACCGTCAAGCTCCGCCGACGCTTCCGACGGCGCGGCCGGGAGCGCCGACACCAGAGGTACTAACGGAACCCACGCCGCCGCAGGCTGGCGCTCGGGCCCGCGGCTGGCGTTGCGTGCACCGATCTTGCCGAGCTGGCCGAGATGCGCCCGCAAGCCGCCGCCGCCGCCCAAAGATGGGTATTTCTCATTTTATTCGGTTTGGGTTTTAGGAGAGATTGGCAGCTCTTGTTCAAGTATCGGGCTTACTCGGAAAGTTTTGTTAGGATAGTTTGCTACCGATCTACTCGGGAACATTTGTATTTCCCGACGTGTTTCCATTCTGGTACCACTTAGAATACCCGGAATATATCATATCAACACTTAAATCGGTACACCATGTCTTAATCCTGTACCGGCCTCAATAACGATCAATACCGGCCATTCCGTTCCATTCCGGCCATTCTGTCATTCCAGTTATTCTGGTACTGATCAAAAAATCAAAATTGAAGTGACTATTTCTTTGAATCAGCTTGGAAGGCCGAGT
The DNA here is from genome assembly GCA_036346405.1 of Phyllostachys edulis. Classification (NCBI taxonomy): domain Eukaryota; kingdom Viridiplantae; phylum Streptophyta; class Magnoliopsida; order Poales; family Poaceae; genus Phyllostachys; species Phyllostachys edulis. The sequence goes on from JAYEVD010000807.1 coordinate 1,780,291, forward strand.
TTAATACTACTCCTTTGACAAGCGAAATTATGCTAGACTATGGTAAAATGTATAAAATTATAAACTCATGTTGTATTATTTAAGTACGTATGACCTTTGTATTTATGAAGTAATTGAACTGTATGCTATTTTTATTCTATAGTTATGTATTTGAAGTGGGATTCCAAGTGAAATTATGTGTTCAAATAATTACATATATAGTTATAAATATATATTATTATATTAAAATCCTAAAAAGACGTTTAAATAGACCAAATCTGGCGTGATTCTATACCAAGAGGCAAACCGAAATAACCACCAGAATAGAATTAATAACTATGATTTCCGAACCGCTCCTCGATGGAAATGCAATATTTGGGGTGCCTTTTTGAGCGTCATAAATTTAGGAAAAATCCATAAGCGTCCACGTAAGTTATCTAATTTTTCAATTTGCCTCATATATAATTATCATTTACTTTGCTCATCCATAAGTTAAGTTGACGTGCAAATAACCCCCAAGCTGCATATTTGCACTATTTCTCATGGTTTTTGTTATCTTTTACACTTCTTTCAGTGATGTCAATATTTTGTTTCAATTATGTTAATAGTTATTTCAAATATTTGAGTGATCTCGGTACTTGTAATACGGAATGAAGGAACGGCACGGCTGTGCAATGGGGATTACACTTGCAACGGCAGACGATTTGCTTCCAATATCCACATAAGCATTAGAGCAGGCAAAATTTTGAAAAGCATCTTCTAGATGTACTTTGCTAGTTGCCCTTATGGTCTACGTCTTTTTCCTCAACGTCGAGCTAGGTTGCCACCACCGAGCTTTTTTCTCGGACGCCACACCGTGGCTACCTTCCACAGCTTTATTCGCGACTACCTAACACCGATCACAGAGGCCAAAGGCAATTATCTCAGATCTCATATTAGTTTATAGCGACATATCGTGCCATTTGTTGAAAATATGGGCAATATTTTAATTTTAAATTTTAGTAGGAGGCAAAAATCGAAATAACTAATGATGCAATAATCAAAACTAGTAGCGCATAACCTCGCTCTACTTCAGAATATATGCAAGAACAAAATTATAACAGTAGTCGGTCGGTCCACACTAACAACTTACTGATGGGGTTGGTGAAGAAAATGGAAGTGACACGTAGACATGCAATGCGAAAGTAGTCGAGGAAGAAGATGAGCGTCATGCGGTCGCTACGCCCAAACACTTTATTGTCGTCCGTGTAGGTACTCTCTGCAACAATAGCTCGGAGATAGCCTTTCTCCCTCTTTCTCGATGCACGCTGAGAAGAAAGACAAGCGAGGTTCGGCGGCTCAACACCACAGCACAGTTCACCAGATGAGGAAGACGATGTGTTAGAGGAATGGAGGAAATTCGGTGTTGAATTATGGACGTCTCTAGATCCTTTTAAGGACACAACAATCATTCCCATTGTAACTTATGGAATTAACTCACTAAACCGAATTAAAACTGACGTTGACTAGTTCCCTTATCTGCTATCGCGAAATTGCTCTTCCCTTCATTGTCATTTGATCGTATTTGCCACTCCTGTCACTTGTCACTTCTCGTGAGTTAGGTTGTTAAGTGTTATGCAAAAAGACTATATTGCCCTTCTTCTTCCTCCTCCACTCTTCTTGTTTTCCTTCTTGCTTGTTTCAAGTTCATCACTTGAACGCTTCAGAAGACCACATCACTTCTTGATGTCTTAAACATAAAAACTCTTAACAAGTTACTTCTGCACATCATTCCCAAAACTATGATCAATTGATCATTCATCAAACCACAACAAATTTAATGAATAGCCCAAGGAAAATCAGAGCGTAACAAGTACGCATCACAGAGGACACAAATGATGATAGCTAGAACTTTTCTTTTCAGTTTCTTTCCCATTTCTTTAACCATTAAACAATGAACAAGATCCCACACCTGGTTTACATCTGAGTTAAACACCCAAAAAATCACCATATTCACAACCATCGAACCACCTAAACCAACCAAGAGCATGCTAGGGAGGTGTTGAGGGAGAGGTCCTTCAGTGACGCCGAAGTGAGCATGAGGTAGAACATTGAATGAGTAAGGAGATGGTGGTGGCGGCTTAGTCTGAGACTCACCGAAGACGGCAAAATCAACGACACCGGTGGTTTAGGGCAGACAAGGGAGACGGCTTAAATTCCGACGAACCGCTGTGGGAATCACAAAATTAGTTGAGGGGAAAGAACAATGAGAAGGTGGAACAAATTTTGACACGAGAAGACATTGATGAAACTCACCGGAGTGGGAGATCGCGGGTGGTGGGCGATGCTGATCTTGGGGAAGATGCTGGCGGTACATGACGGTGTTGACCGGTGGAGGTGGAGATAGTGGTGGCGTCGACCGGGGCAAGTGGAGACGAAGACAGCAAGTCAATGGGGGTGAAGGACAGAGGCGGCGGTGAGATTCCTCCGGTGACATGGGTCGGAGAGAGGCGGTGCAATGGGTCAGTTACGTTGATCGGAGGGAGGCGGAGAGGAAAGAGGAAGGAGGCAAGAGAAAGAGGAGAGGAGAGGAAAGATGAAGAGGAAGCTGACCAAGTGGGCCAGGCTCAAGGGGTAAGGCTATCAATTTGTGCAAAAATCTAACAACGTCATGGGACTTAACGACAGCCCTCTCACGGTTGTTAGAAATAATCTTGACTCATGTTATTTGTTTTGAGTATGTATGTGTGTGTTCGTACGTGCCGAAGTGTAGTAAGTGCCATGACCATGTGTTGGTGCATGGATCGTGTGGAGTTAATGGATAGCTACTCACTACAACAAAAAGGCTAATACTGGACGCCTCATTACAGACTGTTTTCCAAAACTGCCAGTGTTAATGGTAATCACAGACGATTTTACCAACACGATCGTTTGTATTACTGGATACGCTAAGAACCGTCTGTGATAAGCTAATATCACAGACGGTTCATATTGATATGAACCGTATGTGATATTAGCTCATCACGCATAGCTTTTTGTTTGAAATCGCTGTCTCGCTTTTTACCATGGCATTTAAAGTCATGGTAAATCGAGAGTTATGCATTTCAAGTCGTCATGGTAAAATCGAGAGTTAGGCATTTCAAGTCATGGTAAAATCACAAAGTAAGGAATATAGGTAGGCGTCCAAGTCATGATAAAATCACAGAGTCACAGACGGTTTTTAATATGAACTTTCTGTGATATTGGCTCATCACAGCCGGTTTTTGTTTGAAACTATCTATGATTCATGGAAATTTTTGAACGCTTGCGCAGGAGACGAAATGTTTTGGCGCTGTCCTTATATATTATACCAACCCCCACCTTATCTTCCATTAATCTCTCCCTCTTCCCTCCCCCACGTCGAGTGTAACATCCTATTTTCAAACCATGAACAGTAACTGAAGGTTTTCAGTTGAGTTCAGAAGCCTAATTCAAATTACTTATGTATTTTCAAAATCCCTCGAATTCAAAACCTCCTTTCAATTTTTCCCTTCCTCCCCTTGGGCTTGGCCCATTTCTCTCCTAGGCTCAAGACACCGCCTGACTCTCCCGCCTCTTTTCCTGGCCATGCCATCTCGAAGCATACCGCTCTGCGCTCCGTGCTCGCTGTAACATCCCAATTTTCTAATCTTTAAAAATCCTTTGAATAGTTAGTAGGGAGAAAGTTCATCATTTGGATTTATTTGATTTTAATTGAAAAGCTTAATATTGAACCTTGTGCATCAAAACAATTTAATATGATTAAATTCAACATCAACAATGGTCAAAACTATTTTATTTGGATTCTATGTGCTTAGATATATTTTCTAGATTTTTCTAGAATTTTTTCAAGTTCATTTGCTATTTTCTAATTGCCATTTGGATTTTCTGCTATTTTATAAAATAGAAAACCTATTTAAATCTCAGTAATCTCTTTGGGCCTAAACCCAGTCCCTTCTCGCTTCGGCCAGCCTCCTGTGGTGGCGCCACTCAAGATGCACGCCCCACCTCCAACCGACGTGGGTCCCGTGATGTCGGCCTCACTGCCATCTCACCTCGCGCCCTCAGCTTAGTTCGCCACCGTTGGATCGTGTTTGAACGGTCAAGATCAGATGGCTGTTCGGATGGTCCAAACATTCAAATCAATTTGAGCCATCCGATCAAGAATGGACGGTCGAGATTTGATGGGCTGTTTGGACGGTCCGAACGTCACACGCGATCTGGATCGTCCAATCAAAATAGGATGGTTAGAACGAGTAGTCCGAATGTCTCCGTTCGCTCGCGTTGGCTTAGTCTCGCTGCCAGGTGGGACCCGCCTTCGTTGTCGCCTCCGAAGTAAACCGTCTTCGCCGAGTCACACCAGCCTCCGCCATTGAAGAACTCCAAGCTCCACCCGACAACAAAGCAATTTCCAAATTAAACCTCCTTGTTTTCGCTACTAAATTCTATCCCCTAGCTTTCAAGACCAGATCCGGTTTCAATCGCATGTAAACCAACTCTATCCTTCCTATTTTGAATTTCCTTTTCGTGTTCTTCACAGACTCAATTTGGGGATTTCCTATCTCGAGCCAGCCTGGCCCCTATAAAGGCACCCTGGATTGCAAGAGCACCGCACTAAGAACCCTAGCTCAATTTCACCGAGAGCTTTAGCGCCGCCAAGAATTGAGATTTAGGTTTCGTCACCGAAACCCTAAAGCTTCAATTCCGCCGCCGGTGATGCCTTGCCTCGTGGTCTCTGCACCATCGTTCCTCTTCATTAGAGCTACCTCCAGACCCCTTGGTTTCGTCTTGAGCGCCGAGCCTTGATCCGACAACCCCAAGCCTTCTCCGCTGAAGCTCGCGCCGCCACCACCGCCCACCTTGACCACCCGAGTTGGCTCATTAGGTTCGCAATAACCTAAGCTTTATCACAAGACCACTCGCCGGTAAATCGCCGCTCGCCAGATCCTTGGTTCCCGTGCGCCACCGCTTTGTTGTCGAAAGCCACGTCGGTGCCACCTTCGCCACATCGGCCTCCTTGCCTCACGTGTCGCGTGCGTGGCGCCGCGTCCAAGACGATATGTGGCAAATCGCCAAACCAGATCCAGATCGGTTCGGTGGACTTGGTCTACCATGAACTAGGTCACTGATGTGTGTGTGCCCTCACGTGTCAGTGATTTCTTTTCCTTTTTCTTAATTCTAGAAATAGGATTTCTTTTAGATTCAATCTTCCAAAGTCCATATCTTTTACATCCGAACTCCGTTTGAGCCCATTCAAATTTCTAAATTTATCTAAATTCAAGATCTATCTATCTGAGATTTTTATTTAATTTTTGGAGTTTGTTTTCCTCTATTATTTATTTATTTTTGTTTGTTTGCTTCGCTTTGTAGTAGACATTGATACTTGGAAGATTTGAAGAAGAAGGAATACCTCAAGAGCAAGATCAGTACCTAGACCTATTCCAAGGCAAGTTATACCTTTGATCATGTTGAATCCCAGTTTTCTAAAATTACTTTGATTCAAATTATTGCATCTACTTTAAGTATTTATTTAAATGCTTTTGGGTTTAGTTATTAATTCAAATTGTTACAACCACCTTGTCTATTTGTTATGTCTTAATCTTTTGTCACCCTAGATTTGTTTACTTAGTTGGTATTATCGTAGTACCAACGTGGGATGGTTAGATACGATTAGTCTGCTTAGCCACGCCATGAGTCATCATTTCATGTAAGTTGCTATTATAAACTTGACTAAGTGATTATGGAACTATGTGATAAAACTATGTGTACTATGTGCTATTACTCGTTGATGGCATATGTTGCACTTAACCAACAGGGTGGGAAAGGATTTAGACAGAGGAAAGTGGTACTGTGTATTGTTTTGGTGGATCTGTGTGCATAGGATTAAAATACTGTGTGCATAGGGATTTGTAGTTATAACTTGGATGTCTTGCCTTAGTCAATTAAGGATTTAACTTTGTGCGCTATTGAACTGAGCCTTACTGTACGACCACATACCTGGTATGGGACGGGCCTAACTTAGCAAGTTATGGAATCTTGACATTGCTACTCAGGTTGTAGGTTAGACTGTATTGATTGGGTGGAGGTGTGCTACCAAGTAGTCATATCGTGGGATGGTTCGCCGCTTCCCTATCCAGCGGTGTGTGTCGTACCAATCGCTTTGTATGGCTTGGTATGACGGTTCGTAAGCACACTAGGAGTATCAATGCTTGAGATGAAGTTTTTGAAACGTTTTGTTATGACTAATGCTTGCAACACTAGTTGTATCTTGTGGATAAAGTGTACAAACTCTGCAGAGTGTTAAATCAATCTATTCAAATAGCCGCATCCGCGGTCATGGACATGCTCGGGAATTTCACACAAGGGGTAGATTTTCATAAAAACCTTGGGAAGGGAGCTATGTGATCTAAGTCATATGGCTATGTGAATAACTTGTTTAGGCTATGTGTCTTTGTAAAATCAAGCTGTTAAATTATTACGGTTTATTTGTGTCGGGACCTGACCCGAGAGGACCCGAAGGGGATCTCCCAGGACCACCCAGGAGGTCCAACCGAACCACCCGAAAGTCTGGAAAGGTCCTCCAAGACCTCCCAAGAGGTCCCAGTCTCTGTGCACAATGAGCTAGTCCCAAGATCATATCACTAGCTTGCACAGACTCAACATCGGTGTCATGACATCCATACAACAAACTTAAGATGAAGCAGACAAATTATTATTTATAGACAAAAGACCTTAAGATCAAGATTGTTTACAGGGGTGCTACGTAGGGCAAACAACAAAATGAACACTTGCAGCGGAAACAAAATACTGTGTGGAGCCACTTGGTGAGCTACAGGCTATCGAGTGGAGGACGTCCCCTAGTCCACGAAGTCTTCAACGAACTCCTCCTCAAAGTGCTCTTGAGCACTCGAGGTCTTCACGCCGACAACTGTGAGGGCACAAGCCATGAATACTTTTGAATGTACTTAGCAAGCCATAGGGAAATTATGCAATAACATTTATGCAAGGCTTGACAAAGAAAGTTGTATGGTTAGTTTGCATAAAGCAGCATTTAACAGAAATACAATAAGTAGATTGCAAAGCACAAGTTGAAAAGATAGAACATAAGTAAACCAGTTCTTTGAAAACAACACACGACCACCCTGGTCGAGAGCACCGACCACTCACGACCACCCTGGTCGCGAGCCAAACCACTTAAACGAACCACAAATTTTAGAAAGATCTACCCCTTGCGTGAAAGAACCGGCATGTCCATAACCGAGGACGCTGCTATTCAATAGATTTTACACTCAGAGAGGTTGTGCACTTTACCCACAAGACACTAATTTTCTAGTTGGTTGGGCACCCGTCGATGCCCTTTAAGACTTCCTTAGGTAAGCAGCCTAGAGCTCATGACAAGGCCTTTACAAAGGTTAGTCCCCGACTTGGCTCTCGCCTCGCTAAGGATTTGCTACGCTTAGGCCCCTTCTGCGCCCATTTCACCACCACTTACGTAACCGCTGCCAGACCTCGCTAATTAGTTGGCCAAGACCACCCCATCCCGACTTGTGGTTGCACGGTAATGATCCGATCGATGGCGCATAAGGTTAAGTCCTTAGTTGGTTGCTCAAAGTAGTCCGACCAAGAAACCTAGTGTGCTCAAGGCACCCACTACTCACTCCCTGACTACTCACCCGAGCATAAAACATTTTTGGTTCACCCGGCCAAATGACCACCTTGGTCCTGGCACACAAATTTTAACAACAATGGCATTGCCAAAATTCCATAGCTCATTAGTCAAGTTCACATTCTTTAAGTTATGAGATTGCAAGACCAAACGTCTACTAGAGCATGGCTAAGCAACAAAGCGCACCCATGTTGGTATTCAAAGACATATCCAACTAAGATAACCCATCCTACGGGTATCCAAGGGTACATGTCAACATGTTGCATTCAACCAAACCAAGGAGTCATAAGGCAAGTGGGTGATTAATTACTCCCAAAACCATTTTTATAAAACTAGCTATGCATGTTCATATCAAAACAATATACTTTTGGAAAAATGGGTTCAACATGATCAAAGGTTTATGACTTTCCTTCACTGAAGATCTAAGGGTCTTCTGCCAAGAATGCCGGGTCTAGAGGATCTTCTGAACAGCCGGATCCTACACGTGCGAACAAGAACCAAGTAAATAAAACAAATCCACAAAACTCCAACGAAAGAACCAAATTAAAGCCAAAGAAAAACTCAGGAACAGGGCGAAGATAGGAACTTGATGCATTGAATCGGAGCTCCTATCAAGAAGAAGGAAACTATTTAGAGGGAGGTCCAAGACACATAGGAACAAAAGGAGGCAGGAGGCCCTTCTGTGCTTTATATAGGCACGGGAGGTCCTAAGAGGAGGATGGTGCATTTAATGCACTGATGGGGAGCAGTAACACTACTACAAAACAAAGTTATAGTAGACGCCGATCACGCATTTGCCTTTGGAACCGCCTCGTGTTGGGCATTGCCGACTCGCGGTGGCGCTGAAGCCTATCACGACGGTATTTTTAGAACTGCTCGTGATAGTCATCTATCGCAGGTTTGTAATAGAACCGTCTCGATTATCAGACGGTTCTATTCACAAACCGCCTCGTGATAATCCTCAATCACTGCATTTTCTCTTTAATAACCGCTCGGTAATATCGCCGCGGTTGCCTAAATAAGGACCGCTCAGGATTGGGATATCACGCATTCGCTCGTGAATAGAACCGCTCAGGATAATCCTGCACGATTCTATTTACAAACCGCTCGTGATAGATGACTATCACGCATTTGTTTTTATTAAGAACCGCTGTGATATGCCCATCGCAGATAAATTGAGCGACACATCCTCGCCAAGACCGCCCTGGCTCCACCGCCAGACCGCTGCTGCAGGCTCGCTTACCCCTCGCTGCCAGGCTGTTTGGATAATATATAATCAACTGCCCCCTCGCGCTGGCTCCACTTAGATCTGCTAGCTAGCTTCTCCTCCCCAAAGCGTGCCACTTCCTCCCTAGCTCCTCCAACTGCATGCTCCTCCCCTAATTAAACAGATGAAGTAATATCGATTATCCTTTTTCCACTCTATTGATTAGTGAATTTCCCGATTTTGCTACTCAGACATAGACCCTAATGTTTTGTTTTCTTTTGTTGTATTCCTTAATCTAAGCATAGGGTTTAGGTTTCAATTAGTACTACTTGATGGGAAAAGGCAAAACGACGCACATCTAGCTCTCAATTTGATGGACCCTATTTCTAGAAAATGAAAAGCAAAACATGTAGCCTTTAATTAATCTGTGTAATTCCTTTGTGCAACGATGAGACAAAACGAGTAAGCACGCAAAGAAGTGAAAGTCTTAATCGTAACTAATTTCATGAGTAGTTTTCTAGAATGATTAAAAAGAAGAATTTATGACACACCAAGATAAGTCACATGTGCAATGATCTATTTTATATTTCCTCCATTTATAGAATTTTTTTAAAATAATCTATTTTTATTCAAATATCAAAAATATTCCAGCGATATTTTTTTTACAAAATATACGTCTGTCGCCCAACCGCTAGCATCGATCCTATCGCCCAACGGTTGGGCGATTTCTGCCGACGCCTAACCGTTAGGCTTTAAATGTGCATGGGTTTGACCGGTGGCGCTATAATGGCGCCGCCGCATCACATGCGATAGGAACCACACCAACCGTGAGAGTTTATCAGATGTTCCAGCCGCCCAATGGTGCGGCGATCGATTGTTTATATAAGCGATCACATGTCCCCCGCCGATCCGCTTCCAGAGAAGCAAACAGCTTCGTGTGAAGGAGAAGAAAGAGAGGGAGAGGAGAAAAAAGAGAGGGAGAAGAAGAGGAAAATTTTCACTGCGAGGTAAGTTTGTTTTATTTTGTAATGTATTCTTTTAGTAGGTAAATAGTTTAGTTAGATCAAATAATAGTGTAAGTAACGCTCGTAGGAAACTATAGTTAGAGAAAACAGAGTAAATTGCAGCCTGCATTGCCGCCGAAACTCGTAAGTAGCGCCAGAGAAAATCAGATTTTTTGGATAGGTAAATAGTTTATTTAGTTAAGTGAGTAGTACAAGAGCACCGTGAGGAAATTGTAGTTAGAGAAAAGAATAGAAAATCAAAATGTTGTTGATTTGTATGTAAGTAGTAGCTTATAAAAACTTTAGTTAGAGGAAAAATAGTTTATTTTGTAGTGTATTATTTTGGGTAGGTAAATAGTTTATGTAGTTAAATGAGTAGTATAGTAGCACCCGTGAGGAAATTGTAGTTAGAGAAAAAAATTAGAAAATCTAAATGTTGTTGATTTGTATGTAAGTAGTAGTATAAAAACTTTAGTTATAGGAAAAATAGTCTGTGAAGGGAGTAATATTAGTGTTGTTTGTGAGATGTATTGTAGTAGTGTTTCAGATAAAAGTGGGTCGACTATTATTGGGTGAATAATGCGTGACCGAGCGCATAAGGAGGATGAATTATTTGTATAAACTAATTAGTAGAAGTAAATTAGTATGAACTAACCGACTTAGGTAATTGGTAGAACACCTAATGCCACTTATAGCATTTCGGTTGCAAGTTAGCGTCCGAATCGGATAATGCCCGCTATGGAATAGCATGCTTTTTAGGTTGAATCAATATCGTAGCACACGCTCATTGGCGGCCTCGCCTTTAGGGAATGAATGATGTCTTGATCATGCCGTCGCAGTAGTTGTTTCATTTATAGGCGTAATGGGCTTACAAATGTAAATTACAATGTAGCAAGATTTGCATGTCGTGGCATTGCAAGTCGACTAATTGCAATGTTGGAAATATTTGCAGCCATACAATAAGTCATGCCTGCACTCCACTACATTGAAAGTGCATTACGGTGTTGGCACCGCTCGTGAAGGTCCCGGCGGTGTTGACTTGAGCAGTTTGCAAGCCACCTGTACACCCGGACGGCGAGAATGCACGAATCGAAGATGTGAAGCATCGGTCGACCCACGCCTTTCTTTGAACCCCGAGGTGTGCAAAGATCGACATACAAGGGCTTTGGAGCCGGTCTTCCACTTAACATCACCGAGTTGAGAAGATCGATACGCACGCAAAGGTGGAAGGGCTTTATAGAAGGATGTCGGCTGGATATGAGTGTGATTCTTGTGCAACCATGCCCAAAAGAAGTCAGGCAGGCCCCCGCCGGATATCATCCGGCAGTTAAGAGCAGCTGGTGCCCCAGATGTTGGTGAAGAAGAGGACCCGAGGGTCAGGTTATTTAAGAGTTCAGAGAATGTTGCTTGTGATGAGCTCGACGCAGACATACAGAGAGGAAGATCGGCACCGCATGGTGAGCCTACAGACAGCCGATGAAGGAGAGCATAGGGATTACATATTGCATCAAATGGAAAGCGATAACCGGATGGCCTTGGTCAAGAGGAAGCTTTACAAGAAGACGATGAGGGCGCTCCGATGAGGACGGAGCTCCCATCCCCGAATGGAACAGATTTGACGCCGAGGGTCTATGTATACGACGACGAGCACGAATCGCCGGGAGTACCATGCCACGGAGGTTCGGTTGCACTCAATGTTTGTCGATAAGACATCCTTGCAGATGCCATTAAGCCGTGGGCTATGTCTATGCAATGGACGTTTCGGTCACAAATCTAGCTAAGAGCAAGACACGGTCAAATGCGAGCAATCCGTTGTCCTGGCGAGTGCACGCCAAGATAGACCAAGTATGAGACTCATCGGATTGTCTCAAGGTGGAGCCGCACTCTGCATGCTCAGCAGTTGTTTTGTGCGTACATCGTGAACATAACGCCGATATTCATAGCTAATTTGATGTATGGAGAGATAGTGGAGAAGAAGGATATGGAGGCCAAGCACATTATGGTGGCTATTGAGAAGAAATTCAAGTACAAGATCAGCTATGGGAAGGCGTGGCGGCGGCGTATATATGGAAAGACGGTTTGGATCTTTTGAGGCGCGCGACGACAACCTTCCTCGATGCTTGAGGTGCCGCAGAGAGAAACCCGCACGCACATTGTCAGTGGAATGACATGCCATCTAAAATTCCGCGAGGTTTTTTAGTAATGCATAGGGCCTTCAGAGCCTTCGTCCCTCGTGATCGAGGCTTTTAGGCATATGCTGCCCGTGATCTCGCTTGACGGACTTTTGACCGGAAATACAAGGGCAGATCTCACGCCATAGGCGCTGACGGAACAATCATTTCGCCATTGGCCATCGATTTGTCGAAGGTGAGAATTTCCACAATGGTTGTGGTTCCTTCAACATCCGAGGGCGGAGTTGTTCGAGCTCGCCCCGTGTGTGCGTGATTCATGATCGCACGCCGATGTTGAAGGCCATAAAAACTTCAGAAGACCCGAGGAGCCGCTCCTTGGCCGGATATGACGAGTAGATGGTGTATTCGCCATTTGGGGCCAACTTCTTCAAGAAGTTCTCAAGCAACCCTTGGTGAAGTTATTCAAGAGGTCGGCTATGCGTAACTCAAAAAGTTAAATTTGACGCTTATGGGCGCCGCCGACTAACACAACAGAAACACATGGACACGAGGAACCAAGGAGCAGAGTCTCGAACCGCCGGGTCCGAGGCGAGGACCTCGAGGAACATCGAAAAGCTTTCCCATCGGATCGAGGCACGCCCATTGGACAAGTGGTCTCGCCGATGACACGGACGGCAAGGTACGGCATAATGACCACTAACCTTGCGGAGGTGTACAACCGGTTCTTAGGGCCTCGCTTCAGCCCTCGCCGCCATCGTGGAAGGTGTTCTCGCACGCACAATCGGTATTTCGTGGAGAGGCATGCAAATGCCGCGACTTCATGCCACGAACCTCAAACACCGTGATTGCTCAAGATTACGCGATACATGCGCACGGAAGACACGAAGGGCTGGCCAGACACGGTGTATGGATGGGCAATATGGAGCATCGCTTCGACGCGTTTTTGCGGATAGAGCCGGATTTGGGATCGCTCGTTCTCTTGTCACCCACGAGGTATGCCTTGAGATCATGTCAACGAGCCTAGCCAGACGCGTGCAACAAATCGAAGTTTTTACACAAGCCATGCTCTCATGTGCTCGCCAGATGCGGATCGCAGGCGATGGACCCCCGTGGAACTTTGTGTCCGGAAGTTATGACCAAGATATTCGCCGGTACGCCCCGCAGACATCGCATTTCAAAGCCTCGTGTCGCCGCAGACGCAGCCCGCGACCACGTGTCCTCGCGACCGACCGACACGCACTCGTGCATTTAGCGCAGACGCACAACGCGTACGCTACGTGCAACACCGAAAATTTCGCTTGTGTTATCCGCCATTACGCTTCACCGTGGTCTTTTCGGCGTAGGCGGCATGGTTGCCGAGCTATGCGACGGAGTGCGACTCGGCCGCAGAGGTTCACGGAGGTGTAGAGGGCACACGCGACGATTACCCGCCGAGGTTTTCCGCTGCTCGATAGCAAGGCGACGATTTTTCGCTTGCCGTCGGCACCAGCCGCCGGAGGTTGGCACGCCCACCGTCCACACTCCGCCCGTCTCGCCGCTTGGCCCAAAGAAGAAGACAAGAAAGGGAGGGTCGCCTGCACCACGCCCGACATCGACGCTTCGACCAGCCGCTCGAGCAGTACCACCTCCGACATCGACGCGCTTCTTACCAGCCGCTCGAAAGGTACCACCTCCGACATCGACGCTACTCGACCAGCCGCTCGAGCACACCACCTCCGACATCGACGCTACCGACCAAAGTTAGCTCGAAAGCAGAGAGCACGTCCGACACCGGCAGCTGCCGCGACTACGCCCGCCACCTTCCGCGTGGAGAGCTTTGTACACGCCATGGCGCTTAGCCGAGGGTACGCCACGCCTCGCTGGTCAAGACGCTTCGCTTTTTTTTATTAACTAACAATATTTTGCTGCGGTGTACATTGCCCTATGACGACGCGGGACGCCGCATCACGCGGACGCCAGCAGACGGGACGAGCCGGACGAGGACGCGCAGACTTTTTGGTGGACGAGGACCCTGCGATCGCCCACACCTCACCCCACACCCGCCGAGGTTCTCCGTCTGCCACAGCTTCTTTGGCGCCAAAGACCACACACAAGACTCCTGTTGTCCACCTCGTGCCGCATCTCTGCTTCGCCGATCGTGGCTCTGCATCGTTTACCCTATCGGGGCCGAGGCCCCGACACCCAGCGCAGAGGAAGGCGCCAAAGCGAGCCCGTGAGGGGAGGACGCGGAGGTGGACTGGGCGGTGACGACGCGGGAGGGGATGGGGGGTGCGGTTGGGGTTAGTAGGGCCGTATGATCGCGACCGCCGCACATTTGTTCTTTATGTGATACTTTAATTTTGCACTTAATATATGATGCCGTGATTACTTTTATGCTCTTGTGTATACTCTTTCATATAATGCATGTTTGTTCAATGCATAGCAACGCCTATAGCTTAATGCACACGACTACTCGATGCAAAAGCCAACTCGATATATGGCAACCGCAATGACGCTGGCCCACCATTCACTTACATACGTTACGAGATTGAACGTAATTGTGACACATCGATACAACATGTCAACTCAATAAAAGGCAATCGCAATAACGCTGCTTCACCATTTAGTTACATGCTTCATGACATTCAACATAAGTGCATATGTAAGGGGACACTTGCGACGCACGAAGCTCCGCCCTCCCTAATTGTAGAAGGTGCCTCGCAACCCACATAGAGTGTTCTCTGGGCCACGGACGTGGGCGGGTTGTCGCTAGTGGCACACACATATGCACTGGTTGGCACAAAGAAGATGCGGGATCATAGGAACTTCCTATGTTCACGACCTCCTCATTGCCCCTCTCGCACCAGATCGCTATGAGGTCGCCATTTTGCTCGCTCAGATCGCCAATTTGTGCCTCCAAATGAAAGATTCGGTTCCACAATACATCCAGTACCGCACAATGTGTCGCTCATGGGGAGGATCGATCCAATGGTGAAGTTGCATTTCGCCATCTCGCTACAAGGGACGGTTAGTATGGACGATGTATTACCAAGAATATAAACAAAACTACTTACCCCGAGTATGGGCATCGGAAGAAACGCCGCCCACCATCGAAGGGCCGCTTTATGGCTCGTGACGATAGCGCCCTCCCCGTGTCCGCATTTCGCCACTTAGGTTGAACACGCTTGTTGGGCATCAACCGTGGTTAGGGCCAAGTCCTCCATCCTTTCGGGAGAAGGTCCCGCTCTGTGAACCCGGTTGGATCGGGTCCTCGGGCGCTCGCCATCGTATGTTATCAGAACGGAGAAGGTTCTTCCTCCTACGGTTTGAAGGGTCGAGTGGTCGTAATTCCAACGTATGCAGCATTTTATAGGCCCGCGAGGGGAGACTAACAAAGCGGGCGGCTTTTGTGCAAGGATAAGACCAAAGGAGACAGTTCCGCAAAGGACAAGACCACACGGGCAGCTTTGCAAACCGAGAAGACCACACCGGCACTTTACGCAGGATAAGACCGAAGGAGACAACTTTTGCGCAAAGGACAAGACTACACGGGCCGCCTTTTGCGCAAAGGATAAGACCTAACGAGACAATTTTTTGCAGCTTTAGGTTTAGGTTTAGGGTTAGGCTTTTCAGATTGACTTGACAACCCCGATTATCTCGCCATTTTTAAGACCGAAAAGACAAGACTCAGAAGAAAGACGTGAAAACACTCGTTTCGCCACTTTTCAGATCGATAAGACAAAGACTAAAGCAAGCTATGACTTCACCGCAAAGTAAGACGTGATAACACTATGCCTCGCCAAATTTTTCGCATCGACTTGACAACACTCTACCTCCTCTTTTCGTAATTAAAAACAAGACTTCTACTCGCATGAAATTAACCACATCATGCCAACCATGGAGCTTATAAAAGAGGGTTGAACCAAACCCAACTCTCCACAACACTACACAACACATACCCACTATGGACTCTTCGTAAACTTCACGTGAGGTTGTTGAAGAAGCAAAAGTATGCCTCTTCTATCGAATCCCGTAAAGAACCATTCGCACCCACATTGAATCCTCCATGTTTTAGGCCATCTTCATAATCACAATGAGCGCCCTCATTTCCTTCACTCATATTTCGTGTAAGCTTCATAAAGTACGACATCGACTACGCGCCTACATACGCATATACGCTCGCACGATTTCATCGTGATATCACTTACCTTTGTACTTACATATCATTATCGCCTCAATCGCCCTCACAAAATTCAACGTAAATTTACCGCGACTACAACAATATACAACGATCACAAAATGTTATTATGAAGTCCGACAAATTTCACTCCATGATATTCTACTTAAAATAACAAACAGAGCAACCAACATCGTGACAAAACTATTATTTTCAAAACAAATAACATGGATTTGCTAAATTTAATTAACCTACAAAATGTAATATTCATTACAACTCAATTAAACAATAATTAATAATTAAAAGGCAAAAAGGAGCTCATGTCGCCATAGGGTTACGATCGTTCCTCGTTCGCCATAGGGTTGGGCGATTAGCTCGTCGCCGCCGGCTTATTAAGGCGATCGAAACCGCCGCCCAACCCTATGGCGATCGAACCAATACCAACCCTATGGCGATAGGATCGAATCGCCTAACGATTGGGCAATGACGATATTTTTGTAAAAAAAAATATCGCTCGAATATTTTTGATATTTCGAATAAAAAATAGATTATTTCAAAAAAAATTAAACGTCATCACAAAGGGTTTATTGTTTCAATTATATGAAAACGATATACAAGAATCGCCATGACCAACTTGCTAGTTATTAGGATCTTCCTCTTGTCTTTTGTCTCGTATCTAATCAACAATCATGCAGATAATCAATAATTATCCATTGCGCCAGCTTAGAGAGGAGAAGGTTGGACCCTTGCCCCTAGCGCCTCCAACACCCGCCACCTCCTCCCCCATAGCGCCACCTTAGAGAGGAGAAGGAAAGGAGAGGAATCATATTTTCTTCGTGAGCTCCGAGGGTAACGATCTATAACCCTTTATGTTTGCTATAAATTAATCGCTAATCAATTTTGACACTAATTTGTTACATGCGTAGTGTAGATGGATCAAACCGATGTACAAAGCAGAACCGTGTGAGTCAAGAGTACATTAATGGCGTGGTTGCTTTTAGAAGAGCCGCCGAAAGGTGATATGTTGAAGAAGGAGATAAATTTTATGTATCGTCCATGCATTGATTATGTAATTTGAAGATGTTTAACAACGCGCGCAAATAGAAGCGCACTTGATTCAAGGGGTTTCACAAAAGGGTATACATGTTGGACCACCACGTGAATAGCAGATTATTACACATGAAGTTAGTAATGACGGCATCGCCGAGGAAGTCAACGATATGCCGGATGTGGATCAGACTACTTTTGATGAGGATATGTCACACGATGACAACTGGATCAGATGCTACGATGCGTAAGAGAACTACAAGGAGAGAGAGTTTTGTAAATTCGAGGGCTTAAGGGAGGACTCGTGAGACCTTTGTTCCCTCGGTTGCAAGCCGAATATACAAGGTTGTCAACCGTGCTTGAACCATGAAATTGAAGGCAAGCAATGGTTGGTCCGATAAGAGTTTCACTTGTTGTTAGGTCTCCTAGCGGACATCCTTCCGAGGGAAACGTGTTGCCCAAAGACCACCTATCAAGCAAAGAAGGTTATTTGTCCATTGGGAATGGAAGTAGAAAGAATACATGCATGTCCGAATGATTGTATCCTCTATCAGAAAGAGTATGCAGACATGCATGTATGTCCTGTGCAAAGCATCCCGATACAAGCGCCGTAATATCGCTAAGGTGAAGCAAGGACCTCTCGCTAAGATGTTGTGGTATCTCGTCAGAATCCCACGCTTGAAGCATTTATTTGCGAACGCAAAGGACGCAAGATTGCTGCTGGCACTCAGAGGAGTGTAAGAGAGATGGAAAGCTAAGACACCCCGCCGATTCTACCAAAGGAGAAACTTCGATCGAGCTTCCAAGAGTTCAAAGGAACCGAGGAACATAAGGTTAGGGTTGAGTACAGATGGAATGAATCCTTCGGAACATGAGCAAGCCGATATAGCACTGCCCGTGAATCTATGTATGTACAACCTTCCTCCTTGGCTGTGGTATGAAGCGGAAGTACATTTTGATGTCACTACTTATCCAAGGGCCAAGCAACCGGGAATGATATTGATGTGTACCTAGCACCATTGTCGGAAGATCTTGTGACACCGTGGAACTAAGGGTACAGTGTATGGGATGCGATAAACGAGAGAACTTCACTTTACGCGCCATGTTGTTCTCGCACCATCAATGATTTTCCCGCCCTTGGTAACTCGGCTTCAAGCCAAAGACAAAAGGAGACAAAGCCTCATTCAAGACCGCTTAGATGCTACAGAGAGTGTATGGTCAACAACTCACAGAAAATCGTGTATATGGCCACCAGAGGTTCCTTCCTCAGAGTCACCCATACCGCAAGATGAAAAACAATTCGACGGAAATAAGGAGAACGATTCAGCTCCAAGGGCTTTTAGAGGGAAAGAGGTCTATGATATGGTTAAGGATATCGATGTTGTGCTTGGGAAGGACGAAATTAAGAACCCGTGAGAAGAACATCCGAAGAAGCGGTCAATTTTTGGGACTTGCCTTATTGGGAGCACTTAGAAGTTCGCCACTACATCGACGCCATGCACGAGAGAAGAATGTATGTGATAGCTTGATTGGTCTCTTGTCAACATTAGTGGCAAAACAAAGGATGGTGTTAACGCACGCGTGACTTGGTTGATATGAACATAAGGATCGAGTTAGCACCGTAGAGACCGACACAGATTTAACGCATTCTTCCCCAAATTTTGCTACACTCTATCCAAGGCCGAGAGAAATGAATCGCGCTGAGCTTGCATGGAGTGAAAGTCCCATCCGTTACTCCGCTAACATTAAGAACCTTGTTTCTATGCAAGATTTGAAATTAATTGGTATGAAGTCTCATGATTGTCATGTGCCGATGACACAAATGCTTCCTGCTGTAATTAGAAGTATCTTGCCAACAAGGTCCGAGTGGCAATCTTGAGGTCGGTTATTTTTTCAACTCAATTGCTCAAGATCATTGATCCCCAAGGACTAGATGCTCGCAGCCGAGGTGGTGACCACTCTATGTCATCTTGAGATGTATTTCTCCGCCATTTTTCGATATCATGGTCCATCTCATTGTTCACCTTGTGAGAGAGATAAAGATATGCGGCCCTGTGTTCTTACGTCATATGTACCCGTTCGAGAGGTACATGGGAATTCTCAAGTCCTACGTACGGAATCGATCTCGACCGGAGGGTAGCATCATCGAAGGTTATGCAACCGAAGAGGTCATTGAGTTCTACATCGACTACATGGCTCAGGTGGAACCGATAGGTGTGCCTCTATCTCGCCATGAGGGGAGATCGATGGTATCGGACCATCGAAGGAAATCAATAACTCCCGATCCGATACATACGCCAAGCCCATTTCATGGTCTTGCAACACATGACCCAAGTGTCCCCAGATATCGACGAAAGCACAAAGACATGGTGCGCCAATGTAATCCGCACCGGCCGGAGGTTTGGATCACAAGAGAGCACAACCGCTTGCTCAACGAATGGTTAAAGGTGCGAATCATCGGGAGGTCATCAAGTGATGATACGCCGCTATGGTTGGCACGAGGGCCACAATTTACAATTGTCACATGGCAAGGATACGACATCAATGGGTACACATTTTATACGGCAACCAGATAGGAAGAGCACAGCCCGTAATCAAATGTGTCCGTGATAGATGCATTCAAGATCGATGGGATGAGGAGCTCCTACTATGGGCAAATAGACGAGATATGGGAGCTCGACCACGGCTTTTCAAGATCCCCTATTTCGTGCCGCGGTCCATCTTGCACAGTGAAGGTCGATAAGCACGGTGTCACTACCGTGGACCTCGAACGTGTCGGATATAAAGACGAACCATTCGCATCAAGCAACCAAGTTGTTCAAGTCTTCTATGTAACCGACCCGCAAATAAGAAGCGCCACGTAGTTCTTCATGGAAAAAGGAGGATTGTCTGAGTTGAGAATGTAGTGACGAGGAAGAATACAATCAATTTGACGAGTTGCCTTTCGAAACGGCATTAGGCTCGAGGAAGAACCCAAAGGAGGAAGCTAGCTATATGCGGCCGATCATCATGAAGGCCTATATCTTAATTAAGAATTTACTCCAATGTAATTAATTTATTCCATAACATCATGTGTTATGGACTTGTAATCTCTCATATATTTTGATGTCAACGTGAAATTGTCATGTGTTGATGTGTTATGGACTTGTCATATTTGATATTGATGTCAATGTGGACGACATTGTAATGTGGAGTATCAAAATTGTCATCATACTTGATTTGGAGTTGAGTTGAATTAGATATGAAATTTTGAAGTCAAATGTGTTATGAACTTGTTATGGACTTGTCATATTTGATATTAATGTCAATGTGTGGACGACATTGTAATGTGGAGTATCAAAATTGGTTTCACTTGATTTGGAGTTGAGTTGAATTAGATATAAAATTTTGAAGTCAAATGTGTTATGAACTTGTCATCATACTTGTCACCGTGTTAGAATTCATATGGACTTGTCATAATTGTCATCATACTTGTCTCAAAGAGGTTCACTATGTTTTCTCGTGATATTTATGTCTCACCGTGTTCAAGATGTTTTGTCAGATATCATAAATTGGCCTCGTGTTTTGGCTATCACGCACGGTTTTATTATACAACCGCTCAGGTAATATTATCGCGTACGGTTCATAATGAGAACCGCCTATGATATTATCACGCACGGTTCCATAATAGAACCGCTCAGGATATTTCATATCACGCATTTGCTCTATTATGGAACCGTCTGTGATATACTTTTTATAAGCGAAACGCTAGGGTTTTCTCTCACTTCACTTCCTCTCCGCGCCCCACGCCTCGCTGCCTGGTTCGCCTCCTCTAGGGTTTAGGCTCGCTCACCGCCGACCACGACCTCGGCCACGACCCTCGCCCACCGCCCCGACATTGGTGCCTGACCTGCTGCCGCCCCAACCTCGGCGCCTGACCTCGGCGCCTCGACCCCAGGTCACGCCCGACCTTGGCGCCTGCTCACCTCCCAGTCAGAAGCCCCGACGTCGCCGCTTTCGACTCGGTGTCAGCCGCCCCGACATTGCGCGCCCGACCTCGACGCCGCCCTCCTCCCCTGTCGGCCTCCTCCTCTGCAGACCGCCTTCTCTCACCGCCTTCTCCCTCCTGCCCTCCTCCCGTGTCGACCTCCTCCCGCCTCCTCCTCCTCAAGATCGGCCTCCCGTGACCGGCCTCCTCCTGCACCGTGAGTTCTTGTGCAAAGATCCTCTCGTGAGTATTGCTCCTCCTCTGCAGCTCGGTTGATTCATATATATATATATATATATATATATATATATATATATATATATATATATATATATATATATATATAGTTGCAAATTGATCGCTGGGCTTTGTTGACATGCTCGTGATGAACTCGCCTTATAATCGAGATTGAATGTGATAGTTAGTTCATACTTGAGCTCTATTGTATTACTTGCTACCGCCAATATGTTGTACCGTTAATTGGTTACTTTCGCTGAGCTCATAGTTCTATTGCAAATTGATCGCTTGTATTGACTAGTTTGTGATTCTTCTAGTAGTATGTATGAGCTCATTCAACTTTTCATTTGCCATCTTGATCTCTGTAGTCAACCTCTGCTTGATCGAAGTTTAATCTGTTGCTAATCAGCTGAGATCATTTGATGCTTACAAAGTATTGTTTAGAGCTCATAGTTTGAATTTATATTATCATATTCATTTAATGAAGAGTATAGACAATAGGATTGAGATGGCAAAGACTTGTTCTTTAGCTACTCTCCTTCCGAGAGCACATAATATCATCAATTAATATGTTGGAATAGTGTCTCAGGCAATCGTGAGTTCTTGTGCAAAGTATCCTCTCTCGTGAGTATTGCTCTTCGCGTGGCGCTTCGGTTGATCTTTGCATATATATATATATATATTTGCAAGTGCTAGTTGATACCTTGATCTCAGATTAGTTTCGATTTTCGAGTCTAGTATCAAGATATTGCAAATTGATCTGGGCTTTGTTGACATGCTCTATGATGAACTCGCCTTATAATCGAGATTGAATGTGATAGTTAGTTCATACTTGAGCTCTATTGTATTACTTGCTACCGCCAATATGTTGTACCGTTAATTGGTTACTTTTGCTGAGCTCATAGTTCTATTGCAAATTGATCGCTTGTATTGACTAGTTTGTGATTCTTCTAGTAGTATGTATGAGCTCATTCAACTTTTCATTTGCCATCTTGATCTCTATAGTCAACCTCTGCTTGATCGAAGTTTAATCTATTTTGCTAATGCTTGAGATCATTTGACGCTACAAAGTATTGTTTAGAGCTCATAGTTTGAATTTATATTATCATATTCATTTAATGAAGAGTATAGACAATAGGATTGAGATGGCAAAGACTTGTTCTTTAGCTACTCTCCTCCGAAAGCACATAATATCATCAATCAATATGTTGGAATAGTGTCTATGCAATCGTTAATCTCTAGACCTTTTATTGGTCGAGAGTTTAATCCAGATCAGTTGGTGGATTAAGGAGTGTTAAATTTTATGAATTATGCTTTAATGCTAATTAATTTTGTTGGGATTAATTCTGAAATTTTTCTAAAATCGCATTTTTACAACAATCCAAAAAGAAAGTTTTACTTGATTCTATTTTGTTTCTATGTTGGGATTAAACCTTTGCTTAGCATTTCCTTCGTCGATCATTTTACTTGATTCTAGTTCTATGTCTTCATTAAAGGTTAGTCTTCTCAGACATGAAGCATTAAACCTTTGCTTAGCATTTTCTTCGTCGATCCCGACACACTTGAGTGTACTCTGCTTCATGCCAATCCTCCACAAGATGAAGTAGATGGTACACTCCAAAGGTGTCTGCTCGATGAAGTAGGCTCTGCAAAGATAGGCTCTGCAAAAGATTTGTATCACTAGTTTCTATCTATACAAAGATCACAAGAGAAGTCGGTGGATTAAGGAGTGTTAGGAGTGTTAGAATAGAAGCTCGTGAATTAAGGAATGTTAGTAGTCCTGTATGAGCTCATTCAACTTTTCATTTGCCATCTTGATCTCTATAGTCAACCTCTCAGATTTCTTCCCGAGATTAATTGTTTCATATTTATGCCGGAATGTTAGTAGTCAAGATGAGCTCATTCAACTTTTCATTTGCCATCTTGATCTCTATAGTCAACCTTTGTACTTCTTCCCGAGAGCAAGTAAGCGAGATGCAGAGGCACTGCTTCGCCGCCTGGCCACCGAGGCCGCAGATGGAAGAGGCGCCGACGAGGCCGCCAACACCGACTTCGCAGATGGAAGAGGCGCCGACGAGGCCGCCAACACCGACCTCCGCAGATGGAAGAGGCGCCGACGAGGCCGCCGCCACCGCCGATTTATAATGACACTGAAGCGAGATGGCAGAGGACAATCGAAAATGCCTACGGCCTACCGGTCATCACGGAGGTCGTTGACTTTGGGGTCCCTCTCGAGTCCCAAGAGATCAACAAGTAGATTCCGACCATCTCATGGATACTTGAAGGAACGGTCCTCATCACCACACCAAGGTGGAAGGACTCGACGAAGAAGCGAAGGGCGCCGGGATGTAACTTTTAGAGAAGTTCACTATTCCGTATAATATGTGGCACGCTGCGGCGACGGACGGCGATGCTCACGATGGGTAAATCGTGGAGGACCTTCAAGAGCATTCTTGTCACGGCACGTGAACACGGGTCGACGCCTTCGCCACAAAGATAGATTCTTGACGCGGAAGCATGGGACACCTTTGTGGCTATGAAAACGCTTACCGAATTTAATGAGCAAAGTGCGGCGCACAAAGCTCTCCTGCATCTAAACACTCACCCGCAGAGACTTCGCATCACTGGTACGCGGTAAATACGAGGAATGGGCGGCGAGAAGGAGAACCCATTTCGATGTCACGCACTGCTCCCTAAGCCGGTTAAAAGCGAGGCACAAGTCTCGCTTTCGGCAAAGATCTCCTTCACAAACCCGCACTGTGAAGTGTCCCAACGGTGGTAAATATATCGAACTACTAAGTTGTTAATAAGTCCATAACTTCATAGTGCCTATAATAACGTGATGACCTCTTGCAGCTGCGGATTTGATCGCCCAAGCTTCCCAAGGCTCCTTCCATGCGCATAGGAGAAGGATATACTATCTACGGCCTTGGGAAACAAGGAGCACCCTGGTCGCACGCGAGGCCTTGGGGTTAACGCATCTTGGAGTCATGGATTCACTGGACGACTACTACACGATAGGACTAGGAAGAGATCCAAGGTCGAGCACGACAACCTCACTGGTACAGATAATTACTAACCAATTTCAAGTAGAGATGGCAGATTGCGGAGTCAAATGGATATACTCATGAGCCACGGCCGCAAGCCGCCTCGCTAATTTGGGGAGACACCTCCTCGACGTCGGAGTAGCGCCGGTCTCACAAGATAATTGTAGAACATGACGACGTCCGACACCGATAGATTTACATCAAGGTAACGTGACATCTATGGAATGCACCAAAGATAGACCCTAACGACGCCTTAGCTAATTGCGATCGCTTTGTAGGAGCCGACGCCCCAGAAGCTCCAAGTGAGGATGGATGGGTCCTTTGTATTGAGGTCAGCAGGGATGGTGTATCCATACGAGGAAGGGCAAGGCAAAGACGGCAGCTCACCGGTGCACTGTTACGCCAAGGTCCGTGGATATGGTACATGTCAATTTCCGAGCCATCCGCTGACATTTGCCCAACGAAGAGATCACAACACTAGGGATGCCGCCCTCTTTATCCAAAGGGCCCAAGAAGAACATCGCTCGAACCAAAGAAGGCCTGCTGATCCGACACTCCACCATTCCTCTCCAACGGACCTCGATGACTCCACCTCATGTTTCGCCTCAAAAGGCCACCTTCGATTCCCGTGGAGAAGACGCCAAGGAACAGAAAAGCGCCGACGCTTTCGCCCCGAAGTCGTCTCACAAAAAGACGCCGCCAATCGCTAAGGCCAAATCAAATCAACGAACGCATAAGCGCCCTAAGTCCGGAAGTCCGAGAAGTCCGAAGTCCGCGATACCGGAAGTCCGCGATACCCGGAAATACATCATCGAAAACCGCAGTTCCGCCGCAAGATAATGCACGCCGATATGCTTGTCGCTTTGCATGCCCGGTACTTGGACAAGACCCAAAAGAAGGGTGCGACATCGAATCACCGCCGACACGAGGACAAGCATTTCTTCAACGGACGAGGTACTTCGTCGTGGGCTTCAATGATTTATTTGAACTATTCAACCTCATTGGCCTCAACGCCTCGCTTCTACGATGTTGACAATCGTAGCGCGCATAATCAAGTTCTACATTCATCTAATACCGATAAATATCACAACTCATTGCTTATGTATAGATACATGCCGCAAAATGTCCGGAATGGAAAGAACCGTGGGTTTCTCGACCCACACGTGGTATCGCTGCAAACCATCCAAGAAGACTCGCCCTTCGCCGAGAAATACATAACGAGGTCATTGCTTCTACAGAGGAACATGAAGTACATAGTGGTGCCCTACAACCGTGGGTAAGTGTCACTACTTGCTATACAAATTTCATTTGTACTTTATATGCAAAGACTTAACTTAGGTTTAATGACTATAGCGACATACATGAGTAGGTACCATTGATCCTTTTAGTTATTATACCCAAGAGGAACCATGTGATATACCTTGATTCCCTAAACCGCAACAAGCACGACTTCAAAGACTCTAAGAGGAATACTGAGAGGTATGCTCATTTCCTCCTTACATAACTCTATTGTAGTCTTCATTCGCTTGAAATGGCCGAGGATAACTTTTTCAATCATGTAGGTCGCTCATCAATTATGTTGCCAACAAAGGAATATACGATGGAAAGAGCGCCTAACTAACACACGTGATGGATTTTCCAAGACGCTACAACACAATAATCCTATATCATACTTCATAATAACGCGCCTCGAATCGACTATACCTATATATGTAATTCTATTTTTGCAAAGGCACCAAAGAAAAAGATGATGAGTTATGTGCAATCTACGCTCGCTATCATATGCGACTAATCCTCACAGCTAAGAAGAAGGATCCCGAGGTTTGTCAATCTCAAATAATTATTTCCTAATTATAAATTTAAATATATATAGCTTACCACTTTACTCTTAATTGGTAGCTATGTGTCTTGGATTTACAATGTGATTCACTCGCTATGAAGAGATCAAGGACATTCGAGGAAGCTCGCGCCTTTATCAACTCAGAATCATTAACGACAACGGAGAGTTTCAATTCGCCGCCAACCCAGAGCATCACCCCACTAAAACCTCTCAACACAAACAATTGTAATCTAGTTGTAACTACTATAGCGACAATACTTGAACAAATGCGATCTTTGTAATTTATTTTGAGTAATGATCACTTTGAGTTGTCATGGTCGCTGAATCTGTTTTTGTGAATGCTTGAATCTGCTTCGTGAATGCTTGTTTTCAGAGGGCATGGCTAGCAATTCCCGAGGCTAGCCAGAAAACAAAGAAATTGTGGGAGGGGTCTGAGTTATCATAGACGGTTTTTGTTAAAACCGCTCAGGAAGGCAAGTATCACGCATTTTCGATCAAGAAACCGCTCAGGATAGAGAATATCACGCACGTTCTATATAAAAGCCGCTCGTGATATTCACAAATCACTGACGCTTTTTATTTAGAACCGCTCGTGATATTCCTCATCACGCACGCTTTTTTTAGAACCGCTCGTGATATTTCAGATCACGCACGGTTTTCGCTGAAACCGCTCATGATATTTGACTTCACGCACGGTTTTTAATAAACCGCTCGTGATATTTCGTATCACGACGGTTTTGTACCGCCTCGTGATAATATCTCGTTATCACGCATCAACAAACATAGACGGTTCGTAAACCGCCCGTGATGATTTGCCCGAACCGCTCGTGATGCTCTGCCTCGTAGTAGTGTAAAGGAATGAAAGGAGCGGGTAAAGAGGTGACAAAAAGAGGAAAAGACAAGGTATGGTGGAAATGATGGCATTTAATGTGACACAACAAAGATTAAATGCACAAATGGTCCCACTAGAAGGGTGGTTATGACCACAGAGGGCGGCCTGGACCAGGAGAGGTGGTCTTCACAAAAAGACCAAAGAGGAGGTCGCTACCGCGTTGGGAGGTCTCGACCTAGAGGGAGGTCCTGAACCCAAGGGGGTGGTCTTTGCAAAAAGACCGAGGGGGTGGTCTTTACAAAAAGACCACAGGGAGGTCCCGACCAAAAGAGGTCACGGCAAGAACGACAACAAGGGGAAGTCGCGGCCTCAGAGGGAGGTCACGGCAAGACGACAAAAAGAGGAGGTCGCGGCCTCAAGAGGAGGTCGCGGCAAAATGACAAGAGGAGGAGGTCGTGGCCTCAGAGGGAGGTCGCGGCAAAACGACAAAGCGAGGAGGTCGCGGCCTCAGAGGGAGGTCGCGTCAAGACGACAAAAAGGAGGAGGTCGCGGCCTCAAGAGGAGGTCGCAGCAAAACGACAAGAGGAGGAGGTCGCGGCAAAACGACAAAGAGAGGAGGTTGCGGCCCAAAAGGGTGGTATTTGCAAAAAGACCGAAAAGAGTGGTCTTTGCAAAAAAGACCACGAGGACGGGGAGGTCCGAGACAGCCCGAAGCGTGCACCCGAACTCAACTTGATCTGACCGTTCGATCTTAATCGGATGGCCCAAGCCAGAGGTGAAGTCTGGGCTGCTTGAACAGCACAACACATCGACCGTCCAAGCACGATCGGACGGTTCGGACTGAGCGCGCCCACGCAAAGAGAGAGAAAAGGGAAAGACGACGGGGAGGTCTAGGCTAGGGAGGTCTGGACCCTCAGATCCAAACGAAGGGAGGTCTGGACCCTTAGATTCAAACAAAGGGAGGTCTCAACGGTCAAGATGGAGCCAAAGGAGATCTCGACAGTCAAGACCAACACAGGGGAGGTCTCAACGGTCAAGATGGAACCAAAGGAGATCTCGAAAGGAGGAATTCAACCTGAGCGCTGGATTCAGAAGTCAAGGATGTTTGAAACACAAACCCGAGCCGAGAGCACCTCAAGGGGTGGTCGTGACTCAAGGGAAGGTCAAACCGAGGAAGGTTCAACATGAAAAGAAGGTCTAAACCACGAGGAGGACTAGACCAAGAGGAGGTCCAAATGAGAAAATGGTCAAGAGGTTAAGGGA
Organism: Phyllostachys edulis; assembly: GCA_036346405.1. NCBI lineage: Eukaryota > Viridiplantae > Streptophyta > Magnoliopsida > Poales > Poaceae > Phyllostachys > Phyllostachys edulis. The sequence continues at coordinate 1,808,665 of JAYEVD010000807.1, forward strand.
GGTCCAGAGAGGACAGATCAAACAGAGAGAAAGGAAAGCAAGGCCGAATCTCCTAACAACTCTAAATAAACCGAACTTTGGATTAGTTGAAGTTTGATTTAGTCATTTTAGACACTCAATTTCCTAAAATCTCAAGTTGCTTTGAACTCTCATCAAAACCAAATGGTTCTTTTTATTTTGAAAACTTTTAAGAACCTGTAAAATTTGGATGTTGCTGCATCTACCCCCTTAAAGGGAATCTCGACCCCGAGATTCGGTCAAGCTAATGAATATGTGCGAAACTCGCCTTCAAGTCCTCTTTACGCCCCAAGTGGCTTCTTCTTCTGAGTGGTTGTTTCACTAGACCTTGCGTAACCGTGATGACCTTGCTTCTTGTTACACGCTCGACACTTCCAAGATCTTGACCTGTTGCTCCTTGTAAGAGAGGTCTCTTGGAGGTCGATCGCTTCCAGGCATTTGCTCTTCCGCACACGCAGCACTTCTCAATCGGGACACATGGAAGACATCATGCACCTGCATAATCGCGTGGAAGCTCCAACTTGTAAGCCACTTCTCCTTTCCGCAAGAACTCGAACGGCTAATGAATCTTGGTGCGAAGCTTCCCTAATCGACCCTCGAAATGGCGACTCCTTGAGAGGTGATATCTTAAGATACGATGGTCTCCGGGCAAAAGCTAACTCTCCATGGCGTTGTCCGATAGCTCTTCTCGCCTCTGCTCGAGCGGTCTTTAGCCTTTTTCCTTAGGGACTTGACTTGATCTTCGCTTCCTTCCGCAGGTCTAGTCCGAGCACTTGGCCTTCTCCCGACTCGGCCCAATACAAAGGTGTCCGTGACTTTCTCCCGTAGAGGGCTTCAAATGGGGACATCTCGCAAGCTTGATCGATAGTCGTTATTGTAGGAAAACTCGCGATAAGGTAACATTCGTCACAACTATTCTTGTTCTCCGTGAGCACGTGCTCTCAACATATCTTCTAAAATCTAGTTTATCCTTTCGGTTTGACCATCACCGAGGATGGTAGGTCAGATCAAGTTCAGATTGGTGCCCAAAGCTTCATGTAGCTTTGCCAAAATCTTGAGGTAAACCGAGATCCTCGATCCGACATAATCTTCTTAGGTACTCCATGTCGACAAACAATCCTTGCCATGTATATTTCGCTAGCCTGCTTCCAGAGTAAGTGGTCGGACGGAAAGAAATGAGCAACTTTGGTAAGACGATCCATGACTACCCAAATAGAATCATAACCAGCTTTGGGTCCCGCGCATCAAAGGATAAAGTCCATACCAATCTCTTCCCACTTCCATCCCGGTATGCTCAAAGGTTGCAAGAGTCGAGGAGGTCTTTGGTGCTCACTTTAACTCATCGCAAACATCACACCCGTACACATACTCAAGTGATCTCACGCTCAAGCTAGGCCACCAATAGAATTCCTTGAGGTCTTGATACATCTTCGCGGCTTCCGGTGGATGGAGTATGTGGCTTCATGAGCTTCCTTGAGTATCACCGCTTGAGCTCTTTTTCTCGATCCGCACACATATGTGCTTGTCGTAACCATATAGTCCCTTGCTCATCTTTCAAAACTTCAAGCACCTTCCTTCTTCATATTGCTTTTGATCTCCTAGATGCTTACATCTTCGACTTAAGCCTTCGATCCGATCTTGAAGGGTGGGTTGGATTTCTAGAGCAGCCAAGAAGCCCTCTTCTACTAACTCAAGCTTCACCGAACTCTTCATGAAGTGCTCGGCTAACTTTCCTAGATCATCAAAGTGCCGCAGAGACCATTCTACTTAATGCATCAGCTACCACATTGGCCTTGCCTGGGTGATAATAGATTCCAACATTATAATCCATGATCAGTTCCAACCATCTTCTTTGCCTCATGTTGAGATCTGCTTGGGTGAAAATGTACTTCAAGCTCTTGTGGTCAGTGTACACTTCACAGCCGACACCAATAAGGTAATGACGCCATATCTTCAAGGCATACACCATGCAGCCAATTCTAGATCATGGGTGGGGTAGTTGACTTCATGAGGTCTTAGTCAGCCGAGAAGCATAGGCCACCACCTTCCTTTCTTGCATCAAAACACACCCAAGGCCTTGTCGAGATGCATCACAATATATCTCAAAGTCCTTTCTGACATCCGTAAGATCAACATCAAGCAAAGGGTCAAGCGCTTCTTCAATTCTTGGAAGCCTGCTCACACTCGAGGCCTAAGCAAACTTCTTCTCCTTCTTTAACAAACTGGGTGAGAGGTCTTGCTATCTTGGAGAAGTCCAAAGATGGTATGCCCTATAACCCATCGGCAACCCATCGAGTTAAATAATAGCACTACTCGTTAGCGCCGCTTAAATCGGCGCTTAATGAGCTCATCGGCTCACAGCCTTCCTCACTTGAAATTGCAAAGAATCGGATTGAGTACAAATTTGTACTCGCAAGTCTTACGCAAATAAAAATTACTTATGCATAGAGGTTGTTCCAAAAGATGGCTCATATTGGCTTAGTTTTGCTAAAAGACGCAACAATTTTAATAACCTACACATACTAGTTTTTCAATTGCCATTTTGTAAACAGATTTTGAAGTAGAAGTAAAGCATATGAATAAGTGATAAATTGAATAACAAAAGAATCAACAAACAGCAAAGTGGATGCCCACTTTGATATGAACAAAATGCATGAACATCTCGTTCATGCCGAACCAAAAGTACCCACAATTTAAATACAAAGTCTAACAATAGTAACTCCCGAACTCAAGCAGTTGTCCATAATCGTGGACACAGATATTTGAATATATTTATCTCTACAGAGGTGTACTACTTTACCCACACGACTCGATTAGCCCGTAAGCCACCGGAATGAACACACTTCTTTTGGTGTGTTGGCCGGGGAGAATCGAGATACGATCATTTTTAGCAAGAAAACCCTATTGAGCTAAGTCCCCCATGTGAGATGGCTCCTTACCTAGTACAAGCATCTGATAGCACTTGCTAGGGGGCTCACAAGTTGTATTGAAAATACCAATGCAATGTACATAAAGAAAAATGGTGCGTCTCTTGCACACTATAGAAAATTACATCGACTCCTAAGGAACATAGGATTTCACGGCCTCTATGTCCTTACACCACCATGATACTTAACACAATAAAACCTTCCCTACTTAACCGTGACAAGACCCATATCCCACGGTGGTAGCACGAATGTACTTGAATCAACGACGTTACTAAAGTTCGGTCCTTAATGGTCCCACAAGACATCCACATACCCAAAACTCGTGCACGAAGGCACCATCACTAGCCAACACTTGTCCAGGCCCCAAAATTCATTTAAAATGACAAATTTTAATTCACAAAACATATACTAATATCTGGAATAAAAAGAATATAAGAAAGTGTATGTTTTCTAAAGTTGCTCAAGTTAATCCCGACAATCAAACTACTGCTCTAGACTTGCATGACTAAGCAAACTCGACACCATAATTCACACATCCTAACTTAAGCATGTGGTACTAGGATAATTCAAGAATAACCTCATGATTTAGGATATAACTAACTACACATCACAAAAATAGCTACATAGCAAAATAAGCATGCAAGCAATTATCATTGCACTAACTTAACAAAACTAGGATCAAATATGATGCAAAATAAAGTTCAAATGATGCTTGCCTTGCTGGAAGTTCAGCTGTTCACTCAAGATAAGTAGAGTCAATATCGATTTCTAATCTAGAGAAATAACGTATATCGATAAACACCGAGAAATACCTCAAAATCAAAATGCTCAAAAATGCATGATTTTTCTATAGGGCTAGTGCATGATTTTAGATGAAAATAGGTGAAATATTTATTCCAATTGGAGTTAGTGTGTGAGAGTTATGGCTATTTGAAAACAGATTTCAATATGTTCAAGTTCATGTAATTTAATTATTTGGCAAAAATTTGCAGAACAGTAGGGATACAAGGATTATATAGATAAATAGAGAATATTTTTATAAGTCCAAAACATTTGGGTTTAACTCATTTGGAGTTTCCAAGAATTAGTTACGATTTTCAAAGTTATCAGTTTTTTCCTATTGTAAAAATAATAGGTTTATGGATCATTCTCCAAAATAATAATTTTTGCTACAGAGAAAAGTTTGAAACCAAGTTCATAATAAAGTTCACTAAAAATGAAAATTATCAGAATTGGTTTCATCCATTTTGGAATTGAGGTGAATTAATTATGTATTTTTAAAGTTATTCAAATTTTTAGTGTGCACATTAATATGTTTTGGATTTTATAACGTATTTGTTCCTTTTCTTACCAAGGGCTGTGCTAGCGCACATCGATCATGGGCCTCGCACAACACCGATTCCTAACTTGTTTATCGAGTCAAAGTGCCTAACAAGGGCCCATCTCGGTAGCGAAACACTGTGGTGCGTGCTTGAAAGTGAACGTTCGGACCATGCTCGTGGGCCGTTGGATTAAGATCCAACGATCCACATTCGTGGTGAGCTCGGACGGTCTGAACGGCCCAATTGATCCGGATCGCTCATTACGACGGACGATCCCTATTCGTGGTGCGCTCGACTATCCAACAACCCACTTAACTGGATCATTGATTTCGCATCGAACGTCCAAATAGTCCTAGTTGTGTTTGGGTTGGCCACGTGAAAAGGGCACGGAGGCTTAAGTGGCTTGGGCCCACATGTCATTGGTACTTAGCCCACCATTACTCATCTAACTTGGTTTCCCAATAGTGATTGAGTTATTAAAAGCTAATCATTGTAATTAACTTCTAATGATGAGCTATGAGTTGTCCGTGTACGCACAATGGATTTGTATCCCGCGATTCATCGGCAAACATCGGCGCTTACGCGCCATGCATGCGGCGCAAGCCAAAGGCGCGGATAGATGCACAATAGCAAAGTGCACCTAGTGGAAGTGATTACAAGACTTGAAATGGCCTTCACGGCTGGTCGAGTTGTGCAAATGAGAGAGCTATGGCCTAAATGCATGCAAGAAGTAAAGCTCATTGTGGTTCAAATACACGGGTGCCCAAGTTTCTAAGGACTAAAAGGAAGCTACTGAGCTGGATGGGTCCTCAGAGAGGCTTGGAGCAGCTTGGAACTTGGCTCGCCAAGAAGATGACTGGCGTGCACTGCTCAACGAAGAATGATGATTTGAGCAAAACAGAGCAAAGTGAGTGCTCGGGTTAGCTCAAAGATACTAAGAGAATGATATAGGCGCAAGGAATTAGACAATGGCTTACCGAAACAAGTGGGAGATGAAAAGTTGCTTTTACGGCTGAAAATGGTTCAAGCTTCAAATCAACTCGATCCTGTCATGCATTGCCCAAATTAACTTAGGGGTTTTCAACCTCATGCTAAAAGACACGAGATGACGCGGAAGAATTAGGATAATACTCACTGGAAGTGAAGTTGACACGGTGGTGTCCACGGGAGCGTGCTCTGGAGCTTGCAATGGCACCACGGTGGTCCAGGAGCTACAAAGCAAGATAGGAGCTGATATGAGCAAAAATGAAAATGGTGATGAACCTAGAGTCGAGGCGAATCACTCGGTAAAAGATTACCTGAGAAATGAGCTTGAGTGAGCGCCCCTTTCCTCGGCCGAAACGAGGAAAAGTGAGGAAAAACTAGGGTTTGAAGGATACTTAAGCTCAGAAAAGTGACAGAGTGGAGGCGGCGTTAAACGGAGGAGCTCTAGGATAGGTTGCCAGGGGCGGTGGATTGACATTGTGAGAATCCCCCAACGGATCGGAGCAGATCACCTCGGCCGCGTGGAGCTCAACTCCTGCGTGAGGTTGAAGAAGGCGCTGACAGCTGTGGCCTCATGGTCGCCAAAAGAAAGTGGCGCGGTCGTCGCGCTAAACGCCAAGCATCTTTCATGATCCGTTAGATTAAGATCCAACGGTTCACAATCGGGCACGCTCGACGGTCCAAACGCCCAATTGATCTCGGGTCGCTCATTTCGCGAACGACACCCAAATTGCGGGCGCTGTCGGATGGTCCGAACGGCCCACTTAATCTCGACCGCTGATTTCTCATTGATACCCAAATGGCGCCTCGAGCGGCCGGAGCGGCGGGTGCAATTAGTTGACTCGGCCGAGTCAAGTGGCTCGATGGCCCGTTCGAGCCCAAAGAACACAAGCTAGTGTTGAGTTGAGTCTAGGTTTGATCGATTTAAATCTAGTTCCTCAACTTTGACCAGAGGTTTAGAAATAGGAATAATTTTAAAAATATGAAATAAATCGAGGTGTTTCGGGATGACCTAGTACCCGAGATAAAAAATTTGGAACCCTCTGCTCATGTCATATTTTAGTATTTAAATCCACAACCAAAATGGTTAATGGATTGAGTTGGGAATTTCTAGGGTTTGAAACTAACCCCAAAAATTTGGGAAAAGATATATTAATTCAATATAATTATTGTATTATTTGAATAAATTATTTCCAAAGGAGTTTTAGTAGCATTTGTTGCAGTTTTGTTTTTGAGTTTACTTTTAAGTGTAGATTCAAGACTTGCACAAGATTTTCCAAGTGCAATATCTAATGCAATGCTTGAAAACAATGATGCATGCTCATTGTTAGAGATATATGTATAGTGTGTTATTCCCCATTGTTATGAGGGGTTATTTGCATATTCAAAGACTGTACTTTGTGTATATATACTAGCCCTTTGGCTCCTCGAAATACAAGTTGCTATTCCTAACATGGTATCGAGCCAATTAGGTTTTCCTGACGCAACTCGGCCCTCTCCCCGCTTCTTGCCCTAGCGCAGCCGGTGGCTTCTCCCCTCTCGCCTCACGCCATCACTCACGGCTGCTTGGGGTCGGTGTCTTGCCGGCGCCTCGTCATTGCTCTCACGAGCGGCCGCTTCCCAGCGGCGCCCTCCACGCCGCCGGTCGTGTGGAGTCTTCGGCCCGCGCGCCACATTGCCGCCACCACCGACCTCAACGGCACCAGCGCCATTGCCATTGTCTCACCGGCCTAGCGGCGCTCGCCCATCTCGGGATTCGTGAGCGTGGGGTCGTCCTTCGCCACCGCCATCTCTAGATCTCGAGCCGACTTGAGGATCCGCGGTGGGCCTCTCCGCCGCCGCTTGTCCTCGCTTGCTTTGGTCCGCCCGAGCCAGAGAAGTTCTCGACCGGCGCCGCCAGATCTCGTGTTCTCGCCCACCGCCGCCGAGACGTGTTTTCGCCCATCGCTTAGATCTGCGCCGCCACCCGGATTCAAGCCGACGGCCAGATCCATGCCGCTTTGGTTCGCCGCCTCCGCCTCCATCACCCGGATTCGCACCGCCTCGAGACGATCGATCCTCACCAGACTTGCCGCCTCGCCTCGGGGCCCCGCTCCCGGATTCACGCTGCCGCCGCTTAGGGGGGAACTAGGGTCCTCTTGTGCGCTGCTGGGCTGTTTCTTTTGGGTCGTGCTTGAGCTGGCTGGCCACCTTCATCAAGAAAAAAAGAGAAAAAGAAGAAGAAGAAGGAAAAATGTAGTTTAACTGCCGCTACCGTCCAAAGCCGCTTATTAGACTTCGTTGTTTGGTCATGCGGCCGCCCACGCCGCCTACCATTGGTTGTTTCCATCACCACGATCCCATTCTCGGGAACGAAGCTTCTAAGTGGTGTTGGTCTGATGCCACTCCCCTCCGTGCTTGCCGCTTGTCCACCACCTACACCGATCGCTCCTCGCTTCAAAGACACCGCCTCCTCCAAATGTTTGTTACAGTGGTGGTGGCCGCCTCATCGCTTCCTATCGCGATAAGGACGACCACATTGAGTCCCAATGCTATAAGAAGTAGCGGTATCTTTCACGCCATTCTTCTACTAGCATCGGGCGCTTAGTGCTTCTCCATCGATGTTCCAGACGATTTCTTCAAAGAAGCTGTTTCATCGAAAGGTGAGATAGCCGGACTTCGACACCGCTTGTCGCTTGTGTTCTCCTCGATGTGTTCTCGCCATTTTGCTACTAACTCTTGGGATCGGCGAACCACCACTTCCACATCGAGCACCTCCCGTGGATTCTTGATTCTCGAGCATCTTTTCACATGACTTCGATGCTTCCACTGGCCCTTCATTACACCTCTTGATTCTCCCGTTAGTGTTCTCACCGCCGATGATACCTCTCTTTCGCTCTCGGTCGAGGACCTCTTAGCAACTCATCTTTTCATGTTCCTTCATTGTTCATGTTCCTCGCTTACCATGTAGCTTCTTTTCTCACGGGCAGACATCGATCTTGGTTGTCGGGTCATTCTCGACTCGACTCTTGTTGTGTTCAGACCGCCACACGGAGCTCGATTGGTTCTCGCCTCGGCGCCTTTGACTCACAAATCTCTCAGGAGCTTGATTGGCTTCACCTTCCTTCACGCCACTGCCGCCGCCAGCCTTCTCCACTTCGCCAATCCGCTTCACCGGCTCTTTCCAAAGAAGGGCATCACCGTCTTGGCCATTTGTGTGGATCTCGTCTGTCGCCTTTTAGTTCTTCACGGTTTTCGGGTCGGGCCTCAGAGACGGTCTTTAGATTGTCGTAGTGTAAGTTAGGCAAACAGATTCACTTCCTTATCCTCATAGTGAGTCGTTGTCTCGGCATTCTTTTGATCTTGTTCATTCCGATGTTTGGGGTCCGCCCTTCGCTTGAAAGGGGTCATCGATATTATATCATATTTATAGATGATATTTCTCGTCACACTTGGATATATTTCATGTCTTCTCATAGTGAGGCCTTGTCTATCTATAAACAATTTGCCACTATGGTCCACACACGCTTCTCCACTCCTATTCGTGTCTTCGTGGCCGACTACCGGGCGAGTACCTCTCTCGTTACTGCGCAGCTTCCTTTGTCGAGGGTGGCTCTCGCCGATTCTCTTGTCTTGGTGCTCATGCTCGAATGGTGTTTTTGGAAGCAAGCATCGTCACCTCCTTGAGCTCGGCTCGTGCACTAATGATTGCTGCCTCTATTCCACCTCACTTTTGGGCCGAGGTCGCTTTCCATCGCCACCTACCTCGCCAACATCCGCCTTCTTTCGCTTCTTGAGTGCGATCCCCGTTGAGCGTCTCTATGGTCTTCTTCTTGACTACTCTGCCCTTCGTCTATTTGGCTGCGTTTGCTACGTTCTCCTCGCCCCTCGAGAACGCACCAAACTGACCGCTCAGTCTGTTGAGTGTGTCTTTCTGGGATACAGTGTCGAGCACAAGGGCTATCGGTCTTTGGGATCCTGTTAGTCGACGGACACTGGATTTCTCGGGATGTGACTTTCGGCCAGTCTTGTCCCTTCTACCCACGCCCTGCTCTCCTTCGGCTTCCTCTGTGGAGTCTCTGTTTTTTGACCTTCCAGATACACCTATCTCTGTCTTGCCCTCGTCCACCGGCCCCACTGAGTCTCCACATATTTCTCCCGTGGCCTCTCCGCCATTATTGTCGCCGCCGCTCGCCTCTTGCGGCTCCTCAGGCTCCCCCCACTACACTCGTCTACACTCGTGGACCTCAGATGAGGATCTTCTAGATGAGCCATCTTCTCGATGTTTCATCTTCTTTCGATGCTTCATCTTCCCCGATGGGCAGTCTTCTCCTCGCTACACTCTCCGCGATCGCCATCGATTCGCCCCTACCGTTTGCTTTTGTTTTGTCGGGCGCAGCCTACTCGTGAGCCTACCTCCCATCGGGATGTCAGCATTTCATCCCGAGTGGCAACATGCCATGGCCGAGGAGATTTTGCCCTCGAGCGCATTTAGTACTTGGGATCTTGTTCCTTTTCCATCTCACTCTCGCCCCATCACACGAAGTGGGTCTATAAGATTAAGACTCACTCGATGGCTCTCTTTGAGCTTATGAGGCGCTGTCTTGTTGCTCGTGGCTTCCAAAGAGAGCATGGTCGTGACTACGACGAGACTTTGCTCCTCTGGCCCACATGACCACCGTCCGCATTCTTCTTTCGGTGGCGCCTGTTCGCCATCGGGTCTGCTTTCACTTGATGTCAAGAATGCCTTTCTTAATGGCGAGTTGCGCGAGGAGGTCTACATGCATCCGCCACCTGGGTATTCTGTTCCTGAGGGCATGGTTTGTTGCCTTCGTCGCTCTCTCTATGGCCTTAAGCAAGCCCCTCGTGCTTGGTTTGAGTGCTTCTCCTCCGTGGTCATCGCTGGCGGCTTTTCAAACGAGTGATCATGATCCCGCGCTCTTTGTCCACACTTCGCCTCGTGGTCGGACTCTTCTTCTTCTCAGATGTTGATGATATGATCATTAACGGAGATGACTCGAGTACATTGCCTTTGTCAAGGCTTGTCTTAGTGAGCAGTTTCTTATGTCGGATCTTGGTCCTCTTCGTTACTTCCTTGGGATTGAGGTTACTTCCACTCTAGATGGTTTCTTTATGTCCCAAGAGAAGTATATTCAGGATCTTCTTGATCGCGCCTCCCTCACTGATCAGCGTACTATTGAGACTCCCACGGAGCTCAATGTTCACCTCCGACCCTCTGATGGCGAGCCTCTTTCTGATCCGACTCGCTGTTGTCATCTTGTTGGGAGTCTTGTCTACCTTGCTATTACTCGTCCGGATATCACTTATCCAGTTCACATTCGAGTCGGTTTGTTTCGCTTCCCACTCAGTCCACTACTACCACCTTCTTCGAAGTTCTGCGATACCTTCAGGCTATCTCTCGCCATCTCTTCTTTCCACGCCCCATTGCTATAACTTCAGTTTATTTGGATGCTACTTGGGCCACGATCCTCCGATCGTCGGTCTATCTCTGCTCATGTGTTTTTCTTGGCGGTTCACTTATTGCACGGAAGGCTAAGAAACAGACCGCAGTTGTCCTGCTCGAAGCAGAGGTCGAGTTGCGAGCTATGGCTCTCTTGAATGCAGAGATTACTTGGCTACGGTGGTTACTTGAGGATTTTGGTGTTTCACATTACATCGACTCCTCTCTTGTCGACAAGTCTGAAAGCTATCAAGATTGCAGTGACCTCAGAAGCATGAGCTCACCAAGTATATTGGTGTTGATGCTTCCTTCATGAGGTCTTGTGTGCATGATCAGTGATTACCCTTTAGTATGTGCCTTCGGACCTTCAGATAGCGGATTTCTTCACGAAGGCCTGCACTCGAGCACAAAGATTTGCTTACCTCTCCAAACTCAGTGTTGTTGATCCACCATGAGTTTGAGAGGGTGTTAGATATATATGTATAGTGTGTTATTCCCCATTATTATGAGGGGTTATTTGCATATTCACCACCTGTGCTTTGTGTATATATACTAGCCTTTTGGCTCCCTGGAAATACAAGTTGCTATTCCTAACACTCATAAGATGCAAAGCAAACCATTTTATTAACTTAGGGATGTGACATTAATAATGTAATAGATAGATGAGATCGATTCATCGTTGAGGTTGTTAATACATGTTTTAATTCCTCAAGTTTAAAACACACTAGCGGTAGATTCACAAGCGTTGCCAAGTAAATAAAAACCCGTGTATGATGATGATTTGGAAGTTTTATGTGTACATATATATATACATATATGTGTGTGTGTATGTGTGAGTAAAATAATTAGATCGGGAATGGCATAATATACATCTGTGTGGTCGAATAATACATAAGCCTTATCTGGATCCGTCAATATGGGATTTTAATTTGAGAGATTCTACATGTACTTTGTGAGGAATCAAAATATGGATAAACAGAAAAGGTAGTAATATAGTAGAGAGTCCATCAATAAGTATGTAAAGTATTAAAAGCTCTAAAAAGTCCTGCACTAAGGGATCAGAGAATCATGCATCTCCTCCGAACTAACATGTTGTTTTGGTGGTACTCAGGGTTTATTTTTTACGAATAAGAATCTGTTATAAACAAAAGAGAGATAATCAATTGTGGAGGTTTTGAGTTATACCAGATGTAAAAAACACGCAAGACATGTCATGTACTTTTAGATTTAAAATTAATAGTGATTTTCTCAAAGTAAGAATCAAGATGTCAGATAGAGTGATAATTCAGATGTTGAGTCTAGGAATGGTCAAGACGATCATAGCAATCGCTTCTATATGCAAAGAATATATCATCCTCCAAAGCAATTTTTACTCAATATCTCAAGTAAAAAGATGACATCTATACAAGCACATATGTATTGTCTAGATGTAATGTATCGACCTATACAAAAATCGTGAAATGAGCTATCATCCCTAATACATTGTCAGAATAAGCAAAAGGGGGAAAAAGCAATGATCTAGCACAACACTTTGGGAAGGAATGTTTTGACATGAGAAAATCTCTAGGAATATATAATACAAGGCATTCTCAGAGTAAAGTGATACCTTTAGACATCTCAGAGTGTGTGACTCAACTGCTCATCAAACCTCGGTGACTGCTCACCACCAAGTGGGAGCAAACAAGGAGAGGCTACTATCGGCTTTGATTGGTCGAAAGCTGCCTTAAGAAATACAAATTTGGTGCATCTCTTTGAGGCGGTAATGTCAATTCCTCGCTTGGCGACTTCTTCTACCAAGCAAGTGCAAAACAAAGAAGGAACGATTACATTCTCATATCTTTTTTGTTCGTGGTTGTATATAATACAGTCGGTAATCTAAATTGTCACTAACATTGGATTGATCCTGATTTGTCAAACCTATGGAGATGGGCCCTAAGCACAGATTCTGCATGTGAGATTGTTTTTAGGCGTGTTGGGCACAAATATATTACGATGAGCATCTATCATTAGGAATCGTTGAGGTAGCAAAGAATTGGTAGGAATCATTAAAGTCAATCAAGGTGTACCTTCGTTGTAGCCTTGTTTAAGCTGTGGTGTCCAAATTTTTCAAGATGGGCATTGTAGCCTTTGTTTAACTGTGGTGTCCAAATTTTTCAAGATGGGCACGGTGTGTCTGGAAAACATAAAGCACATAAACAAAAGTTATCTTTGAAATGGAAACGGTGATTCACCAACTATAGAGGTGAGTCTGGCGGCAAAGTATAATTTACCATTTTTTTAGCAAGCTATTATTGTTCGGACCGACATCAATTGTAATAAGCAGCCATTGCAGATTTATTGTTCAGAAGTTAGCTAGACCGCCCATTAGCTCTAATCTCTCGCCGCTTCGAAGAAAAGGAAACATTGTTATAACAATACATACATCAAAAAAGGAAATTGTTTAGTCGGATGTAGCATGTACCATTTGGCGGGAGAAATAAGAAAAAACTAAGCATAGATAAAAGTGCACACTAATAGATATCGCCGTTACATAAAAGAGCACAAGATACGCCGATTGGCCATATATTACATGTAGTTGTTCGCAAAATATTAGAGGATGTTTTACGCTATTACACATTACATAAAGTTGGTTTGTAGATACTAAAAGACCGCAGAACTGCCCAAAGTCTCAGAATCAGAAGTTTACAAAAGAGGGCTTATATAGTAGGCCATTAGTTTGGATGGTGATGGGTAGATCAACTGAAGCTCCCTTTCTTGTTACAGACGTGAAGAGAGCAAACTTTAGAAGTCACATATAATGAGATAGGAGGAGATAAACATCAATAGACAATCGCTATATTGAATCTCACATTTGTTAGTTGTCCGATGAACCGCAAGGTGAGCTGCATAAAAAGAAAGATAAGTGAGGCTCTCATGAGGGCAAAAAAAGAGTAGCAACGTTAACATGTAGTCTCTATCATTTGTAGACAGAATATAATTACAATACAAACTCTGTATGTACAGAGCAGAGATAGGTGTCGTAGTATGTGTTGTCTTATGTCCACTAAGATTAGAAAGGTATTTTTTTTAGCAGCACACAAGTCTCTGATATGTGCAGGTAAAATATGTGCGAAACAAATCGATGAACAAGCAGTATACCATTCTGTAAAAAGATCCTGCACACGCAGAATAACAACCGAACTAATGTAGTCATGAGGTGTATCTGTAAGGTTGGCTATAACGATATCTGCATGTGCTAATATGTGTCTGTGAGCAAAAAGGTATATTATACATTCGATCAAAGTACTAAAGTAGATGTAAGAATGGTTGATATAATGTTATTTTATTGGAATCGAGTCGAACAAGGATCAATATGAGGTGGTATGGAGCAAGCTAAAAGTTGGATATACAGGACGTAGAAATGGCATAGAGATTTAATATCGACCACAAGAATTCATGTGGTCATGACGGTGTTTACCTACTTATCTTGCGTTTTTCCTCCAAAGGATTGATTTTCGTCGATAGAACGCATGAGAAGTGAGCTCTTTGGTGGGAGGTGCATCCCAGACGCTAACACTGCAAAAAAATTGTATGATCCAAGTTAACCTATTCAAGTCGGTAACAAACTACCTCATCATTGTATAGACAAAGATAGGAATGGTGTCGACTTGATCCGAAGTTGGTGCTACACTAAAGAGCCTCTTTTGTGCGAAATGGGTATATCATGCTTGCCGCCTCTAGGTCGAGCATATTACTGTAACAAGTATGTCAGTCATGACATCGTGTTTTATGTAAAAGAAGCATAACATTCAAAGGTAAAGAACGATATACTCTTTCTTTTTTCCCCTCCGTGATAGACAGTAGAAATTTGTCAAGGCGGTGGGGTGTAATCAAAGATCTAAAAAAGCGAGATGTAGTGTTAGAATGTGTAGCACTGATCTAAATTATGATGTAAGATGTTAGGGTTTAGGGTTTAGGATTTGCCGTCTCTTTTTTCTGTTCTGCCTTGAATCGGCTGTGGAGGGCATAGGGTAATTACCTTTTCCTATATTTAGGAGAGGAAAGTTGGGGGAATCATATAAATACATATCTAGCACAAACAAGGCTACATCTAAAACATGTACCTAGCCTCCTACAAACAGCAGGACTGCTCGGTGTCTCTACACCACGCATACCTTCTGCATTCAATGGAATGAGGAGCTACAGAGGGCTCTGACGGCAAGCAGTAACAGAGAGATGAGGAATCAAGAACGACATGTGACAACAAGAGCGACAAGGTACCTTCTGCATTCAATGGAATGAGGAGCTACAGAGGGCCTGCGACGGCAATGTAACAGAGGAGACGAGGAATCAAGAACAACAAGTGACAGTCGCAGCGACAAGGTAAACCAAGACGACGACGATGAACAACCCATCATGGTGAACCGGACGGTAAACAAAACACATGCAGGACATCAAGCTTAAGCTAGAGCTGTTCCTTCTATAAGATCGGATTCTAGTAAAGACGGCTATATCAGTAGCATCGCAAAAAAGAAGAACAAATAAGCCAGAGGCGGCGCAATGTACCTATCGGGCATCATATAGAAGATAAAAGACATCGACGACATACCGAAAGGAGGGGCGCAAACCGAACGTATCATGAGCAAGCAAGAGCCAATCGACTCGCAAAGAAGGGGAAAAGAATCAGAAACGCTAAGAAGATCTAAGGAACCGAATAAGAACAGAAGGAAAAGATGGAAACATAAGGTAAGAAAAAAAGAGCAGAAGCATCCATCTTGTTCCAAGTAAAGAAAACGCTGAAACAACGCAGCCTAAAAAAGGCAAGATCGCTTATGCCGCAAAGAACAGATTCGATGTCTGTGCAGTAATAAGTGCGCCTCCAATCACACCAAGACCGATGACGGCCACAAAACAGATCCGATGTGAGATCAAAATGTAAGAAAAGTAAAGGTAAAAAACAAAGAAGAAAGAAATAGAGGAACAAAATCGTGGATCCGGAGGCAGATGAACGCAAACTATGTTCACAGCAGAGAAGGAAACAAAAAGGCAATCGACCTCAGATCTACAAACAAGAACCGCAAAAACAAGAGCGTAGCGAAAAAACACCAAGCACAACAAGAAAAATCCGAGAGAGGAAGAGGCAAAAGCGTCGGAAGAAAAATGGGAAATCAAGCAATGGCGATAGAGGCGGATGCAACGATCGTCTGCGAAAAGGAAAAGCGAAGGCAATCAAACCACAAACCTACAAATAAGGAATGACTAAGAACAAAGACAAGCAACAACATACACAGAGAAGGGGAAAACGAGAGAGGAAGAGGTAGGCACGGCTAAGCAGTGACGAGAGAGAGGATCAAGGCAGCGAAGCAAGAACGAAGAAAGAGGAGGAGGAAGACGCGGCAAGCAAAGGAGCCAACGAGCAGCGATTACAAAGACGGGCCGACCGAAGGTCGCCAGTTCGCGAAAGAAGAAAAACAAATAAGCGGCGAGTGGCTAATACGTATCTGAAAGGCGAAGACCGACGAACCGGCCGTTCAAACGGCAAACAACCAACAAAAACAATGAAAGTGGCACCGCTTCTGGCGCCCGTACCGACACGGTTGCGTGGCGATCATGCGGACGGCCCAAGATGCACGTGGCGATGAAACGGAACGACAATACGGCCGGTAAAGCGGCGGGGCGAGCAAAGCGATTTAAAAGGCGAACGATCTAACGGCGCAAGAACATAAAATGCGAATCAACAGAACGACGGCCAGACGCACACGTAGCGAGGACGAACCCACACGAGATCGGGCGGCCAATAAGCGACAAAACCAAATCGAACGGATGAAACGTAGACAGTCGACGTGGCCAAGCAAGATGGAGCAAAAAACGTCTGCCTTTATATATAAAGACTAGCGGTAAACCCGCGTGTTGCCGCGGGCGAAATAAAAATCCCATGTATGATGACGATTTAGAATAAAAATCCCATGTATGGACATGAAAGCGGTCATACAAAGGTGGTATTTGCATATTAATCCCATCAAGATCGAAGAACCCAAAGATCTTTCATCTCGAGAGTAGTATACGTTCTCTAGAGCATATCTTCCTCCTACAATCACACAAATAAACCAAACAAAACATAAACAATCACTACAAGAACAAGACAAAGATAGCAGATATTCCAAACAAGATAAGCTCAAGAAGGTGGCTCTACAAAAAGCAAAGTGGTATTAAGTTGATAGGAAAGAAGGCACGTGGAAAAAGTGCGCTAGGAAAGTCACGCATGTATGGAAGGTAAAGAGAATGATAACAGACAAATGTGAGATTGTACAAATTTACAAAATGAAAGAAACTCAAAGATTGCTCTCAAATGCGAATAAGTTAGCATAACATTAGATGCAAGATTCTTAATGTACCATAGACCAAATCAAACTCCACTTGCAACAAGGAAAGCAACCAAACAAAGGCTATGCCATTCAAGAGCAACATTGCACACACATAGTTGTAATATGTCGGTTTTTTGCAACAAAACAATTACAACATGATGGTCATGAAACAACAAACACGTAACTTGAAACATACACAATTATCTTTGGGAAACTATAACCAATTACTGTGTAGCCTGTCTCTCCACCTTGAGTGATGCATGAACACAATCGGGCCATAAACTCCAAGAAGCACCAACTTGTGGAGAATCCATAGGTCCCATTTCCCACCGTTCCTTGGTCAACATCAATGAACAAAAGAACACCAAAGCCAAAAACATATATAGTCCGAAGAAGGAGCAAATGTGAGTCCAAAACTAACACGGTGTTCTCTAGCTATGACGTGAGAACAAAAGCTATCGCTCTAGTTTTCACGGCAAAATAATTTAATGCATTGAAACAAGGATAGGTGTAAAGGCCTAAAGGGTCAAGTCATGGGACCTTTTTTTTTCTTTTCAATGCCCAAAAACTTCTTTCAAAGTTTCACGAGACAAGAGCAGCAATATATAGTATCATTAGAAGACATGTACCAATTTGTAATAGGCGTACCATTATGAAACAATGGAAATGACATAATATTTTATTCTAATAAAAGAACATGATGGGCCCGATACACTAATAACTTTACTTCCCTAGCATATTGCTTCTAAGTAATAAAGCAAAGATAACATAGCATTGCATTTTTTCGGCTACATCATAAACACAGAGCTAGGTAAGCAAAGAAACATAGCACCATCACTAATAAACAAAGCTAGGTAAGTAATTGCGCCTTGCGTCTACTCGCTCAACTATGGAGCAAGACCATACCTTGAGAAGTATCAAGAAAGAACTACAACTCAGAGGTAACAAAGGCACGTACAAAGACTCAAAACTATTGGCTTCATTTCTTGAAGTAGAAATGCTATTAGACTGACTTCCAAGAATAACATTCTGATTTGGCAAATAACGAAAAGCACATTCCATGAGAATGCCCTATCGTGCATGCATTGCCACACACCGCCATTTGAAGGAATAAAATAAGCATTATACAAGAATAAGATAAACAAACAATATACAATGTAACATGTGGGCAACATTGTAAAGATGAAATTGGTCAAAATTTCAGATGCATATCGTCAGAATTGCTCTTTCAATTATCCCTTTTTGTGCATCACCCTATGTCAATTCTAAAGATCAATTGATCCACATGCATCAAGAATATTCTTTGTAAAAGATCAACTAACTCGATAATAAACTACACTTGTGGGCATTTGGGTTCTTCGTGATATTGAAGCAATCGAGATCGTGAATTGTTTCAATTTATGAATCAGAGTATATCAACGAATCAAGCTAACTTCTACCCTGCATTTACATTTGTAACTATAAATTGTCCATTTCCTTTCTTCCATATAATTGTTAAAAAAACATACATTCAGATTAGGTTACTCAATTAATTGACATCCAGAACAGAAATTCGTACTTCTTATTTCTCCTACATTGAGAATTCGTCAAACAAATCGGTCTACATTTGTCTTGCTAATCTGAAATAAACATCTTGTGAGCATACTCCTGAAGATTCATCAACCATTTGTCCATCTGTGCTCATACAGAATCCTAACCCAAACTTTCTTTTTCATCAGAAAGAGAACTAATCTGAACCCAAATTTACACCCAAAACCAAGAAGAAAAATAATTCCTACCCTGGATATTTTCATTCATTCCATTTCCAAAGAATACGCAGATTCCAACCTCACATTTCAGTGGTATAGAAATAAGAAAAAGAAAATTGAAAAGAAAATTAAGAGGAAAAAGCAAGAAAGAACATACGTACCAATGGGCATGACATCCTCGCCATTACCAACGGCGTGACCTCGGCGAGCGGCATCGGCATGGGGCTCGGCATTGGCGACGTCCGACAAACGGGTCACGTCGGGTGCTATCGAGCCACGGGTCGACGACTCCGGTGGAACAGATGGCGCGACCGGCCGCATCCGGTGCCGTCGCCGCCGCCGTGGTTGTCCAGCATATCGAAAAGACGTGGACGTGGTGGCCTTCTTCCTTCGCAGCTTTTCTTCACGCTCGCCAGACTGAGACCTCCGGCACCCATGAGCGAAGTCTCGTTGATGCCGAGGTCGACGTCGGTGGCCGTCATCGCCGCCGCCATCGCCATTGTGGAGGCGTAACCAACCGTCGGTGGGGATGCGCGGAGAATGGGCGGAGGCGAAGATGCGAGGCTCGTTATGGAATCGCCTTGACAATGGAGTCCTCCGCCGCTGCGTCGGACCAAGACGCCTCGCGGCGGACGCCGATTCAAATTTCATTTAAATCCTTAATCCGACCTAAAACATCGAGTTCGAGCTGCAAGAGAAGGAAAGGAGCGGAGGAGGGCGGGACTCACCAAAGATCGCTGAGACACGGACCCAAAGATCGAAAGCGGGCTACTACCGGGAGAAATCCACGCAACGGCGACTAACATGTATATGTCCCGATTAAGAGGTGCTCGAGGCGGACAAAGCGATGGCTGGGGGGCTAGGCCGTGGGCGGCGCTAGCAATGGTAAGGAGGAAGGGGAGGAAGCGTACGCGAGTACACGTGCCGACACGAGCTGCAAACGCAGCGGAGATGGCGAGGGCGAGGGCGGAAAAGGAAAGGGAGGAGGCTTTCCGTCGAGGAAGAAAGAAGGAGGGGGAAGAAGGTGGGGTGGGGGGACGGCAGCGAAGAAGCAAGAGGGAGAAGACCGAAGGAGTGGGGAGGGCGGCGACGAAGAAGTAGGAGGAAGCAAGACGAAGGCATACGCGTTCGGGGACCTTCTTCTGCTATCCAACGAAGGAAGCCGGCTGTGGACATGCACAAGAACACGTGGCGAGGCCCAAGCATCAGACGACGAAACGGAGCCACCGCGTTGGAGCGCGACGCTGAATCCAATCGGACGGCGAGGACAAGCTGAGAAGAAAATCCGATGGCTAAGAAAAACATGGTGACGTGGCCAACTGGCTGAGTTCAAAGTACGTCTCCCTTTATATATAAAGATTCTGTTTCTTTTGCAACTTGGGGGGCAATCTTTTCCAAACACAAAATACATTGCAAGAAATTGTAATAAATCAACCAGGCCCGGCCAGCCACATCAATAAAACTCAAGGCACAAGAAGAAACCAGCCCAGCCTGTACATGAATGCATCCATCAACGCACACAGTCTCCTCCTGCAAGCTGCGTTCCATGTCAGCAGCGCCACGACGCCCCAAAAGCCAATCGCAAAAGACCCAGCGACGAATGACCAGTAGACGAGTTCCGTGTCGATGATGGCTTCTGACGACACCCCCCCTTGCCGCTGCTGCTCATGCAGCATGCTGGAGCAATTCTTCCTGACAATTACTCCGCACAGGTTCTCGTTCCCTTGGAACGACGACTCGTCGAACGTCGTGAACTGTGACTGGAACGGTATCTCGCCGGACAGATTGTTGCAAGCGACACTGAACGAGCACAAGGAGGAGAGGTTGGCCAGCTGCACCGGGAGGCTCCCGTTAAGCTGGTTGTACGAGAGGTCCAGGCTCTCCATGTCGTGCAGGTACATGAAATTCTCCGGGATCGGGCCGACAAGGCGGTTATGCGACAGGTTCAGTGACTTGAGCTGCCTCAGAAATCCCAGCGGCGGAGGAATGGTACCAGACAATTGGTTCATGGACAAATCGATGCCTGTCATGAGCGCCAGAGGCTCTCCCATGTATGTCAGGTTCTCCCTTTCGTCGTGAAGTCGACAGACAACTGCTGCTGCGTTACATTGCCTGAGAAGGGGTCATCGTTGTAGTACATCGGCAAATCGGTCCAGAAATCATTGTAGAAGCAGGCCGGTATCTGCCCGGAGAATCGGTTGTTGGAGAGATCGATGAAGTGGAGGTCGTTGTTGAAACAAAGATCCAGAGGTATTCCACCGTACAAGCCATTCCCTCCGAGGAGAATTACACCAAGCTCCTGAAAGCTGAGGAGCCCATCCGGGATGATGCCAGATAGATGATTGTTCCTTACATTCAGTGTCTGGAGCCTACTGCTGTTTGATAGCAACGGTGACAGGGGGCCCGAGAACCGATTGTTCTCGAGGCTAAGGTGAACCAAACCAGCCAAGATCCAATGGAAGGGTGGCATAGGCCCAGTAAGGTCATTGTTGGAGAGCAAAAGCGATGTTAACATTGATGAATTCTCTGTCAGTGATGGCAGTATCTCCCCATTGAGATTGTTAAATGACAAGTCAAGCACCTCCAATGATGAAGCTTCTGCAAATGATGTAATTCCACCATATAACCTGTTGGAAGACAAGTCTAAGTACTCCAAAGACTGAAAAATGCTTCCGAAGTTGTCTGGTATTGCCATCGATATCTTGTTGTCAGACAGGTCGAACACCTGCACCGGCGAGGTCATGTTACCACCAAGCCCATTGATGTCGATGAAATCCATGTCGTTGTGATTTAGCAAGACAAAATCTGACAGGTTGGAGAACAGCCAGGATGGGATCCGCCCCTGGAGCGAGCATCGCGAAAGATCGATCCCGGATAAGCTCCTTTGAGTTGAAAGAAATGTTGGTACAATTCCATTGCTTCTCTTGTTGACGATGCAGTTGCTTAGATTCAGATACTCCAACTGGAACAATGGCGTCCATCTCACCAGCTCCGTTTCGATCTCCAGCTGGTGGTTGTTTGAGAGGACGATGTCGCGGAGGTTTGGGTTGTTTGCGAGCCAGGAGAGCATGAATGTGCCAGTGAGATTGTTCTCCCCGAGATGTATGGTCTCCACTTGGGTTAAGTTGCTTAGTAAGTTTGACGCAATCTCCCCTCCGAGAAAATTTGTGGCCATGGTCAAGTATTTCAGCTGCTGCAGTTTCGCCAGGCATGGGTTGATGGTTCCATGTAGCATGTTGACATCAAGTTGTAGGTACTCTAGTTGACGGAGGTTACATACGCCTGTGTAAAATTAATAATTTCAACAAGACATAAATATACGTTACAAGAAGACTCTATAATGTTATATTTTCTGTAGGCACAAAAGAGTGATATTTTAGGATGCGTACATTAGCCTTTATAAACTTTGTCTATCGGTAACTTCATGAATATTAAAATTGGACACATAAAAAATGATATGGATAGATTTGTCTTGAAATGTATTTTCATAGTATTGTAATTTTGTTATGGTTGTAAATATATTTACCATACAAAAATTAGTGGTCAAAGTTGTGATCTGGACCGTGTTCATGTCCAAAATGGTACTCTTTCGTGACCGGATGGATGAATAATTAGGTAAAAATAACTTAACTATAAAATGATTTTGTTTGAGTAATTTTGCGCGTGTGTTTCCACTATTCTGTACTTACTGACTTACTGTAGGATAAATAGGGGTATGTAGAAACGGAAAAGTTAACCATAGTAGTATATAATTTGAGGAGGGTGATCAGTGGTACCATTGAATTCATGTAGGCTGTTCAGGGACAAATCAACAACCTTGAGAGACGTTAAATTGGATAACCAACTCGTACTAAGAAGCTGGTTTCCGCCTAGGTGCAGCTCTGAAAGTGTGGTTAGGTTGTTAACCAGAGTAGCAACACCTTCATCGGTCATCCTGTTGTACGAAAGCCGGAGTTTCTTCAGCTTCTGTAATCCACGGTATCCTAAAATAATACAGAACTACGAGTCAGTCACACACACACACACATATATATATATATATATACATATATATATATATATATATATATATATATATATATATATATATATATATATATATATATATATATATATATATATATATATATATATATATATATATACACACACACACATATATACACTATTTGTAAGACGAATTTGCATGTGTTATTTTCGTGTTATTAAGCTAATACTTCAAAATATATAAGCAGACAAAGTTCCAAGAAGTAAACTGTACGCAAAAATATCTATTTATTTAGGTGCACTCCATTACTAAACTCATAAATCTTACAAAACTAGCCTATAGTACCCGTGTGTTACAACGGATCTCAAATAAACATATATAAGTTCTAAACTTGGAAAATCAATATATCTAAAAGCTGCATACATAATTCACATTCTATCAACAAGCCACAAATAGTCTTATCACAAACCACATACGTAGATGATCTAATTTTCCACGTAATATCCTTATAATAACATATGCATGCATGTATATATGTAACACGTAAGATCTTATCAATTCAAGAGGTGGAAATCGAGGTAGATGACAGACTCGCCACCACCTCCAAATACTTTTTTTATAATCTTACAAAATATCTATTTATTCCTCCAAAGTTCCTTTGGAATTTCTCCGTTCCAACAGTTCCAAATGCATGGCTTTCTTTCTCTTTCGTGCAGGGAGCTGATTTTTCAAATAGTTAGCTGGTGATTTGTCGGGGCATGGAAGCACACCGGTGATTTTCCTAATGCATGGACCCTCGCACCTCAATTTGCATTGCACTAGCTCCGATTCCATTTATAGTTCGTTTTAGGATCTATGCTACGCCATTAAATATTTTTAGGTTTGATCATCAGTATATAAATAATTACCAAGATTGATAATTGTTATTACTAGATCAATCATGAAATATACTTTCGTAGTGTATAGTTATTTTTATTTGAAACAACAAATTTGTCATAGAAATTTATGGTCAAAATATCACCTTGACACTAATATTTGGAATCAGATGGACCACAGTATTTGATGGGCCCATAAGTTTTATAATGGATTGCTGGCCTCCAGGCACAAGATTAATTCTTGTGTACATGCCATATTTTGCTTGAAGCAACCTGTGGCGGTCGGCTACCGCAAAGAACATCCTGCTGCGCCCAACTACATGATGTAGGTTTCTCGCTATGGTACGGTACTATAGGAGGTTACTTATCTGACCGAGCCTTGACAACCTACCGCGGTATCGAGAGTTGCCGCAATAGGACACATCGACGCTTACGCCTCACTACTACTGTCATGCATGATGCGGGAGGGGTTTTGCAAAATTGCTTGGAAGTTAGCCATTTCGCTAAAACGCTCTCAAGCCTATTTAGGCTAAGGCCTCAATTGCAAAAGGAAGATTTGAAGATAGAATTAGTTGATTTGTTATGGGAACTAGCCAATTGGCCCGTGCAATTGTGCATTTTTTATTAGTATAGAATAACTCTCACTAATTCCAAATTTTAAATTTATATTTTGTATTCTAAATTTGAATTTAGGATTCACATTTAATTAGCAAAAAATTTGAGATCTCTCTCCTTACGAAAGTGAAAAAGAGAATTGAGAGGTGGGTCAATTGAGAAAATTTGCACTCTCAACCTTTGAATTAAACATACTGCTACCTATTTTTTCCCAAAGTAATATACTTTAAATTAAATATTTAATCTAAGCCTTTAAAATTAGAGTCCATCAAATTAAGGGTTATACTCCTGTTCAAGAATATATGACGTTTTGAAAATTGACATGGTCTTCAACATGCAACTTTGACTATTACTTTTTATATGAATATGTTTATAAAATTATATAAAATTATTAGATTATGAAAATATTTTTATGACTAATATAATGATATCATTTTCATATGACCAATATAAGTAGTGTTTTTATATATTAGTGGTCAAAGTTAAGAAAATTTGATCTGTATATTTTTTAAAACGTCATATATTTCTCGAACGGATGGAGTATGTTTCTAAGATCTTTTAAAATTAATATATGTCTGAGACAACTATTGAACATTTTATGAGAATTTCTAACATATTTTTCTTTTTTTTTCTTAGTAGTTGTAAAATACATGTCATCGACTTTTAATATATAACAGATAGATATACCTGTAGAGGGTGAAGAAGAGAAGCCGGTGATTTCATTCATGGACAGGTCCAGCTCCTGCAGCTCCGTGAACGGCTCGAACACCGTACCGTCAAGGGCGCCGCCGATGCCGACCTGGACGAGGGACAGCGACACGACGTGGCTGCGGCGGCAGCCCACGCCCTCCCAGTCGCAGCAATTAGCGCTCTCGTTCCAGTAGCTGTAGTAGCCGAACTCGCGGCTGAAGAGTGGCCGGATGGACCGGAGGAGGGCGCGCTGCTCGGCGCCGTCGCAGCCCAGGCACACCTTGGTCAGCGAGACGAGCAATACGGTGATAAGAAGAAGCGTTCGCCGGCTCCGCGGCGGCGACCGCACCATGCCTATCGACACGCACACGCACGGCAGTAAGTGGAAGAGCTAGCAAATGAAGGCTGGTGTGCAGTGCAACGCATCGCAACGGCCAATATATAGTACTGCTGATTCGTAGAAAAGTATTGCAAGCAAGGAAAAGGGAGCTATCAAACAAAGAAGCGGTCGACGCCCGCGCTTGTTTTCTTGATAGGAACATGACAACCAAACCTTAGTGCGACCCATCAGTCTTCTCTTGTGGAGTCTCTTTTATTAACAAAAAAACATACCCGTTTATAGTCTTCTATTGTAGGCTGCATATCAGGTGCACAAGCATCATTTGGTGCACATATGGAAAAACTTTTGTTTAGTATCAAATTAAGCAAAAGTTCTGAAAAAATTAGATGTAATTTATGGTGTTTTGTTCACCTTTAAAATTTGAAGTTCAAACTCAAAGTATGTTAGAAGATACAAAAAGAGAAGTTTCTTGTGAATAGTAACATTTGCCTGCTTTTTTTTCTCGCACCATTTGATCTATCATATGTCGAAATTTCTCTTTTTGTATCTTCTAACATACTTTGAGTTTGAACTTCAAATTTTAAAGGGTGGAACAAAACACCATAAATTACATTTAGAATTTTTTTCAGAATTTTTATGCTAATTTGATACCCAAACAAAAGTTTTTCCATATATGCACCAAATGGGCTTTGTGCATCCGATATGCAACCCTATTGTAGGGTCTCTTTTATAAACATATTGTAGAACCGGTATGGCAACAGAGGGGTGAATGGTGCCTTCAAATTTTTTCCCCAAGTATTCACCTACTCTTTACTCCAATAGCTATGAGAAGCTATGAAGATCAAAATCAAAAATTCAAATTGCTACAGTAATGTCAGGTCGTGAACAGTAAAAACAGCACTGTTTCAAATCCGAAAATCCATGTAACTTTTGATTCGTAGATCCAAACGACTTGAAACTTGAACCAAGGCTAGATCATGATCTTAGGAACCTATCCCAACAGAAAAATCTAAAAGAACTTAAGAGAATTTAGATTTGTTGGTTCGTGAAGCTCTGCTATACCAAAACCGGTCAAAACCAAAAATTGAGCTAACTCTCAAACCAAAGCTCCAAATGACTTGAAATTTGGTATGCACCTTCTCTAGAATGTCAGGAACCTATTCCAATCAAAGATCGAGAGATCCATGCCAAAGTTCCTATCTTTTTCAGTTTGAACGAAGTGTGCTCTAAAACCGAAGTCAAAATCGAAATATGATCTAGAGACTTGCTCGTGAGTGATTGATGATCAAGATGATCCTAGATAGGTTCCCACATGTCACAGCAAGTAAGATCAAGAGAAGAAACCAAATAAAAACTCGTGGATCAAAGAATGACTCAAAATGACCAAATAGAGAGGAAGAACACAAGAAGACTCATCTTTGAGAAATCATGCATAGATTGATTAGAGATTGAGAGGGTTTACAACCACTCCATTCATGGAGGACAAGAGCTCAATCCATGAGCACAAACTCAACTCATCTCTCTAAAACCCTAAGCCTCTCATTTCTTCTAAGTCCCTAAAACCAAAAACTAGGGTTTGCAATGAAGTGCTTGGGGTTGATATCAGCAGCCACCCCTAATTATATGGAAGCCTAGCTTCTAGAGGATTTAACCCTAATGGGCTCCCGTTAAGGCCCAACACAAACGGGTCACACACGCACGCATTTTAAAGCGTCGTCTTCACTTGTCAAGACCTAATCCGCTTCTCCAACACACCATCTTGCGCCGCGGGTTTGCAAAAGGTCACTAATGCGGTATTTGGTAAAATTACCAAAATACCCTTCTCGATCTTTTCAAGACCGAGTCCAATCGCGCTGGCGATCCATGCTTCGCCACATGTAGGTTGATCCATGGCTCTCATCATGTCGGAAGTCTCCCATCCGCTCCCATTGAACCACCATGGCACTTGCACCGAGCCCCGCGCCGCTTGATCCAACCAGTCGCACCGAACTGCCCGTTCGGTCAATTTTGTCCATTCTGCACCACGCTTGACTCCATTGACTTCAACCGGCATCCCCGATCGTTTCGACTGAGCTGTCCAAGCTTAGTCCCGACCATCATCGCCGATTGACCGTCATTGACCTCCAAGCAACTCCGCACAACAATAGACAAAGAAATCGATTCCGGAACAAGTTCTTCACAACTTGACCCACGTTAGTGAAAACATGCATCATGCAACACATATGCACTATAGCCTATGAACTCAACCTATCCCAAAGCCAAATTCCCAAAATGGCCGAAGATCAGCCTTTTGACTTTGCCGAAAACGCGTGGTTCGACGAACCAACAAAGCCATTGCCAATTGTATCATCATCCTAAAATCATGTACATATCCCCATGATATCCACAATCTCCCCTTGATGATCACATTGGCAATTTCCCAAAAATGCAAAGTTTGAGGTTTGAAAAGTAAAATACTCGACGTTAAGATTTAAGGCACAACTTGGTCCAATTGCAATAAAAAGCAAGAGAAATGACCAAGTGGCTCCGAATAGCATAAGCAAGAGAGATACTGACGAAGAAAGCTTCAATTTTAAAATTGCAAAATCTCACTTAAGGTCCATATGAAAGAACAATTGTTCTATTTGACCTTTGATCATTGTGAGGTTCCAAAGAATGCAATCAAGTTCGAAATGGCAATAAGACCACAAGAACGCAAACAAGATACTCCTCACTATGATCCTCATTTTCAATTTCTTCTCCCTTATAACCAAACAACTCTTTTCGTAATTTTTGTGATATCTTCTCCTCCTTTGACAATGGAGTCATCAAGGAATCACAACTTCCCTTGTCTAGAGATAACAAATGCGAATGTGAGAAAGAAGCATAAGAAAGAGCATGCATGAAATGCAATGGAGTGGCTTTATTTTTTAATTTTTCAATTTTTGAGTACAAGAAGCTTTGAAGATTACCCAAACGAGCAAGTTAGCATTTCTAAAATTGCACAACCATCATATCCAAACCTATCAGCTAGCAAGATCATGTTAAGACATATATAACAAAGCTAAGCATGAAGGCTCAATATAAAGCAAATGAATTTTAAAAGTTAAGCAACGCTCAATTTTAGCAAGTTCATCAACAAGAATCCTAAAATGATAATGACCATGTCAAAATGTCATTGTAAGATCAAAAAGCTAATAAAGACCACCTTAGGAGACAACCAAGTTCTGAATTGAATTAATTTGCTCAATTTAGCTCAAACGCCCATTTTTCAACAATTTTTCATTTGCAATGAATTTTGAAGTTGATTAATGGTCTATCTTAGTGAAGACGATCCTGGACTAGGAGCCATCCACAAACTCTTCCTAAGTTTCGACCAAAAGGTATATCTTAGTGAAGAAGATCCTGGACTAGGAGCCAACCACAACCTCTTCCTAAGCTTCTACCCGGGCGACAAATCTTGAGGTTCATGTCAATGTTGATAAGCAGTCCCCATGAGATTGTCTGGATCATCAAACTATCTCCAAGTTCATGTCTTGAATATGTAGTCTCGTGAGAGCAGTTTGGCACATTTTAAATACAAGACAATCTTGAAGTTTGATTTTTTTCCTTTTACAAGAGCAGTTTTAGATTCTCAGAAGAACAAGAAGCTCAAGTAATGATCAATTTTAGATTCAAGAGCTAACAAAGCAATTTTGACAGGGCCAACGTTATAAAAGGAGCACTAATTGCGCAACTAGCTAAAACAGCCACACATTGCAGTTTTTAGTTCAAGTTGTCATAGAATTCTAGCTCATTTAGCAAAGACTTTGCTCCACATGTGAAAGCATGATAATTCTAGCAAGTCACAGAACTAGATATGACATTGAGCAAGAAGTGAGATACTAAAGCTCCAAAAGGTAATAAGCAGAGCTTCATCAATTTTAAAGGATAAGCAAAAAGCTTATATTACAATGCATCTTTTTGTGTTTCTCATATGAATGCAATATGATACAATGAATGCAAAAGAAAAACGCAAGAAAAACAAAAAGATCAGAAAAAAAAATCCAACTCCCCCTCAAACAGGCTAAGAGGACTAACAACCCCCAACTCTCCTCGCAAAGAAGCAAAACGAGAAGAATCAAGAGACTTAGTGAAAATACTCGCAACCTGCTGCTCAGACTCTACAAAGTGAAGCACAACATCACCCTTCTCTACATGGTCTCTAAGGAAATGATATCTGGTCCTAGAGTGTTGCACTGGGTTTTTGGCAATGTTTATGGCACTAGTGTTATCACAGAAAAGAGGAACACTATCTAGAGACAACCTATAGTCCCGCAGAGTAGATAAGATCCAGAGAACCTGAGAACAACTCGTCATCGCAGACTACATACTCAAATTTCGGTAGTGGATCAGGCAATGAAGATTGTTTCCTAGAAGATCAAGAGATAAGAGAGGTGCCTAAGAAATGACAAGTACCAGAAGTGCTCTTCCTATCCACTCTACACCTAGCAAAATCAGCATCAGAAAAAGCGCGAATGGAGAGAGCAGAATCAAGAAAACCGAGTCTAAAATCAAGAGTGCCCCGAGGTACTCGAATATGCGACGCACTGCTTGACGATGAGAGACACGAGGGGAAGCTCGAATTAAGCGCATGCACACACAAAGAAATCGTATGTCCGGCCTTGACGCCGTGAGATAGAGGAGAGAGCCGATCATGCTGCGAACTCCTTCTGGTCCACGGGCTCTCCATCCTCATCGTGGTCCAAAGACGGTGGATGTGGTAATAGGAGTAGACATTGGCTTGATGCTTCCCATGTCGAAGCGTCGAAGAAGGTCCTTTGTGTACTTGTTTTGATGAATGAAGGTACCTTCTTTGAGTTGCTTGACTTGAAATCCAAGGAAGAAAGTCACTCGCCCATCATACTCATCTCAATTCTCTGCTCATAGAATCAAAATCTGAAACCAAAGCATGAGAAGAACCACCGAATATAATGTCATCCACATAAATCGAACCAAGAAAAGTCAACGCCATGCTTGAGAGTGAACAAGGTTTTATCTACCATTCCCATTTTGAACCCATTTTAAGTAAGAAGCTCTTAAGTTTATCATACCAAGCTCTAGGAGCTTGCTTCAATCCATACAAGACTTTAGAGAGCTTAAACACATGGTTTGGGAACTTATGATTTTCAAAACTATGGGGTTGCTTGACATAGACCTCTTCTTCTATGAAGCCATTAAGGAAAGCACTATTGACATCCATTTGAAAAAGCTTAAAGCCCTTAGATGTCGCTAATGCTAGCAAAATACTAATGGCTTCCAATCTAGCTACAGAGCAAAGGTCTCAAAGTCTAAGCCTTCTACCTAGAAATAACCTTGAACTACAAGCCTAGCCTTGTTGCGTAACTACCAACCCATCCTCACTTTGCTTATTTTTGAAAATCCATTTTGTTCCAATTACATGTTGATTAGGTGGAGGTTCAACTAAGGTCCAGACTTTGTTTCTATCAAAATTTTAAGTTCTTCATGCATGGCATTGACCCAAGAGAAATCGATAAAGCATAGGTGACATCTCGGGTTCAAAAGAATCAACGAAAGCGAGAATGTGCATGAGAATCGAGAGATAAACCCGAGCGAGTGACTCGCTCATGAAGATCCCCAATCATCTCTTTCTGTGGATGCCGTCACGAATATAAAGAGGAGCTCTTGGTCTTTGAAGTGGCCTCTACCTCATGGGTCGTGGAGGTAGGAGCAGAGCCACTGTGTCGGTGAAGATAGGAGGAGGTCGCCACCAAGCCGGAGTAGTAGAAGTAGGCTCTCCAACCATCTCAAAAGTGACTAGAGGATGGATTAGGTCCTCATCCTCGAGTCATCGTCGATTTAAGATGCTTTCTTGAATATCGTGAACCTGTACCGCAAAGATCGGGTCTAGTACTGTGACTAGCCTCATCAAAAGTGACTTCGCAAGTCTCAACAATTTTGTTAGTATCCAAATTAAATACACGATAGCCACGAGAATGAGCAAGATATCCACGAAATATGCCATCGTAACATCTAGATTCAAATTTATCAAGGTTGCCATGTTTAAGAATGAAGCACTTGTAACCAAAAATCTTGAAATGAGATACTTTAGGCCTATGAGCTTAATCTAAGCTCAAAAGAAGTCTTGCCTATGACAGATCTCAAGAACACCCTATTTGACACATAACAAGCAAGAGAGATCGCCTCACCAAAAACCTCGAGGTGTAGAATGCTCATCTAGTATGGTCCTCGCCATCTCTACAAGAGTCCTGTTCTTCCTCTCTACAACACCATTCTCATTGGGAACTCTAGGAGAAGAGAATCGGTGCTCAATTCCCCTATCTCGTAAGAAGGAAGAAAAGGATGAATTCTTGAATTCTGTCCCATTGTCGCTCCTAATGGCTCTCAAAGCTCCAGGAAGGTCAACAGCTAGTCTAAGGACCAATTCTCTAAAATAGCCAAAAGCCTTATCCTTAGAAACCATAAAATATACCCATGAATACCGAGTAATCATCCACAATGACAAGCACATACCACTTCCTCCCGCAGACTAAACTCTAGAAGGGCCAACAAATGTCTAATGCAAGAGCCGACCAGTCCATCGGTCATCACTAAGGTAAGAGGTGGATGAGAAGCGTAAACCATCTTACCATGTCTATAGGAAGTGCACACAAGGTCTCTAATGACCTTTAGCCTAGGCAAGCCTCTAATCAAATCCTTGCTATCGACTCTAGTCAAGTGGTCGGCCTATGTGACCAAGCCCACGATGCCACAACACTAAATCATGGGAGTCGGCCACAAGACATCTAGGGTCGAAGCGTAAGAGATAATCAAATTGGCACAAAAGATTTTTCAAACCTAGAGATCTCAAAGACAAGCTTACTAGAGGAATCTAGAACACTACACTCACCACTTTTAAACCTCACTTCTAGACCCTCATCAAAAAGCTGGGAAACAGATAGCAAATTATACCTCAACTTACTTACCAAAGCGACGTCCTTGAGCATGAACTTGTTGTTGACGCGCATTGTGCCCTTTGCTGTCATGATCCTGGTAGAAGCATCCCCAAATGTGATCAATTCATTGCGGATGCACGTGTGAGGGAGGAGAACCATCTAGAATCTCCAGTCATGTGTTGAGAACACCCGGAGTCAACAAGCCATATGTCCTCCTTCCTCGCACGACGGACCTAAAAAGCACGAACAGGAAACATCTGTGCCTCAGTACTGGGGTTAGTGATAAGAGACCTGGGAATCCAGTACCGAGTCACACGATGCTTGGGAGCAATTGTAGAAGCAGCAATAAAATGGTTAGGAGCAGAATCATAAGAATGCACACGAGAACCACCTAGACCTCTCCGAATCGACCTACCAAAAGATCGGTACTCCCCCTGTCTAGATGCTACCCGTGGTCTCTCCTCACGATATCCTAACCCAAAGCGTTGCCTAGAACCACCAAAAGAGTCAAAGAAGTCATCTATGAACCTCGGCCTATGTCTAGTAGGTAAGACAGGCTGCCTGGCTCTAGTGACTGCCGTAGGTGAAGAAACTCCTCTAATGGTCCTCAAAGCATGCACCCTCTCCTTCCTCTCAGTCTTAGCTCTACGGAAGCAGAACTCAACTATGTGGCCATCCTTCTTGCAGAAAGTGCAGTGATACTTGACCTTTTGAGAGGTCTGATCAGCTGACTTAGAAACATCTGTCATGCCAGAAGGTGTTTGGGCAAAACCTACAGATCTAAAAACTATCTTAGATGGCTCAGGGGGTTCTACCTCAAACAAACCCCTCGTAACAGCTCTCACAACCTTTGGTGGGTGATTCTTAGAATTCTCTAAGGAATTAAATTCTAGGCCACTATTGTTCACACTCACCTTAGATTGATCAAGGATCATGTTTAGGTTCTTCTTCCCACTAGTGAATCTCTCAAGAGTCCTGTTAAGGTAGTCAATTTCTTTGGCTAGCTCCTCACAAGAAACACACTTATTTGACTTGACAGCCCTATCATACCTTTCCTTATAGTGAGCTACCTCAGCTTTCAAAGCCTCACAAGACACACAATAATCATCCCTAATCCTGTCCAACTGCTCTTTGAACTTAACTCTAAATGCTTCTTGTAAGCAGTCATCTATATTACGCTCAACTTCAATACATAAAGCACAAGAATTAGAATCAACAACTTTCTTGTAAGCAAATCATGGACATGGATTGTTCTATTTTAGCTTTCTTCTAGAGTCTTGTTTAAAGCATCATTCTCAATTGTGAGTTTAAGCAGTTTTCACATGAAGCGCTTTTAGAATGAAGAACCATTTCACCATCTCCTTCATTTTAATCCTACTATCCTCACAATGAGAACACGTGTGACTAGCATCAAATTTCATCAATTCTTTTGTAGCGCTATCCAATTTTAATTCAAGCAAAGCACAATTTGAGCAAGGTAAAGAAATAGCATCTACAGCAGTTACATCTAAAGCAATAGCATTCATGCAAGTAGGACTGGACTTGAGAGATTCTAGATCATCAAAAGCATCTTTCAATTGATTAGCAATAGAGGAATGAGCAGATTTCAGATTTGCTAGTTCATTAAGCAAGCTAGAGCAAGAATCACAATCATCGCCAGGATTAATGGATTTGAGCCTAACAACTTCTAGGTTTAAGTCATCAATCATAGTATCATGTTTCTTAATCGCTTTTTGCTTGCTTATTCAGTTTTTGTTCAACAAGGACCAAAGCACGCTCCATATCGCAAGTGAGGGACGATCTCATCGGGTCATTTGAAAAGGTCGTCTTCGGTGGAGGAGTCGACGCCATGGCTATCCCTAGCCATGAAGCACATATCGGTGAAGTCCTCGGCCTTCTTCTTGCCATGAGAATCATCGCCATCGCCCTCCGCCTCCGAGTCCACATCGCTCATGTTAACACTCTCAAGAGCGGCAAGGACCTCGGCCGATTTAACTTGCGATAGTTGGGCTTCTTGCCTTTTGTGTCTTTAGCTTGAGGACGCCTCCGAGAGTCCTTCTCCATCTTGTCCTTCAGCTTTGGGCACTTGGAACAAATGTGGTTCGGCCACCACACTCAAAACAAGTGACCATACCACCTCTCCTTCTGCTCTCACCTTGTTGTACACTCTAGAGAATTTTGTGGATAGGAGGGCTAAATCATTCTCGTAGTTTCTCTAGTCAGCCATCACTCAAAGAATGTAAAGCGCATAATGAAAACCAGATGAGCCAAAATTACAAGAATCAAGAGCTACCCTTAGATGGGTCAACCACAAGAGCCATCGACTGTCTTTGGGAAGACGCGAGATGAAATCAATCTCATGCGCCTTCAACTTCGAGTAAAGCTTATCCATGGTAAGCTCACTCATGACAAGATGTTGTCATTGATAGAGGTGATCTTCATTCCCTGCACTTACATCAAGAGCACCCAAGAGTTGGCGGTATTCTCGACTCAAAGTGAAAACAAGATCAACAAAGACGAAGATCATGAAGGATCTTAAAGAACCTTCCCACACTCATCCAAAGACTCACCGTGCCTTTACTCGATCTTTGAGTATTCTTTCTTGAGCTGGTTCTATCTCACTTCCTTGATCGCAGTAGAACCCTCGTGGTAATCACAAAGAGTCTTCCAGATCTCGTGAGCGCATCCAATGAGCCACACGCCAAACTCAGACGACTAAGACCTTGGATCATGAAGTTGTGAGCTTTGCTATTAGCCTCAACATCCGGAGTGATCACATCGTCATTGGCCAAGACAAGATATGGATTTTTGACCTTAAGCCAAATAACGTGCCCTTGAGCCTCGATGTAGGCATGCATACGCGCCTTCCAAAGAAGCAAAATCAACTCCATCAAAAAACAGTGCAGTTTGGTTGAATACTTGTCACCACCATGGCTCCAAAGACCGTTAAGATCTATGAGAACAATTTAATCGGCTCGATACCACTTGTAGGACCGGTATGGCAACAGAGGGGGTGAATGGTGCCTTCAAATTTTCCTCAAGTATTCACCTACTTTACTCCAATAGCTATGAGAAGCTATGAAGATCAAAATCAAAATTCAAATTGCTACAAGAATTTCGTGTCATGAACAAGAAAACAGCCCTGCTTCAAATCCAAAATCCATGTAACTTTTGATTCAGAGATCCAAACGACCTGAAACTTGAACCAAGGCTAGATCATGATCTTAGGAACCTATCCCAATAGAAAAATCTGAAAGAACTTAAGAGAATTTGGATCTATTGGTTCGTGAAGCTCTGCTATACCAAAACCGGGTCAAAACCAAAAATTGAGCTAACTCTCAAACCAAAGCTCCAAATGACTTGAAATTTGTGTGCACCTTCTAGGATGTCAGAACCTATTCCAATCAAAGATCGCAGAGATCCATGCCAAAGTTCCTATCTTTTTCAGTTTGAACGAAGTGTGCTCCAAAACCGAGTCAAAATCGAAATATGATCTAGAGACTTGCTCGTGGGTGATTGATGATCAAGATGATCCTAGATAGGTTCCCACATATCACAACAAGTAAGATCAAGAGAAGAAATCAAATAAAAACTCGTGGATCAAAGAATGACTCAAAATGACCAAATAGAGAGGAAGAACACAAGGCACTCATCTTTGAGAAATCATGCATAGATTGATTAGAGATTGAGAGGGTTTACACCACTCCATTCATGGAGGACAAAAGCTCAATCCATGAGCACAAACTCAACTCGCTTTCTAGAACCGTAGCCTCTTCTTTCTTCTCTAAGTCCCTAAAACCAAAACTAGGGTTTGCAAATGAAGTGCTTGGGGTCAGATCACAGCAGCCCACCCCTATTTATATGGAGGCCTAGCTTCTAGAGGAGTTAACCCTAATGGGCTCCCTCAAGGCCCAACATAAACGGGTCACACACGCACGCATTTTAAAGCGCCGCCTTCACTTGTCAAGACCTAATCCGCTTCTCCAACGCACCGCCTTGCGCCGCTGGTTTGCAAAGGTCACTAAGGCGGTATTTGGTAAAATTACCAAAATACCCTTCTCGATCTTTTTTCAAGACCGAGTCCGAATCGCCACAGAGCACCCCATGCTTCGCCACGTAGGTTGATCCAATGCTCTCATCATGTCGGCAAGTCTCTCCCATCCGCCCCGCTGAACCACCATGGCACTTGCACCGACCCCCGCACCGCTTGATCCAACCAGGTGCACCGAACTGCCCGTTCGGTCAACTTTGTCCATTCTGCACCACGCTTGACTCCATTGACATCAACCGGCATCCCCGATCATTTTGGACCTCAGCTCTCTAAGCTTAGTCCCGATCATCCTCGCCGTTGACCGTCATTGACCTCCAAGCAACCTACACAACAATAGACAAAGAAATCGATTTCGGGAACACGTTCTTCACAACTTGACCCACGTTAGTGAAAACATGCATCATACAACACATATGCACTATAGCCTATGAACTCAACCTATCCCAAAGCCAAATTCCCAAAATGGCCGAAGATCAGCCTTTTGACTTTGCCGAAAACGCGTGATTCGACGATCCAACAAAGCCATTGCCAATTGTATCATCATCCTAAAATCATGCACATATCCCCATGATATCCACACATATACTATGTGAAAGTGCTTTATAAGCCATGGCATCGATACTT
The DNA here is from genome assembly GCA_036346405.1 of Phyllostachys edulis. Taxonomy (NCBI): domain Eukaryota; kingdom Viridiplantae; phylum Streptophyta; class Magnoliopsida; order Poales; family Poaceae; genus Phyllostachys; species Phyllostachys edulis. The sequence continues at coordinate 1,845,566 of JAYEVD010000807.1, forward strand.
AGTGTGAAACCAAACCTTAGCGCGACCCATTGGTCTTCATACCGGTGCTCATCTTTACACTCATGCGAAGCAAGTAATCCAGATGAAAATAGAGGGGAGCTCTATGTTGAGGCTATAGCACAACATAAGCATACCAAAACTATATCTACTGGTCTTTTGCCATTGGAATATCAAATTCATACATAAATAGGAAGAGAACAAATTGAAAATGTACAATACAATAAATTTAGTAGCTTGCTAATAGATAATGTGCCCCTAAATATTCATAAATATGTTAGTACCGATCTGTAGATAAGAAATATCAAATTTAGTGATACAATATTAAATTGTGAATATTCATAAACATTAAAAATGTAATGAAAACATACCACTAAGTCATTAAATCTGATTACGATGCAATATCACTCTACGAGTTTTTATGTCTTGAAAGCGTTGAATGATTCTTTTATTATCAAGGCTTCTAAATATCTCTCACTCAGTGTAGCACACCATCAAGTCATTGAGCTATTTATATAATACCTTGTTACGCAAATCTTTTTAATAATCTTCACGAGAAAATTCTTTCAACTCATGTCATTTGCTACTAGAAGGATCAATGTGAGCTCGATGAGGCAATACACCAATGCAAAAGTTATATTTTTCCGGTTTCAACCATATTTTGAGCAACCTTTACAAGATCACTAAGATTTATGAAATTCAACAAATTGGCTAATCAACTAATGACTATCACAATTAAATAACAATTTGTATCAAGACAACAATCATAAATAGGGAATTCACTCATTCACAGATGACTTATCATAGATTCACTGGTCGCTTAACCTCACTCACGGGCTCATGACCTCATGGCTCATGCCCTCACCACTTCACCAGCTCTGCAGCTCCCTCACCGCCTCACACTTATTAGCTTATTGCCTCACCCACACTTGCACAACACAAGGCCACAAGCCGCACAACAAAAAATTTGGGGGGACTTTCACATTTAATCGCCTCACCTCATCCTCTCCGACGTTGAAGGCCGAATGGTCGATGCCGCCAAGACGCCGCCTCCCTCTCCGGCTCCGCTCCGCCTTCATTGTCGGGCTGCCCTCGCACGGGCCGCGGGTCACCAACCGCCTCAAGCTCTGCTCCTGGCTGGCCGCCTCTGGCGGGCCACCGACCGCCTCCTCAAGGCTCGGCCCATGTCGGACCGCCTCCCGCCAACCTCCCATCCGCTGAGTCGCCGACCGCCTCCGCCACGCCAGGCCGCCGACTCAACGGTGAGTCTCTCCACTGGCCTCTCTCGATTTTGGGATTGAATCTGATTTTGGGATTGAATGATTGAAGTCAAGTCTAAATCTCTTATTGTATTTAGGATTTTGGGCTAGGATTCACCATCGATTTGGGCGGCTCAAGGCTGGGCCTTAAGACACCGACCGGGCCATCTTCAACCTCGACTCTAGCTTCTTCAACCTCAGGTTCTTCTTCAAGACTTCAACCTCCCGGGCGGCCGGCCGATCGAAGTCTTCTTCAACCCACGGTGGGAGGAGGGTGCTTGAGCACTCACAAGCACCCTACAAAGGATTCGCCATCGCGACGTGAGTGCGTCTCCATGAGAACTCTGTGAGGTCACAGGTTTATCTCTGGCTTCCATAATTGTAAGCATGTACTAAGGGTTCACTCGCATGTGTGTATGGCTTAATTGGCATCATATGAATCTAAATAGCAAAAATAACACCCTCCCTCCTCGAGCAAAAGTGCAAAATAGCACGGTGGACGTGCGGCAAAGCGACACGCGTGCTCCGCCAAGGCCCCACCGCTCGATCTCTAGCCACGCACCAACAGCGCGGTAGGCCGCTGCCATGATATGTGAGCGTGGAACCGCCAATTTGCGTGCGGAGGCTATTTTTGCTATTTTATCGCACAAGAGTCATTTTAGCCAATAACTCGATGTCCGTCTACCTTGTATGGACAAAAAAAAAGAGGCAAAGCCTTGATGGGATTAGTAAAGACTAAAGAGTCTCTAAAGACAGAATTACTAGTGACGCAAGTAGTACAAAGTGTTACCGTGTCAGACTGTTTTCAGCGGTCAAAACACTAGACAGACAGGTGGCTCCAGCTCGTACTACGACGAGGAGACGGTTCTGCTCCACAAATGTCAACACCCTCCTCCACATGCCTCGATCGGGTCAGAGATCCTATAGATCACTCTTATATACGCCCGAACAGCTTATTAGCTTGATGTTGCAACACCTGGTAAGAAACTTCAACTTATGCACTAAATCACCACCAGCCCATGCTTATTGGCTTTCGGCCGAGTTCGACAAGTGAGAAGAAGTTTAGTTTGGAGGGGGATTCTTAGAGCAATTTTTCCAGTGACGCCCATTCGGCCACCTCTACTATCCCCAATCTTTGCAAGCTAGCAGTCGGCAGCCCACGAAAACTCGCACAAAGCAGCCCGTGGACTCAGTGACGGCAGGCCCAGCTAGTTAGGGCTTCTTTTTCTTGTTATTACATATTTTTGCCTAAGATTCGTTCACGTGCAGTTTGGGAATTTCTTTTCAAAATAAACTATTTTTTAATAATTTTACACAAATAAACCGCGACTTATTTTCTTTTTACAGAAATAACCCTCAGTCGCTGGCCCACCAGGCGATTAGACCCAATCGCGCGGTGGGTCAGCGATTAGCTGACGAGGGAAGCTTAGTAGCACGATATTTAAAACACAACATGCAATGTGAAATATCGATGTGTGACATTGACTTACATGGCAATCCCTGCACATGTAGTAAGCCCTTACGGTGATACTAGGATGTCTAGATTAGATGATCCATGTGCATGGGGTTATTGTAGTCGCACTGCGCTGCATGAAAACTGTGGTGGTACAGGAGCATCCTTGCAAGAACAGTCAAGGTATGTCTGTGCCTTCTTGGCAGCTCATTTCCGCTTCTAGAGCATCGACCCTTAGACCTCCATCCCCAAATCGGGTGGCGTGACCTCTTGTGCCTCTCTCTTCCTTTATGTCTCTTCCCCCCCCCCCTCCCTGTTTTCCAAACTAGCTCGAGTGGAGTCTTGTCTACAGTGGTGGAGTATGCCCTCATATTATAGGCGGTTAGGGCGTAGCATTGAGGGAATAAATTGTGGTGAATGAAAGTCACTCCCATCTACCAGAAGGAATCTTTGGGTACAGCATAGCTCAGAGAATTGTCAATTCACAAGGAAAAGTCGGTGCATGTTTTCAACTAAGACTGAAAAGCTTGAACTAGGGTCTGGTCATTTCGGTCTAAAACGTAGATGGTAAAGTGTTATCACTTTGGTCTAAAAAGTGCAGGTCAGAGTGTTGTCTATTCGGCATGAAACATAGGTGCCAAGCTGTTGTCAATTCTCACTGAGTAGGGAAGGATGTCTACTAGTATTAGCGAGATTCATGTAGCAAGCCCCTTATGTCGCAATGCTGACTAGGGGGAAAGGAGCTAGAATTGAGTAGCATGCCCCTTATGTCGTGATGCTGACCTGACTAAGGGGGAAGGAGCTAGAATTGAGTAGCATGCCCCTCTGTCACGGTGCTTACTGGAGGAGGTAAGACTGAGACCCAAGCACCACAAGAAACGTCTTAACATGCTGAATTTTAAAGCAAGCAGTAGTACAGCAATCACATCATCTACATCGATACTAAGGTGTGAAATAAAAGACATACCATGCATGGTACTAATGATCTACCTATCCATATCCCTCCCCTCCCCCTATCCACGCCCCTGACCCTGTCCCTGTCCCTATTGTCTGTCCTACTTGGGCCAACAGGCCATTTGTGATCACTGCCTGGGTCCCGAAGGGGTCCACCACTCGGGTGCTCGGAGCACCCTATCTCCAAGTGGCACAACAGGAGCAAGTGTGGCGTACGGATCCATGAACTGTGGGATGCGCCTCGGCGGCGCGCGTCGAACAACTATGAACCAATAAGCACGTCGGGGTCGTCAACAAGGTACTCCTCCAAATCACTTTGCAGCAGGGATATGCGTATGGGGGATGATGACTGATGCGTACCTAGTTTGCAAAAGTAGTAAAGTGTAAAACACTCGATGCAAGTTTGGTAGTTTTCAATCATGGGAAAACCAAAAGCGATGGTGGCAAGTACCTAGCGTGGGCATCATCATGGAAGGGAGCCATGATGAGAATGTCATAGGGATGCGCGTGTGAGGTTCCCACTCAGATGTCGGTGGACTTGCGGTGTGAGATGCAAGTTGGTTAGTTGCGATAACACACACAATAATATACATTGTGTTTACTTCATTACCTCCTGTAGGGAACTGGTATGGCGAGGACACTTGCTGCCATGTTGAGCTACTTACCAGGTCTGGCGGGGGAGCTGCTAGGTGTCGTGGTGGACGTGCTGTGGCTGGAGGCGGTCTGCTGAGCGGGATGATGTGAGGACGGTCTCATAGCATTCGGTCGCTGTTTGCAAGAGGTCAAGCTGACGATGCGCTGGGACCACTCATACATACGGCTTACAAACGATCCGACCTCCTCTCGTGTGACCTCCACGCCCTGACAGATGTGGTTCCACATGGAGTGTGCATATCTACTGTTGGTGATATGCCCTAGAGGAAATTATAGAGAGATGATTGTATTACATCTATGTTTATGATTTATAGAATAAATGTTATTATGTTCCTTGAATGAATCATTAGTTATAAAGATTAACAAGTATGTGACTTGTTGGTGAAGCTCTTTAACTTATATGATGTCGTTTAATGTATCCTCGGCTGAACACTAGTGACTTATCGACCAAGATATGTATTGATTGATGACCATGTTTCATCGGTCATGGATATAGGATATCGAACATAGTTATCAATTCCATTCCAGAGGCCATTCCAGCTTTGCCTCTTGGTGTGGAATACGCCAAGATTGGTCCATTCTCGCGCACTCATTCTCGATTTTAATATATATATATATATATATATATATATATATATATATATATATGCACACATAATTTCACTTGGAATCTCACTTCAAATACATAACCATAGAATAAAATGACGATTGCTCAATTACTTCATAAATACAAAGGTCGTATGAAGTTAAACAATACAACCCGAGTTCATGATTTCATACATTTTACCACGCCTAGTATACTAGTCTAGCATAATTTCAATTATCAAGGAGTAGTATTGACTCGACCTTCCGAGTTGATTCTAAGAAGTAGTCACTTCAATTTTGATTTTTGACCGGTACCGTAATGACCGAATGGCGTAATGGATAGGAATGGGCCTAATGGCCGATATTGACCCAGATTGAGGCCGACACGGATTGAGGCTACTGTGCCGCTTTGGGTGCCAAGATGGCATGTTTCAACTATTCTGGCTGGTACCGGAATGGAATTGATAGGTATGATATCGAATCAATAATGTGAACACATGTTAGAGAACATGGTGTTGGATTGACCCACCTTGAGACACTATTGAGATTGTTATGATTTTATGTGTCATCGCTGGTCTCAAGCAATGATGATGTATAATCGTTAGACCTGGGATCAGCATGGTTTCCTACATATGTAATAGTGCACTTAGGGCTTGCTAAATGCTACTCCATAACCGGGTGGTTATAAAGGTAGCTTTCGGGTATGCTATGAAACTTATGAGGAATGTGACCGATCGGATATAGGATTTTCCTTCCTAACATAACAGAGAGATATCTCTCGCCCATCGATATGGTCGGATAAAGAAAGTGCATGGTCATGCCACTAGTGGTCAAGAGTTGACCATATGAAGTTATTTGTCACTTGATCGAGAAAGTATTGAACAGTTCATGGATGACATAATATCGCACCTGGAGTTCAACCAGATATCGTGAGGCAAAGGGAGAATACACGAGCAGGTCGTTCAGTTTGATCAAATATGGACTAGTCGTATAGAGATGCGAGCTGGTCGTAGACTGATCGAACATAATCACTAACTGGTCATAAACTAGTCGTAAGGAGTTACGAACTGGTCATGACTAAATATGAACTAGTCATAAAGAGATACGAGCTGGTCATAAGTGATAAGGACCTAGTCATAGATCATATTACATTAAGGTTCGTCCGATATTATTTATGTGTATTCGGGAATTGTTATGACCGGCTAAGAACCGCTAATGACTCGTGGTTAAAAAAGATTTTTCGAGCCACAACCGATTATGCATGAACCTACAGGGTCACACACTTAACGGGTTGGAACAAACGTGTTCGAATAGGATCCGTCTTAGGCTCTATCTAAGGGGATGCATGAGGCTATTGGGAGAACAAGACACAACGTGAGTAGCTCCATCGAAACCCTAGCCGCCATCTTCTCGAAGAACCCTCATCAGGTGAGTTAGTCCTAGCACACCAACAGACGGTGTTCTATCCCCGGACGGTGGATACCGCATATGCGCCGCTATAATCTCGCCAGGCCGACAAGGATGATCCATGATCTTCACAAGGAACGAGATTGGTTGCTAGAAGTGGACGATCAACTACATTGGACGATCGACTACGTTGGACAATCGACTAGGACCACTACTTCGACTTGTTCGATGTTGGATCAGGCTGCTCCAACTCTTCTTGCGCTGCACGTCTAGTGGTAACGATCTATGATCTCTTGCTTGCATGACTTCTGGTTTGCGTGGTAGATTTTTGAATTGCCAGCTAGCGTAGCCTACCCGTATCCCTTCATCTACAACTCTCTATCCCGAGGTTGTTCTGTGAAATGCAACATCAAAGTTAGTAACATGCAAAATGCAATTTACATGACGATGTACATAACAGGGCACGTACCATCAAGTGCAGAGAAACACCAGCCTGTTTAGGGTACACCTAGTCATCCTGATCCAGCTCAACCTATGGTGGATCAATAACATGGACCAAACAAACCCGTGTGAGTGGCATGCAAAATGTAACATCAAAGTTAGTAACATGCAAAATGTAATTTACATGACGATGTACATAACAGGGCACGTACCATGAAGTGTAGAGAAACACCAGCTTGTCTAGGGTACTCCTGGTCATCCTGATCTAGCTCAACCTATAGTGGATCGATAACATGGACCAAACGAACCTGCAGGAGTGGCGTGGTACCACCACAGCTATTCTCGGTATGATGTTGGGTTGTAGGGAGTATCCTCCTGACTACGCCCTCCAAGGCCCCTCCCATCGCAAGAATCCAAGAAGCCATGCGTTCCCCAGCTTGGTATGCTCGCCTCTGCACCCTTCCCGAGTTCTTGTGAAGAGCTAGCTCAGTTACTTAGTAAGTCACAAAATATCGCATAACGATACGAACAACATAGTCAAAACACTTATGAGTGCGCCATGGGTGGGACCAACTATGCCAACGGAACTACGAAATGTCGCCATCGTCCGAACTACCTCATCACGTGGTGCACAAAGATAGTCCTCGACGAAGACATCAAACACCGGCTTCCTCCATGTGAACCAAGACGCTTTGGTCCTCATGCAAAGACCTAACACCGCTCGATGCATAGGCTTCAGCTCCTCCTTCACGTATGGCTCCCACCTCACCGGTCGTCCGTGATCTAGTTGAAGGCTTGCATGACGACTCAGACACGCTTATGCACCTAGAGACCCCCACTGAGGTGCAGAAGGAGAAAGCACTGTGTGAAAACGCAACAAGGAAGGTGGATGTACCAAGCTTGCATTGCCATCATTAATAACCACTTATCGCCTAATGGCACCAATGGGATCCCATGGTCTGGCCTGGCCGATGTCATCCCCCGCCGACATGTCCCAATTGTAGACCTTGCCGTCAAGATCCCCATTTTTAATATATGGAATTAATATGCATCCCATAAGCATGCATATCATTTCGAGCATTTGCACAAAATTTTGCATTTGAGAATTTGAATTCAAGTTAAACTTATAACTCAAAATGAAGCTCCAAAAGAAAACAGCAACAAATACTTGTGATCATCATGGGGAAATAATTTATTTAACTCTTATATTATTTATCATGAATAAATATAATTTTCCCAAATTTTTAGGCACCAAATCAACCCACAAAAAATTCAAACTCATTTCAAAAGCCTTTACTGTGATAGAATCAAAATCAAGAAAATAAAACTTGAACAGTGAGGTTCGAAATTTTTTATGGGTCATCCTAGGAGCCCCTCTAAAAAATTTCAGGTTTTTAGAAATTTATTTGCTATTTTATCAAGCCTGGTCAAAGTGGACTATTTGATTTAAATCAGTCAAACACTTTGGACTCGAACCCAACCTAGTCGCACTGTTTAACTCAAACCCAACCGAGCCACGTGATTCAATTGAACCACCTAACTCAAACTCGCTCGCACCCACGCTTGACTCACGCCACCTTGTGCCACTTCATCACCGGGGCCCACTTGTCGGAATCATCCCTCACCTCCCGCTCGCTCGCAGGTTTAATGTCACATGGCCGACTAACAGCTCCACGCAGTAGTCCATGGTGTCAATCCATCGCCTCCATCCTCCACTCTTGGACCTCTCGCCACCTAACGCCCTTTGTTCTATCCATTTTCCGATTTAAACCCCACTCCACCACCTCCTTTCAACCCATTCTTCCTCTCGGTGGCCGAGGAAGAAGGAGCTCTCCGCAAGATTCCTCTGTAGGCTTCAAGCCACTTTCCCTCTCTTCTCTGTTCTTCGCCGTGTCGTTGTACACTAATGCTGAGCTTTGTAATTGCTTGTAGACTCCGGAAAGCCTTCGTGTCTTCTTCGGCTCCGAAGCATGTCCAGAGCTCGCCCGTGAAGCCACCGTTGTGTCTTTTCCTCTCCGGTGAGCCCTCTTCTATCTTATGAGCATCATCTCATGTTCTAGGGTGCAAAAATACTTTCCCCTCAACCCATTTCGCTAATGCATCACAGGAGCTCACGAATTTCGAAGATTCCTCTTTTTGGCCAAAGAACTTTAATCCTCTTCTCCGACTCCGGTCGGTAAGGCATTACCTAATCTCTTTCATTTACACCATTGAATTACCTTCCTCTAGCGGTCCCAACATATTTTTGCCTGTCTTTTTGCTTAGGATCTCTCCTCCACGTTGGACCTCTTCTCCGTCGTCGACATTGCCGACGACAAGCTTCCTCCGGCAACCTCCTGCCCTCTCCTTTCTCTAGGTAGTTTCCATAGACCTTTGTAGAAGCTAGTGCGCATGCTTGATTGCACAATACAGAGCTTTAATATTGCATGCACCATTGGTCAAAGCACACCTCCACCCAACTCCGACGTGCCGCTACTACAGGCCGCCGTAGAGGTCGCCGAGGGCACCTTGAGCTGCGCTAGGCCACTAGGATCTCATTTTCATTTCCAACAACTTGCACTTTCAAACCGGGTTAAGTCCACGCTTGAATCGCTTCGCCGAAAGCATTATCTCAGAGCAACATTCTCTCGAGCATAGTGAGAAAGTTGAGTGAACTTGTTGAGATATTCACCCAAAGACATGTTTTCTGTCAGAATTCACAAAATTCATTCTTTTTCATTTCTACTATACCATCCGAACATGCGCTTGATGAAAAATCATGAAAATTCCTCCCAAGTAATGGCTTGCTAATTCTCATGAGTCGAGGTATAGTTCTCCCACCATTCTACTACTGTACCTTTCAACCGATGTGAAGCATAAAGAACTTTTCATGATCATTGCATTAAGCAATGGCGCAGCTTTTTCTCAATAGAGCGAAGCCAATCTTCGTGGTTCAAACGCCTCGATTTAATGAGAAAACTTAGGCGCGAGTCCTCATATACTTTGATAACTTGGAATAGTGATGAGTCAAGCGGTGGAATAGCTACTACTTGATTATTTTGACTATTCTGATTCAACAAGTTGACTATTGCCGCAGCGGTCTGATTCTGTTGAGTCATCATATTGTTCATATTTTGCATCACTGCACTCATGAATTGAGTCTAAGCTGCTAGAAGTTGTGCTATGCTTGGATCTACGGCTGGTGACTGGCGACTAGCGTTGACATTGGCATTGGCATCTTCTGACTGAGTACGACTCGAGGTATTGAGAGTATGAACCATCTTCAACGATTATCCATAATTTTTAGTAGGTAAGATAGAAAAGCAATGTAGATGAGAGGGAATAGCACAATAGATGAGACATAATAGGATCGAGAAGATAGAAACAACTTAATTAGGGGAAACAGATTAGACCCAGATACAAAAGACAAGGAAAGACATAGCTGAAATGCTATGAAAGAACAATTAAACTCTTCAAATTAAAGCTTGTAGTGTGACTGCAACATAATGCTTGACAACAAAATTGCAGCTTCCACTTAGAGACAACCTAAATAAAGACCTATTGCAACAACGATCTAAAAGCGCTACTAAACTCTAATAGGATGGCTCCCACTCCGGACTAGAGAACGAAGACTCTTCAACTTCGCCCGAATCGTCAGAGAACACCCACGAGTTGCGAATCATGGTGGAGACTCTAGACGAACAGCTTGGAACGGCAACGAAGATACTCTTGATGATTGCCGCTGATTCGACGCCTTTCTTCTAGACGGGTGGAGTAGGTGACAGCAATGGAATCGAGGATTCTTCCAACTCTTCTTCCTGCTCAGAACAATGGCACTAGCTCTACTTGCATCACATACTTCCGAACCAACTTGGACAAATTGATTCTTGTAATCTGCAAATCCTCAAACAGCTTTTTACTAGCAACTTGGATCGCCGATATGTCCTCAAGCTTGTTTTAGCACTTCATGCCGGATGGCGGATGTGGCTCCCAATCCTTACGATGAAATACACCCTTGTCTCAAATCCAATTATGTGCCCTTCACTTTTCTTTCCTTGGTGAAGTAAGTTGCACCTCTCGCTGCTCCCAAACTCGCAACAAGCAATGGAGAACTCTAGACCAATCTCCTCTTTGATCACGATACACTTGAACCATCTAAAGAAATTAACAAGACAAGACAACCAAATTAGGATTACAAAACAAAGTTCGAAAACACAAGAGACAAGTTCTCTAGCACAAGATGAGAAAGAATAGAATATGATAAGAATAGAATAAACGGGATCATAAAAGAACTAGAATGGATGAGAAAGGAACAACAACTTAAGTCAAATTAAGTTGATTTCATTTAGAAAATAACTTTTGAAGCTTTTGGCTAAAACGACCATGCTAACTAAGGTTGCATTCTACAATGATATGGCTATGATACCACCTCTATCGGGACCCAAAAATACAATTCAGAACCTCTATGTATTCTCGAACTAGTCCCTGATCAAGAATTAGCTCACACAGAAACAAAGGATGAAATACCATCCATTTATTTGATTTAATTAAAATATCTCAAAATAACAAACAAGAATAATAATTGACCTTATGGTCAACGTTTTATTTAACTTGCCACGCAAGGCTAAAGAAACAAATAAACTCTTGCAAATGAACGAAACTCTTGAAAAGGCTAATCAACATGCCCATAGGCAATCGAGTGGAGAACGATCCTAATCCGCAAAACCTTCCCGGTACTCCTAGGCGAAGAACTCTTGAGCAATTTTGATATTCTTCAATTGATTTAATGAAAGAAGTTATGAGTACATAAAGAACTTAGCAAGTCTTTATGTACTCATGGCTTTATGAATTGATCAATTAAACAAAGGTTAGTTGCATGGTTCATTTGCCTAAAACGGCATTAACGAGAAATACATTAAATAGATTGAAATGTGTAATTGAAAAGCATAATAAATAAATAAACAATTGCTTTGAAACAACCAAAGGAACTACCCATCCACTTCCCAAGACAAACCACCAAGTGAATTACCCGCACCAAATCTAACATTATATTCATCAAGTGAACTTCTCATTCATACTCCGACACATTTTTATGAAAAACTTTATCTCTCATGTGAAATCCCGAACACATCCATAACCGCAGTATTACCCGCTATTCAATAGTTTTACAATCTATGAGGTTGTACGGCTTTTACCTCATAACACGACTTCTCTAGTTTGTTTGGCATCCGTCGATACCATTGCTCAAGACTTAGGTAAGCGCCTAGAGCACGGTCAAGGCCTTTAGAAAGTTCTGCTTTTGATCCGTTTCGCCGCTAAGGTTTCAACATCAATGTCTTTCCAACCGCATAAAGCCCTCTTGCGCCAAACACAACTCAAACAAAACCAAATCAAAACATTGCTAATTATTTAGCCAGGTCTGTCCCATTAGACCTGTGGTTGTACGGTTAAAGCCCAGTTCAATGGCGCACAAGATTAAGTCCTTGACAAGTTACTCAGGCGATCTTACCACAAACCCACGACGTGTTAAACCCACCCTCAATCCACCATCCACACGCCCGAGCGAAAACCATTTTTTAAACTAAAACCAATGACATACCCCGTCATGGTACACAAATTTTAATAAAGAGTGTCTAACCACCACGATATATTTCATATTTCATTAAGTCAAGATTAATCATTATGACACATGTGATAATGAACCCATCGTGAATTAAGCTTGACTAAGCATTTGTATGATACCCATGTTGGTGATACAAATATGTTCAACTAAAATTATTCATGCTAGGGTGATAAAGGATTCATGACATTTAAATAATCAATGAAGGCATAATGACAACAGGTGATAACTAAACCCAAAACAATTTGTATAAGGATGGCATGCAGTTATATAAAACAATATACTTTTAAAATCATAGGTTCAATATGATCAAAGGACCATAACTTACCTTGGAATAGATCCTGGGATTGATCTTGATCTTGGTGAACTCCTTCTTGCTCAAAATTCCCTGAAGAATCAATGTCTACTTGCAAACAAGGCAAATAAACCAAATAAATACCAAAAAGAGAGAAAACAAACTCCAAAAAATAAATAAAAGTATCAGATAAATAGATCTCGAATTTAGAAATTTGAATGGGATCAATCGGAGTTCGGATGAAGAAGATATGGCTTTTTGTAAGTTCAAACCCTAAAGAAATACTCAAAAAAGAGTTTCGAGTACTGTTCAACGAGTACTATTCATAGCTTTCAACTACGCGTACTCGGAAGGAGTTTCAACCGCCTGGTCGGAAGGTTTTGACTGCACGCGGTTGTAGAATATTTCTACTGCATGGTCGAAGAAGTTTCGATTGCCTGGTCGAAGACTACACGATCACGAGGTCGGAAGGGCTCGGGCTTCTAGGGTCGTCGGCGAACGGCGGGGCTTCGCCAGCGATGAGTGGTACCAACGTGCTTACTGGTGGTCGGAGTGGACTGAGCTGGCCGACGATGAGCTTTTGGCGACGAAAGGTTTTGGCTATTGTCGGGAACTTGCCCCGACAATGCTCCAATGATGTGGATGGTTACTAGAGGTAGGTCTTGTGATGGTGAAGGCGGTGGCATGGTCGATGATGACGAGGCACCCATGGCAATGCATGAATTCACAAAACTCTAAACCTCAAATTAAACCCTAATGGGCCTCGAAGGAAGATTCAACCATTCGATTAATCGAGATTTTAAATAGTTTTTCTATTTTACAAATACTAGTAAATCCAAAAGGAAAATAGCAAATAGCAAATAAACTTGGAAAAACCTAGACAATATATCCAAGCACATAGAATCCAAATAAAATAATTTTGACAATAGCTGATGTTGACATTAATCACATTAAATTATTCTTGATTCATGAAATTTCAGATTAAGCTTTAACTTTAACAGAAAGATTCAAATGGTTATTTTTATTTTTAAAACTTCAAAAAAAACAAATTTTTAGGATGTTACAGATTATCAATGTATGAATGTTGTATGACTGTGATTGACGTTGAATGAGGGTATATACGTGTTGGTCGCTGATCTTGGGAGCCAACACGAGACGCATACCCGCTGTTTTGGAATCCTATTTAACTCAAGTAGGTGTGTACTGCACCGCTGGAGAGTCGGCTATCATGTAGTACCGTAGAAGAGCAAGATGCATGGTGTCTCGATGCTCGAGTTCACCGGTGCTCTCACTTAGATGGAGTTAAGTTGGATTCTATTTCCTTGAGGCCCAAAGTTATTTTCATAAGATCGGGAAGGCCTCAGTCTTACGGAAATAACCCGGGGGTCCTCACACTTGCCCTCTACCCACGGTCGTCCCATTAGGAAATGCTCGAACGGCCACAACTGGAGTAGTAGAGGACAATCGGTCAATGGGGACGTCGTTTTGCTCCTGAGGTAAGCATCGTAGAGTGCACGGTACCTACCACACAACATAGTGGAACCCCAACTAAACTATGGTACCGCTCGATGTCCGCATTGGCGATCGCCCGAGCAATCTGGATGAATCGATCAATGACGTTGTTGTCATGGGTACTTATGAACATCACCCAACTAAACAGTCACAGAAGGTACACCTCTAGGTGACACGCCACCTGGTAGTCGTTCGCATTGGGTGCCATCCTCTCAGCCTGTAAGAAGAATAATGCATTAGATTGATACAAACATGGACGAAAGTGTTACAAAATTGTAAAGCACTAACCTCGACTATTGTAGCCACCTCTACGCGGCTCGTGCTTTTGACTTTATGCGAAGACTGGTAGGGTGCCTCCTCCTCTGCGGCGGTGGAAGATCTCCGTGGAACCTTCGAACAAATCGCCCGCCAGCTTGTCCCTGACTCTCTCCGCACCACCGGGAGACAGTGGATCGTGCTTCGGTGAGCATGCACACATCATGTAGAGTAGGCGCCATCTCACCGCACAATTGAAAAAAGTGTGCGGCTCCAACCACCAACGGTCCACGAGAGCAATGAGGAGTGGGCGGTCAAATGGAAGTGTCGGATCGCTCAACGTCCGCCTTTGGGTCAACATCCTACTCGGTGTCATCCTCGTGAGTGTCCTGCAACATCCGAGCGAGAGGAAGGAGTTTACGGCTCGCAACTGAAGGCAAAGATTGAAGAGAAGGATGCAAGTACGTGAACATTAGTAAATGTTGGATGGAACCATTAACAAGTGTCGTACCTGGAGGACCAATGCCAGTCCATCCTCCAAGACTTCGACGGAGTGCGAGTCGACATCACTCCCAGCTCATCGGGAACCTATCCCTTTGGCAGAAATAAAGTATGTAGCCTATTGCGGTGCCGATCGCCTAGCCTCGTCCAAAGGCCGAACGGCAAGCGGCGCCACCACCCTAACCCGCCATGCCTAAACCCTAAACACTATTAAATTTAAAATATATAAACAACCTAAAACAGTATCTAGGTCTTACGGATCTAAACCTAAGCAATCTAGATCTTTCAATAATTGGTCTACTAATGGAGGTACCCTAACATTTTTACGCTATAATAAATACATAAATATCCTACATTGTAACACTATACGCGACATTAACCCTAACCTAACATTGCCAATCTACAATTACAAACCCTAGTTCTACCACTAAGCTATGTTTATTGTTGCTAACCTAACGTGTTTTTTATCGAAGTAACCAACAAATTACATGAGCAAAACGAACTCACTGCAAAAAGACAAGTACATGGAGGCGCTACCGAGGAGGAAGGTTGTCCTCCTCCCCGCCTCCTCTCCTCTCCCTTCTTCTCCTCTCCTCATCTCACTTCTTACCACCGGCTCCTCCCTTTCTTCTCTTCTCCCCGCCAATGCTTCCTCTCCTCCCTTCGATCTTCGTCATGTGAGTTAGAAGCAAACGGACATGTATTGGCCCTCGGTCGCGATAGTGTAACGCGATTGTGGTCACGCCGCCGATTGCGCAAGGGAAGCGCGACTAGGTGTCAAACGACCGTCATTTGCACTTCCTCGTATGCGATCGAGCGACGTGGCTCAACGTCATCCGCTTCATCATGTGACCGAGTGTCGATATACCTCAAATTGTTGACCCACTGCGATTGGGTCTAGTCGCCTCGTGGGCCGACGACCGAGGGTTTTTTGTAAAAAAAATGTAGGTTATTTTTGTAAAATGGCTAAAATTTTGTTTATTTAGAAAAAAAAAATCTGCAGTTTGTGGTATTGTATTAATTGGCTTGCTCCTCTGGTCTGAACTCCAGATCTAGCAGCAAATTACCAGTAAGTGTATATATATTCTCTAATAAAAACGATTATTAGTTCTCTCCTACCATTATCGGGTGTGCGAAATTCAGCAGCCCAGAAAAAATAAGTATTTCTATCGTTTTGTTAAAGGCCATGGGGAAGTGACTACATTAAATGGTTCTTTACCGGCTCCAAATTAAGATGCCAGCGCATCTGCCTGGCGTGGAGGGAAGCTGTCGATGTAATACAGATGATCTATAGAAAGCGATCTCTATCCTCCGATAAAAAATAAATGTATAGATCAATTGGTACAGTAGTTTCTTACTACAGAAGAATTGATGTTGTAACTGGTTTCTGTCACTATAGTATTTGCTACAGTACTACTGTCGAGTACTATTTACACACTCACAAAACATTATTCATACAGTGATCCTGCAACAGAGTAGAGGATGCGGCGTGGAGATATACGAGCCACAAGCTCACATAAAGGCACAGTACCAAGACGATTGCAGCCCCACCCGCTATTCACAAATCCAACCACTTTGTCCATTGCAATGTAATTAAACCGATGATTTGTTGCTTGATCGTGTAGGTAGGTTCAAGCTAGCTCGATGAAACCTAAGATCCTTCTTAACAAGCTTAACCCATGTTATAAAACACTAATACTTATGCTAACCAGCCGCCTAATCAGGACATTAGCTATCTAGGCTGCCTGCCTCTTGCATTCAATTCAATCTTTCCTCTCAGGTAGCCAGAACAAAATGCTGTGAGCCGATATATATTGTTGTGATTCATACAGGCAACTAATCTATATATACTCTCTCCGTTCATTTGTACTGGACGCTCTAGAAACTGTGCCATTAAACTCTATTAATAAATTTAAAACTATATAGATTGACTATATAAAAATTATATTTTATATTTGTTGTTAAAAATTACTAATAATATTATAGTTTTATTAGTACGCGTTGACGCAAGGTATAGAAAGTAACAGTTGAAATGACAGCTTAGAGACGGTAAAGAGTCAGAACCATCGAGTAGAACGAAGGAAATATTAAACAAATAGTCCCCACTAACTACTATTAATGATATTTATATTTTTCCTCATGCAGCCACACCACCCCTATTGTTTACAGCCTTTGGATTAAAATTGAGTGTCACATATATTTGTTAGATACAATTAGTCCCACTACCTGTAATTAATATCTATTTCTATGTCTGGTCGTCGGATTGCTACCAGAGATTGATGCGGCCGTTCGATTCACAGCGAACAAATTAACTTCTACAAATTTCAGCTGCACACACGCGGGGTATCCTTCTGGTCATCGTTAACAAACAACCACCCCCTCCGTTTTACTATGTTTATCTATGGTCTCGAAAGTCTCTGTTTCAAAATGTTTGTCTTTTAAGGGAACCGAAAGTGCCGTTATTGTAATATTTTCACTCTCTAGTCTCCACCCCTACTAAAATGCTTTGGAAGATGTTAAATGATTATACTATGTCATTTGATAAGGGTATATATGGGGTAATTTCTCATCAACTTTTTACACAAGGCTTGTAGAGACACAACATGGTTCTTTTGTACATGCCCTTAGCACGTATACGTCGGATCGGGATCCTCATATCATGGCACGGATACTGTAGCAACAGTAGTTGTCCATGAATTGTAGCGATTTCACTGTTAACACTGTAGCAATTTCCACTGCACATTACTACCCTAAGCTGTTCTTTGACGATCGGACAGTGCGGAAGAGGTCTAATGCTACTAACTATACGCCTCTGCTGATACGGGGTGGCCCGATCTTCTCGAGTAGAACCGTGGATAAATAGTGCTTGACGACGAACAACGCCACCAGACACCACGCCGCCAATGCACGGACTTGCGCTCTATGGATATTCGCCAACACGCACCAGATGATCGCCGCTAGACCACGAGTAGAGATTGCCAAGCCCTCAATCCCCATCGGAAAAGCAAACTTGACCTTGTGAGGTAGAACGAACAATGTAACACCTAATTCTCTCGTAAATCCTCGCATGAATTTCTTGTATGAAAGAACAAGCAATAACTTGTGTTCTATTATTTATCTCAAAAGTATAGCATGCCTTTACAATGGAGGTCTACCCTCAATATATAGTCTTAGCTTAAGAACTATTTGGTACTACTATTCATGGTGGGACTATTCATGCGTAAGGCCATCGTTCACGTGTGGTACTATAGCACTACATCGCTCATGGCCCAGATCAGAAGCGTGAGCATTGTTACTACCGGTTGCTATTCGTGCTACGGACTTGGGTTTCTTCCTGGTTCCTCCACATGGGCTTTGTGCTTGACCGCTGGGCCTTGATCCTCGCTATCGCATGGACCTTGGCCCTCTCCTCCTTGACCGAATGGGCCATTGGCCGCCTTGACCTCCTCATTTGATGGCCTTTCTTGATGACACCGATATCCTTGATCTCCATCCATCGCTGAATCTTCAAACCCGAGCACAAGAAAAGCAATGCTTTTAGGTAGTATAAAATTCTCATTAAAATCAATGACATGTTCATTAAGGAGTAAGTTCACCCGAGTTTGTAGTTTCTAGCACATGCTCTTGTTATTGGTCATGTCGGCAACACGAGGCGATATCATGAGCATTAGGTGGAGGAGAAGAAGGTGTCGAGGGATGCCCTCATCATCCCCCCTCTGAAAAGGCGCCGCCTCGACGCTAGATCATCAAGACCAAGAACGGCTAAAAATTAGCAATGTAGAATGTCGAGCTCACACCATAGTCATCTCCCAAAAGCTCGATTTTGTATGCATTATCGTTAATCCACTCAAACACTTTGAAAGGTCCATCTCCTTGTGGCAGCAATTTCAATTTGCCATGATCCGTAAAGTGTGGTCGGTTGGCAAGATCGCTCCCGAATCAAATCAATGTGATGTTGTATCCCGCGGATTGGTGGCAAACCAACGCCACTTCTCCGAAAGACATCGCTAATTTCTCGCAAAATATGAGAGACACAACTAGGAAGAGACGCAAGTCGTCACCGAAGCAATGCATCTTTGTACAAAGTACAAAGTGCACCAAATTGGGATTCTCACAAAAGCTCTTTCTCTCGACGGTGGCTAACATTACTAAACGCTTTCTCCTCACTTTTCTTTTTTTACCGCCAATTTTGGCTTGTTGCTCTCACTCACCGAAGGTGGAATCACTGCTTGGTGTACTCTCAATTTTCACCTCAACGTTCTTCTTATCAAGATTAACTATCTCTATCGGTGTAAGCGGATACAAAATCACATCTGCAGCTCTATTTAAACTTGTAGCAGCTTTATATGCCCATCATGATAAACATGGCGATCAAATTGCCATGGGCGCCTAATAGCAAGTGACAAACCGACATGGGCACCATATCGCAAATAATGGTATCCTCATACTTGCCAATCTTAAAGTGCACCTTCACCAAATGATCGACATTCACCTCGCCCACATCGCCAACCATCGCAGCACATGATAAGGATGAGGATGCGTAAGTATACTTGCCAATCTTAAAGTGCACCTTCACCAAATGATCGATTTCACTCGCCCACATCGCCAACCACTACACATGATAAGGATGAGGATGCGTAAGTATTTTAAGCCCAATTTTGTGCACATCTCCTTGCTTGTCGATTATGACAACTTCCTACATCAATTATGACTTTACATACTTTATCGCCAACTGCCGCCTATGATCAAAACAAATTGCACCTTTGTGCAGTAGATCGCTTTGTGACACACTAAGTACCGAGGTGTGCACACTAGCATATATTCTCCATCCGCGACCCGCCATACCCAATCTCTCATCCTCTCGTGGGATCCTCCGCAAAATCAGCAAATGAAGTAGTATCGCCTTCATCACTAGATGAAATGTATCCATCATCGAAGTATCATAACTTTATTATTTGGGCAATCTTTCTGAAAATGACCAACTCCCTTACACTTGTAGCATATCGATCACGTGAACGGCCAGTAGAACCCATCAAGGATGCCGCTAGCAGCGGCACCGTATGGCGGCGCATTATCTGCCTTTCTTTAGCCGAATCTGCGTGACATCGAATTGTCCCTCGATGGAGCGGGCTTGTTCGGCTGTCCTGCGGTCAGACGGAGATGTCGTGTCGCTGAATAACGCTTGCTGACATCATACTTAGCATCTTCAATCACTTGTTTCTCAAATTTCACGTGCTCGATGCATCAACTCAACCATGTTGTTGTGTTGATGATGATTAACAATCCGCCGAATAGTATAATTCATTCCAAAGAAGAAAACGAGCCATAGCTTGTTCTCATTCTCACGCACATCAAGATGTATGATAATCTGCTTCCAACTCTTTATAATACTCATCAACCGATTTCAATCCCTATCGCAACCCAATCGACTTCTCATGCAATGAAGCGCTTGTAATGTGTAGGTACAAAGCGCAGTGCCAAGACTGCCGCTTAGCTCGTCCCATGTAACAACATGTGGCTCAGGTCGCCCATACGCCAAGCTGCTACACAGCCCCACCATGTAGCATCATATCCATCCAAAGCAACAACAAAGAAGATCCAACTTGTGCTAATTAGAATAGCGGTTCATGCGAAACGGCTTATCAACTTTCAGCTCCCATGCAAGATAAACCTCCACCTCTCGTAGTACCCTCAAATGATAGCATCGTGAACTTGGGATTTGCAACAAGATCATCGGCCCTCATCGCGCCAACAATTGCGCGCATACTAATTATATTGACAAGGCGGCAAATAGTCGCCTAACACGTGCTTGTCGCCGTCATCGCCGTTGTGGCGGTTGCCACGCCTCCTCCATGGGCACCATAGTAGGCACCCCCATAGGTGCCATCATGCGCGCTGCTCATAGCGCGCCATCGTGGATACCATCGCTGGCACCTGTAGGCACCGCCTCCTCTCGCACTATTGGCACGGCCATGCCCTTGTGCAGGGGACGACCGTGACCTCAAGAACAACACGGCGCTATTGCGCCATCTCGCAGACATGCGCATGTTCGTCAAATTGTCATTGGTGTGGTTCATCCTCACACACCGCCTAGCGGCAACCTCCACATCCGCCTCGTCCGACAACAGACGGAGGTGTACACTCCCGCATCGCCACGCGG
The DNA here is from genome assembly GCA_036346405.1 of Phyllostachys edulis. NCBI lineage: Eukaryota > Viridiplantae > Streptophyta > Magnoliopsida > Poales > Poaceae > Phyllostachys > Phyllostachys edulis. The sequence continues at coordinate 1,866,638 of JAYEVD010000807.1, forward strand.
TACCAAATACATTGAAGCGGTGAGCTTGGCAATAGCGCCGAGCAAGACTTGTGGTTGTCGCTTCACTGCCACGGACACTCGAAATTGCTTCCTAGGCCGTCCAAATTGTTTTGGACACGCCAAGGTTGCCGCAAGACCAGTCGACCTTAGTCCTAAACTCGTCCCGAGCATGGCACGAAATGTATGGAAGGACATCTTGGTGATGAATCAAGAAATTGCCGCCCGATCCTTGTCTCGCTTTCGCTTCTCGACATTGTTACAAAGAGCAAAAATACCAAGTGACAATATATGTGGAAAATAAGGGAATCTTCAACTCATCGCTCAAACAAAGCAAGTTGTATTGTTCCGAAGTAAATTAAGAGTAGCAAAAACTTACACTTGTAGCAACGAACGACCAACCAAGATTATGCGAGCGAATATCAAGAACAACAGTCAATACGTGACACGGATGTTTTTGGTGGAGCTAGGTGAGGAAAACAACATAACAAATTCAAAATTTAAAGATTGTCGAGCTAGGTAGCAATCCAAACGAGACTCACAATGCCTAATTGTTGATTGATAAATATAAGTGAGGAGTAGACAGCAACACACACACAACGATAATGGGACTATTGCAATCAAATGAATGAGCGATAAAAGAACAATTTTGTATGGAGGCGAACGCTCATATTGCAACATTTAAGGAGAGACGCTAGTTAGTGCTCAAAATTGGATATGAGGGCACAAGATTGCTAAAAACTATGGTACACTAATAGTAGCGGAGACAAATATATATAAAAATGCTCCAACAAAAGAATATAATACTATGGTCAAACTTTTGCCTTCACTCTTTTTCCTCTTCTTTTTGTTCTTCGCTTTTTTTCAAAGACACTTTTTTTCTTTTGCTCTTACGGCCTAGTAATACCGAAAGCACTTTTGCTTTTGTTTTTTCTTCTCGTATGCCAAGACGTGAGCAAGGTCCAACGCTAACAAAGGTAACAACAATGTGAACAAAGCACTATATGTGAACAAAGGCACACATGCGCCGAAAAACTTGGCGCCCAAAAATTCCTAGGAGCATTCCTCGAGCACAACAACGAGCTAGTCTCAATAGGTACAAAAGGTTCGCGAACAAATAGATAGGTTCATAAAGAAAAACAACGTGCAATCTACTAGATATAAGTGATGTGTAGTTGCACAAAAATAGGAATCAAGTACGAGCACAAAAACTTGTGGAAGAGAGAAACAAAAAGAGACGCAAACGGAACACGACCAACAACTAAACATGATGAACGAGTGGATTAAGACCTAACAAAACACACTAAAAAATACTGATTAAAACTACAATAAAGATGATATAATTTTTGTGGCTTTTTTTGTATAGGATTGAAAAATAATCTACTAAATTATGGGTAAAAAGAGATTCTACCGAGTGGCCTAGAATCTGATACCACGATGATACGGGGTGGCCCGATCTTCTCGAGTAGAACCGTGGATAAATAGTGCTTGATTTACTAACAACGCCGCTTGTACACCACGCCGTCAATGCACGTAACTTGCGACTCTATAGATATTCGCCAACACGCACTCAGATGATCGCCGCTAGACCATGAGCGGAGATCGCTAAGCCCTCAATTCCCAAATGAAAAAGCAAACTTGACCTTGTGAAGTAGAATGAACAATGATCACCTAATTCTCTCGTAAATCCTCGATGAATTTCTTGTATGAAAGAACAAGTAATAACTTATGTTCTATTATTTATCTCAAAAGTATGGTCTCGCCTTTACAATAGGGGTCTACCCTCAATATATAGTCTTGGCCTAAGAACTATTCGGTACTACTATTCATGGTGGGACTATTCATGTGTGGTACTATAGTGCAGTAATCGCTCATGGCCCGACACTATAGCATCTGCTATCGCTCACACTTCGGTTGTCATCAAGGCCATGACTTGGGCTTCCTTCCGGTTCTTCCACATGGGCTTTGTGCTTGACCGCTTGGGCCTTGATCCTCGCTGACCGCATGGACCTTGGCCCTCTCCTCCTGGCCGAATGGGCCATAGGCCAGTGCCTTGACCTCCTCATTTGATGGCCTTTCTTGGATGACGGCCACATATCATTGATCTCCGTCCATCGTTGAATCTTCAAACCTGAGCACAAGCAAAATACTGTTTTTAGGTAGTATAAAATTCTCGTTAAAGGCCATGTTTGTTTAGGCTTTTTGTCCGCTTAAAAGCAAAAAGCCTAAGCCTAAACAAAGGGTGGCTTTTTCATCCTATTATATAAAAGCTTAAGCCATTTTAAGCCTAAAAGCCATAAGCCATGAATGAGGTGCTTTTTTTGGCTTTTGTGGAATAGAATATTTTTTGCCATCGAATTTCGTTAAAATTACCTCCAAAATGCCATTGGTATATAATTACAAACCGCTTCATTTTTTCAATCGTTTCACCCCTTCGTCCCCAACCCGACGGCGGCTCCCATCCGCCTCTCCCATCTCCCATCCCCACGCCGCGCCTCCCATCTTCCCTCCCGACAGCCCCCATCGGTCCCCAACCCGACGCCTCCCATTCTCAGATCCTCACGCCTCCCATTCGCCTCTCCCGACGGCCGCCTCCCATATGCCCTCCCGAATGCCGCCTCCCATCTCTCCCCATTTGCCGCCACCATCTCCTCCCAACAGCCGCCTCCTATCTCCTCCCGAACGCCACCACCTCCCATCTCCGCCGCCTCCCATCTCCTCCCGACGGCGCCACCTCCCCGCCTCCAACGCCGCCTCCCCTACACCGACTCCGCCTCCCGACGCCGCCTCTTTTGGCACTGACGCCACCGCTCCTCCTAGATCAAGGCGAGTCCAATTGAGTTTTGTTTTTGAAATGATTCTTGAATTATTGATCGTCATGAGTGTTCCAAGATGACTACTTTGTGTGTGTTTCATATCACAAAGAGGAATTTGATCGCCGCATGTAGTGTCGCCATGAAGAACTATAGTTGATTTGGTTATGATAATTAGGTATTCATGATTGAGCTAGGTACCACATCAACAAGCCACCAGATACCTTGATTTTGAGGCACCATCTTTTGCTCATTTGACAAGATGACATGTGATTCTTGTATACCTTTAGCCCAAGCACTAAAGATAACTAGAAATATATGTGATATATCTTTTGTTGAGCAACTTGGCGATGAGAGAGATTGTTACTCGATGTTCCGAATGAGTAGTATTGTTTTTGATAGTTTGCATGAAACTTTGGTAGCAAATTATGGCTTGAAATCAACTAGGACTATGACTTCAGAGAATCTTTGGCTATGTTCTTGTGGGACAGCTGGTGGTCCTCAATTAGTTAGTCAAGTTCAAAACCATTTCAAAAGGTCAACTAAACAATCAATAGAAAGTTTGGTGAAGTCTTGCAATGTGTCTATCTTTTATCTCAAGATAATATTAGACCAACGGATCCGAGTTCACAACAAGGCATCCAAGACTTCAAGATAACCGCTTCACGCAAGATTTTAACAATTGCATAGGTGCAATTGATGGCACACATGTACTGTTGTTGTTCCAATGATGAACAAAGTTGCCCACACCGGTCGTCATGGATATACGCCTCAAAATGTGATGGCATAGTGTGATTTTGACATGAGGTTTACTTTTTGTTGTCGCGGATGGCGGGTTCAACAAGATGACACAAGGATTTTCAATAACACTTTGGACAAGTATTCGAACTGGTTTCCACATCCTTCTGAAGGTAATTAGCTTCTTTAATCATATAAATAATTATTATGATAACATTCCAAATTTGTATTGTCAACATTTAAATGTTTCATGTACGTAGGGAGATATTATCTTGTTGATGCAGGTTATCCCAATCGAAAGGGTTATCTAGCTCCTTACAAATGACAAAAGTACCATCTACCATAATTTCGCTATGGTCGACAAACCGAGCGGAAATACGAGGTGTTCAATCACGCCACTCGCCCCTTCGCAATGTGATTGGAGCTGCCTTTGGCGTGTTGAAGATGAAATGGAGAATCTTGTTGGCGTTGCCAAGTTACAAAATGAAGATTCAAACGAAAATGATAATTGCATGTATGGCACTACACAACTTCATCAGAGATAGTGCTTTACGTGATGAACTTTTTGAGAGATGTGATCTTGACGAAGATTATGATCCAAACGATACACAAACTAGATCATTTTGATGGCACAATGTCAATAGATCAGCAATCGATGATGGAGATATGGGTGTCTTTCGTGATAGTATTGTTACTTCTTTAATGGCCGCAAGAGTGTAAATATATTACATTAATATGATATATACATGTTGCAGTGACAAGATAATTGCATCATATATGATTAAATATTATTTTGTTGATGTGTTATTTTGTTTGGTTGACTGATATTGGCTTTTCTATATTAATTTGTTCCGTTGCGCAATGTCCAAAATAAATACATGCATGCACTAAGAGCGATATCTATTTTGTTTCATATGTACAAATGCATGTATCGTCATATTTTCAAATCCTATAAAAAAATAGTTTAAATACATGCTTAACAAGATCCTTTAAACCCCAAGAAGATTTCGCATCTTTCATCCTTCACGCACAACTCAATAAGCCAAAGATCCTACAAAAGTCGATTACTAAACAACAAAGTTTGGCTTAAAAGTTTAAATGCTTATAAGTCGATTACAAAAAAGTCGGCTTTTAAGCTATAAGCCAAAATGCCTAAGCTCTAAACAAAAGCGCCTTAAATCATTAACATGTTCATTGGGGAGTAAGTTCACCTGAGTTTGTAGTTTCTTGACACATGCTCTTATTATTGGTTCTATCGACAACTCGAGGTGTATATCATGAGCATTAAGTAGAGAAGAAAAGGTGTCGTAGGATGCCCTGGTCATCTGCCGTAGCTAATTGCGACCGCAGAGGAACCGCTACCGTCCATGTCGCGCGCACAGCTATTGGTACGGTCGAGCTTCCTCGTCGTTATCGTAGTTTGTGGTTGATAGGCGCGGCGCGGTCGAGCAATGGGTGAATCGCGTGTAGGCTGGAAACGGTCCAGTCCATCCCTCTGTCCGTCCACACACTGCGGAATAAGAAATCTCCACGGTATCATTGACTCCTTTTGCTGTAGAGGGCTTGGCATGGCATGGCGTGTGGGGTGTGGATAGGTAATCGGTCAGGAGGCCAATCAACGGTGCGCGGTCAGCAACTCTCCACGCCAGCCGCGGCAATCGCATGTGAAAGGAGAGCGTCACTCGCGTGCGTTCCTCTCCGGCTCCAAACCCCACTCGCAGTCGCAGCACGTCGCACCTTGACAACGCCCACCGGCCAGGCCACCGCACAGGAGGAAGAGACGAACAAGCCCAGTCAAAACACGAGGAATAGGAAAGAAGAAGAAGACAGCACTCCCTCCCTCCCCACGCGTGAGTTGGAATCCACCTGCTTTGCTGCTGCTGCTGCTGCTGCTATTTAAGTAGTCCAGGGCTTGTTTCTCTGTGATCGATCGATCTGGTCTGGGTGCCAATTCCTCCTGGGCTGGGCTGCTGCACTGTCTGCTCTTCCCAATTCTTTCTGCTATTTTGGGAAGGAGGGGACAATCCGACAAACAAAATCTCCTCCTTATCCTCCGCGAACCTCCCGCCTCCACACGTTCCTTGCCCGGCAGCGGCAACTCCTCGAAACCTCTCCTCTCATCTCCTCTTTGGATTTTTCCGCCCAGCCCAGATTTCCTCCCTCTCCTTCCAACTTCTGTATTGGGTGCTACTAGCTGTTTCCCTAGTTTCTTTCTTCCCTTGTATATTAGCAGTCCAAGAAGTTGGTTCCAATAGCGAGAGAGAGAGAGAGATTTTTGTGAGCCTACGAGTCCGATTCATATACCCCAAAAATCTTCTCTTATCTTCTACTGCGGAAACAGATTGGAGACCAACTGGTTGTGGAGATTGAATATCTCTCTTGTGGTTTTTGCGGCGGATTACTTACTCTTCTTGGAGAGATTGCTGCTGTATCTTTCTTTTGAGGATTTTGCGGCGAAAGGGTTGGAGGAAAAATCGGATTTTTTTTCTTCTTCTTCTTGAGGGTTTGAGGTGGGATTAGTTGGAAGAACCGGATCTTTTCTTGACTGGGAACATGTCGCCGCTCGCTGATCTCTTGATGGAGATCTTCCGGAAGCCCACAATCGGCGGGGTCGCCCTCGAGCTTGCCGCCTTCGCCGCACCGCTCTGGCTCGCCGCACTCGTAGGCCTGTTCGTCGGCTGGGTCTGGCGCCCAAGGTGGGCTGTGGCAGTCATCGGCGACCAGGGGCAGGCGGCGCCGGAGCCTCTTGCGCCACCGCCGCCGCGCTCCGCGGCGGCCATCGAGGACTCCTGCCGCAAGAACACGGTGGCCCTCGTGCCAAGGTGAGGGACATGTGTTTGTGCAGATTTTATCCTCAGTTGGACGAGTTGCTGTTTCTAGTTCACTTGACCTGAACTCTGTGTAATATGATGTGGTGTAGAACCGAGGTGGCTCCTGCGTCGATGGACGATGAATTGGCTGTGAACACCGGGGATTTGATGCACCTCCGCCGCCTGGTCGAGGAGAAGGACGGCGGGCCCCCGTGGATTCACATGATGGAGCGGACGTTGCCGACCATGAGGTGCCAGGCGTGGCGAAGAGATCCTGAGGTATGTAGTATTCAGAATTTTTTAGCTAGAGTTCAATCGTGAGTTGAATAAATGTAGAATTCAAGAATTTCAGTCCAAAATTGATTCGATGTTTACAATTCAAGAGCATAGGCGTGTGCCCTTTCAAAAGTTATCAACAACTGTAGTGTTTTTCCATGAGTGCTAAACTTATGTTTCTGAATATTTGATGTAGTTATAATGAGATTGGATGAGTGTTAGACATAAAAGATGCAGGAGCTAGGTATTTAATAAGTGTTTGGTGTTTTGTTTCATTCCAGAATGGCCCACCGCAATTCCGCACTAGCACTATCTTTGAGGACGCGTCACCAGAAGTAGTTAGGATTTCTTCTGGGATGATGAGTTCCGGATTAAAAACGGTTGGGACGACATGCTTCTTCAGTGCGAGACCTTGGAGGAATGCACCAGGACTGGAACAATGCTTGTCCGGTGGGTCAGGAAGGTGAGTTATTTGTGTGATATGATGCCCTGTACTCTTTGCTTAAAGCATGAAAAAGTTTATATACGTTGTGCTTATACTGGATGCTTTCGCTTTGCAGTTTCCATTCTTCTGCAGTGACAGGGAGTATATTATAGGTCGCAGGATATGGGCATCCGGAAAGACGTTTTACTGTGTAACCAAGGTATGAGACGAAATAGTATACTTTTATCTGTTTTTAATATCAAAGCAAATGTCTGGTTCCTGTAATTTTTACAACTATGCATAGGGCTCCTTTTGAGCAATGGGTTTGTGCTGGATTGTTCCTTTTTTATGGGAAAGTTTGAGCTGGATTTGTTGCTATCTGTTCCATAGTTCGATTTGCACGAAAAAAAGAGTCTGGTGGCTCTTTTTTATTCTTATTATTATCGTGTGCTATTACATAACTAATATGCTTTCCAAGTTTTTTTTAATCGACAGACTATTTGTATTAGTGCTACCAGAAGTAGTATGAGTTTTAGCCTTGTTGTTTAGGTTATTCTGTAGTTTGCCCACAGGCCATAGTAGAGTTGCACATGATAATGGTGTGATTTTGTCATTGTGTTGATCCATAACAGAGTTTAAGGTGCCACCTTTTTTATCCCCTGTCAGCTGGTTATCAGAAGAGTGCTAAGCATACTTGTCTTTCTATCTATAGTATAGTTTGTCATAGGCATCTTGGTTACATCTAGTTACAGAGTAGTTGCTTACTCAAATGCTGATTTATTTAGGTGAATTTCGTCATTAAACATCTACTGTAATATTTCAGGGTGTACCTCGTCCCTCTGTTCCAAGACGCAACAAACCTCGTCGTGTAGACTTGTACTACTCAAGTTGGTGCATCCGTCCAGGTACTGAAGCATTTCAATCACATGTTCCTCATCATCTTTGTAGGATAACAAATTTTGCCAGGCCAATGAATTTATGCTTGTTCTTTTTCATCAGTTGAATCAAGAAACGGTGATGGTGCAATGACTGCATGTGAGGTGCTCTTGTTTCATCATGAAGACATGGGGATTCCATGGGAAATCACAAAGCTTGGTGTGCGGCAGGGGATGTGGGGCTGCGCCAAACGGATAGAGCCTGGTTTATGGCATACCAAATTGCGAGGACCGCTGGCGAGCCCTTTCGAAATGCGCTGCCATGGCACATGTCAACACACAGTTTGATGCCGATGAGCTCATCACTGCAGAAGACAACACCGAGGCCAGTTCAACCAGCAACAGCACTGAAGCTGAGAAACCAAAGCACTGGACAGGCAACATACCTAAAGCCCTCCTGATAGGTGGCGTGGTTGCCCTGGCTTTCACCTTTGACCATGGATTATTAACCAAGGCTATCATATTTGGTACGGCAAGAAGGTTTGCAGGGCCAGGAAGGAGATAGAAATCAGAGACCGAAGAGCAATATTGCGCTCATCATCTTGCGATGCTATGCATAAAAGAATGCCCTACAAGATCTTTGTGCCAATGCACGACAGAGCAATGCTATTCTGTATTTCAGTTAAGATATGCTCATGTTGCAGATAAGAACCGGTTCGTTCATGTTAGATCCGTTCAGAAATAGACCTAGTGCAAAAAAAAAAAAAGAAGAAGAAGATGCATCTGTAAGCAGACTAGTGCATACTGCTGTTGCTGCAGTTTCTTAGGCTTAGAGCTAGTAAGTTAGAATAGAATCATGATAACGAGACAGTTTGGGTGTTTGAGACAAAACCATTGTATGATGGACAATGTATAAGACTCATATTTGTGAGGTGGTATAAAATGTAGTGCTTTTGTTAGTTATTAACAAGAATTCTCGCTTTTGTCACCGACATGTATTCTCTTTGAGAAAATCTATGGGTGGTGGTGACATTTTGACATTCTTGTTGAATATTCGAAATCTGTATTCAATTGAATTGTTCGTCTCCATTGTATTTTCCAACTTTCTTGCTTCAAATTATCTAAGTTGAACTTGTCGATGCTATCAACATATGCACCTTAACCAATCTTTTGGTAATCTATTATTTTTTAGGTAAAATCACAAGTATAAATAGCAGATGAGTATTGTCTACGCGAACTTTTTTTTTATTAATTAACATTTTTTAAAATTTTATTTTAATGTTAACTCCCGCGAACTTTATTTCCAATTCGATCTTTTTCATTACGTCACAACCCACGACGCGACAAAATAATCTTGTCACGCCATAGGATAAGTTCTAAAATAAGATTTTTTTGTCACGCCACCCAGAGTGACGTGACCAAATGCCAACACCGCCATCGACAAGAGCTTGCTTCAGACATCTGCCACGTAGCGACAGATGTTGTTTTATTATATCACGCGTGGTGGCGCGATAAAAAGGTTAAATTGAAAATAAAGTCGCAGGAGGTTAGCTCTAAAATAAAATTTTAAAATGGTTAATTAATTGAAAAAAATCTGTCTACGCTGGATTCATGTGACTGGTACTTAACGTGCTCTGCCCTCTATCTTCTTTTCTTTACCACCCCCCCACCCTCCCCCTCTAGCTTTCTTTTAAGAACTCCTTGTCCATTCTTTTTAAGCCATCCAAAAGGCAGTGCCTTAACGAGGAATGGCCATTATTTAACATCTTGTGATTCTTATGCCTCACAAAATTAAACTACTCTTCCAAGGCATCAGTTCTCCACTAGCCAATGTGCTTTTTCCAAGGAAAAAGGATGTGATGTTACTAACTAGAGTTAATTCTTATTTGCTATTGGAAGTTGACCGGCTCCTCAAAATACCATCATCAAATTGCTTATCCCTTTTTGCCACTCCTGTGAACTTGGCCATGAACTTGGTCGAAAAAGACACTGCGCCCTAAGTGCATTATTTAGGGCTAACATCTTTAGCGAATTATTTGACATAGTAATATAATTCCAAACTTATGAAATTTTAGGGGTGCTCTGACTTAGTTAGATTATTGTGTAATTTTTATAGCATTTTTATCAACATATTTTCTCTAAAATATTTCAATTTTGGTTTTATATTTTATTATTCTATTTGAGAAAAGTTAGTAAAAACATGTTTTAAATAATTCCCATTTTGTTGACAGTATCATTACATCAAGCTTGGATTTAAAATATATTTTTATCAACTTTTCTCAAATAGAATAATAAAATGCATAAAACTAAAACTTGAAAGGATTTTAGAGAAAAATATGTTGTAAATAAAACCCTATAAAAATTACACAATAATCTACACTATGTCAGGAACTTCCTCTAAAAATTTCATAATTTTTAGAACTATATTACTATGTCAAGTAATTCCCTAAAGATCTCAACCCTAAATAATTCACTTAGGGGCAAAATCGCCTTTCGCGGCCAAGTCAACGGCCAAGTTCGTGGTCAATTGACAGGAGTGGCAAAAAAGGGAGAGAAGTTGAGAACGAGTAGCAAAAAAGGGATGAGCAATTTGACGATGGTATTTTTGAGAGCCGATCAACTTTCAATGGCAAATAAGGAATTAACCCTACTAACTAAAAAGGTGTATGTTAGACTTAGGCGTCAGTGATGACTTGTCTATGGATTCAGCATTACAAGATTGACAGTAATGGAAACTTTAGAAACCAAGAAAACCAAGCTCATACGTGATACGCTTGTCATTCCTTGAATTTTTGGCAGTAGTGTCGAGTTTTCGCCGCATATTTATGAATCTAGCCGGGTACAAATTTTTTTGTAAATCTAGCCGCTTACCGCACAACCATCGTGCGGCAACCCACCGCCAGCCGCCATGCGTCCACGCCGCACGACCGCCGTGCGGTAGCCCCCACGGACCACCACGTGTGCCCCTTTAGGTTGCTTCGAATTAGGGTTAGGGTTTATCCTGGCTATGATTTTCATTTGAATTTTAAATATACAAAATGACTTCAAAAAAATTAAGACATTTTACGTGGAGCCTCCCAACATAGTGTACTTGCTTGTGTAAATTTTCCATAATTGTATTTGTCCAGATATAAGCGCATTATTCAGTGATAGATTTATAAATGTAGAAAATGAGCTCCAAAAATTATGAATTTTGTTTTGATTGTGTAATATTTCAATAATTTTATATGTGTTTTGGAATTGTCTCGAAAATTTAGGATTTAGGTCACGAGAATTTTGATGTTAGGTTACGTAAATTAGGGTTTCATGATTTCATGTGACTTGGAATGTATTTGAGATTTGGCTTTGATGTTTCAAAGGAGGCCTCGCTTGTATGTAAACATCATGGGTTACATCTTGGTGATATACATATCTTGACAACAAGGTATATTAGCGCCTAGAGGAGATTGTGGGATATTCCAAATATGCTATATTTTTTCCTACTTATGAAAATCTATCTATTAGACTCACAATAATATTTTGTGATTATTGTATGTTTTTGTGGTACGCTAAATTTCTAAAAAATTTTATGAGGTAGCAATGATTCGTAAGTAAGATAGATGATGTCGTGATGCGCCAAGAAATTCATATACAAGTAACATACACTACAGCTTTTGGAGAAATGGCGCAACAATAACAACACAACAGCTTGATCCGACAAAGGGTTACATGGCACGCAGCTAACAAACCAAGGACGGTACATGCATGCCTTTAGAGAATTAGAAATACATGGGATATATGGACAAAGAGCATCGGACTACTACGCTTGCATGCCTCGAGATGGGCTCGCCTCTCACGGACACGCCAGCAGCTCTTCGATGTAAGGCTTCTCCCTCCTCTCGTGGTCCCTGCTGGCATCCCACCTTGTAGTCGAGAGTCTATTGGTCGTGGGTGGATCTCTAGGTCGATCCACTTGCGGTAGCCACATAGCGGATTCGTGGACTACGTAGATGAGAGAGGTTGTTAGTGCAGACTTTGAAAGAGAAATGGTAGGGAAACATACTCGTAACATGTCCTCACCTACGGCCGATAATGCAGCTCAGGTCCCAACTGCAATCAAGGATAGTCGCAGGAGTAGTTCACAAACCCTAGTAACGCATGCCTGTGCTTAGCCGATGCCCGGACATGAAGAACTTATATCCGTCCCGCATCAACAGAGGGCAGGTGATCTCCCCTGGTGTTGCAATGAATGCTCGGTTGGGATATTGTGGTAGGGGTTGTTGCCACGGAGGCGGCGTCATTCCGAGGAGGCGACTTCTCCTAGCACACCCCTTTGTTTCTCTTAGGTTGTATACTCCTTTGCATTTTGGCGCATCTCCTCCCAAAGGCTTGTCCATCCGAGCGAGATTGTGTTGAAGTTTGATGCACGAGAACCCGACGTGGAAGAGGTAGTACTTATATGTCGAGCCGCGTCGCGCGACGTGGCTGAATTGTAATTCGGTTGAAGGAAATTTGCATTCGCGAGGTAGCGGCCCGACAAGACTTCGTTGGTCACGTCGTCACAAGATAGCTGACTCGTCGGGTCACGTCACGCAAAGTTGACTCGTTGGGTAATGAGGCATGTGAAGTAGACCCGAGGAGGAATCATGTGGCAAGACTACGCCACGCTCTCGGGAAGCAAACTCGCTGGGTCACGCCAGCACTGAGGAAGCAACCTCATCCGTCACGCCGCCCTTAAAAGCCGGGAGGTATAGTTGTCATTTCCTCTCAATCGCGGTGGTCTTGTCGCTCGTAAAAGGCTCCACCATATGTGTGAACACTAGGTGGTAGGTCATCCTCTATAACCCGATGTCCCGATGCATTGCACGGACATTTCCGCCGGCGCGCTTATCGTGCGCATGAACCGTGGATACCATGGATTCCATATGAAGTCGCTCTCATGCATCGATTCAAACTCGCTGTGGTACAACGAGTAGCACCTCACCGCCTCGCCCTGGCCCAACAGAGGCGCCAAGAGTCCACCGTGAGCCCATGGTGGGCCCGTTTATCACGCCGACGAGGGGCATACGGTGCACCACTATCTCGATGGGCGGCCGCTTAATCGAAGTGCTCCCAACTCCATAGCCGCAGAGCACGTAGTAGAGGGCAGTCGGGTGGGGTACCACCGGTGTCATGACGCGAAGCGCCACACAACCCCAGATAGAGCGAAGGACTACCGACCCTAGCTATATCGAGGCATCACCAAATTTCGCAAGATCAACCAAGGACTCGGCAGAAGGCTAACATAGTGAGGGTAGCACCAATCACCTCGTGTGGTTGGAAACAGACCCAACCAAAGAGTCAAGAAGATAAGCTACTGTGCATCCTAACGACCTCGTCGGGTGCACTTCGCGGCAATCATCAAACTACCTCCGCCAAGCCCCGGACGCCACGGCACCTTTCGGAGAGGTTGGTCAAACACGCTCTAGCATGGCCTTCCAATGCGCCAATGAGGGCTCAAACAAGTGGCTCACCCTAGATCGGAGACCGGTCAAGAGCGAGATGTCCTCAAGCAGGATCACATCTCACCCCACCGAAAGTGGAAGGTGTGCGCTGCCTCCACCTATCGACAAGTGCCGACAGAGGGTCAAGGCCTAGGAGGAACAAGGCCCAAGGGACACCACTGCAAGGGCAACAAGCCCAGGTCTGGAGGATTGGGACGTAGCGACCGCCTAGCTCCCAGAATCCTCTCCCGCTCAAGTCAGTAGGGCAAGGGCCATCGGTGTCACGGTAATCCCACGGCTTGCACCGGTGGTCCTCATCGTGAGAAGTGTTCCAAAAGCACCTGAGAGAGACATGACTTGCAACACATGAAATAGACGGAGTATTAGTGAGAAGATTGATAATGACCATAAAATAACTAGCACAAAATAATTAGTTGCATGAATAACTAACAAAGGCATGTTGTTGTTATTTTTCTATTTTCTAATTGTTTAAAACTAATTAATTAAGACAAACTAATTATTTCAGAACTAATTAATCTCGCCTCAATAATTACACACATTAACCCATGTTCTTTCCCTTTGCTAAAAAATATTAATTGCATATGTGTGTGTTCATTGCATGGTACATGCATACTTGAGTACATAGCAACTAATTGCTTGCATGGTAACTAGCAAAGGCATGTTGTCATTATTTTGGCCAAGATGTGCATGCATACTAGAATAACTTGCATGTCATTATAAACTACCACAAAATAATTAGTTGCATGAATAAATAGCAATGCATGCTTTCATTATTTTTCTATTTTCTAATTGTTTAAAACTAATTAATTAAGATAAACTAATTATTTCAGAACTAATTAACCTCGCCAAGAGTAAGTGAATCGCATGATATTTTCTTACCTACAAAATACTGATTTAGAACTAATTATTTATGTAACATTAGGTAAATTGGCTTCTAACAAAGAATTTATTTAACAACAAAAATTACCATGCAAATAATAAATAATTTACTTAACGATCAAGTCTATGGTCAAAAATTAGCTTCTTGGTACATTGCTAAACCTAACAAACCTAACTACTTAAGCACGCTTCTTGGTAAATTGGTAAATCTAGCAAACCTAGCACCTAACTACTAAAGCACGCAGTTAATAAATAACTTATGAACAAAAAAAAATCGACGGAGATAAAAATTACCTTCTAAATTGGCTTATAATGACAAAGTTAATAAGGCTAAAATGTCCCCGAAAATATAATCAACACAGAGAGGAACCAAAATAGAGAGAGCGAAAAGAGCGAAGCTAGCGAATACTAAATGAAATCGCATTGCCGCCGCTAATTTATAGCGGTAGGAATCCTTCGCGCGCGATCGGTTTTAATTTGCATGCAGCGGACAAGGATTAGATAGGGAGATATGGAATAGAAAGATATGATGGGATGACAAGATTTCTTGGTGGAACTTTCGTGGAAAAGAAAAATAGATTGATTGGTGGAGCTTTAGGTGGAACAGAAGGCAAGAAAATTTTAATCAACACTAAGCTTGTATAAAATCAATAATAAAATTTGGATGAATAAAATTATGAAACATTTACACAAGCAAGTACACTATGTCGGGACGCTCCATGTAAAATTTCATAATTTTTACATCGTTTGCTATATTTTAAAATTCAAACAAAATCGTCAAACCTGATTAAACCCTAACCCTAATTCGCTTAACCTAAAGGGGGACACGCTTGTGGCTCAGGGCGCTACCACACGGCCTTGTGGGCGTAGATGCGTGGGCGATCGGTGCCGTTACAAAGGGTCAAGCATGGCAAGCGGCTAGATTTGTAAAAAATTGTAGCCAGGCTAGATCATAGTAAATACACAAAGAAAAACTCGACAATACTACCAAAAATTCTTATTCCTCTATAGCTTCTAAGAAGGTGTCAGGAAGTACTACTTTCTGTGTTTTTCAACATGAGCAAGTCCAAATAATGGTAATCGGTACAACTGCATCAGATATGTTAAGAAGTATGGCGAGGATCCGATAATATTCAATTAATTAAATTGTTTATCTGTAATTGTTATTATAGATAGCAATATATTTATGTTATTAAATGTAAGGATGCCTCTTATCATTAATAAGGAGAAGCTTAATCGAGTGGTCATAAACTATTCTACGACCATCCTACATAGTCGTAGTATTTCTACAACAACCTAGAGGTCGTGAAGATTTCCTATGACCACCCATGATTGTAAGCCTTACTACGATCATTTCATGGTCGTAAGCATTACTATGACCGGATCAACTACGATCACTCTATAGTCAATAAAGCCTCTGCACATGTGGGCCCAATCGACTAGGGACGCTTATGCGCTGTGTTTAATACACACATGAGTTAATATGTGTTATTATTCTCTCGATAACTCGCACGATAAGCCTCCTGCTCGACATAATCCGCAAGGCGACGGAGGGTTAGTGTAGGATCAAGGATAACCGACTAGGGGGGGTGAATAGGAGGTTTCTAAAATTAATCAATCAATTCGTAAATTTTAGACGAGAATGATTATAACAAGGCTACTAGCACAAATAAAAGATAGAGCTATCAGAGCAACTCGAATCAAATGATAGCTAATGACAAATACAACTAAGCACTTCTAGCGTAACAAGGACAAGTAAATTCGAAGAATAAATGCGAGGAAAGGAAAGGCTAGAATTAACCACAAAGAAGAAGAGGACTTTTTCTCTGGTATCGAAGACTTA